>VYXH01006616.1:0-85618 GCA_013397275.1 Burhinus bistriatus
CCGCTAACCAATTTCCCACAAGGCGGTCTCTTGACCAGATCTAAACAATTCACTTAGTCTGGTAGTCATTAACAGGAGCTGCAGCACCAGCTCATCCAGCCCCTCATCTGTAATCTGTCAGCAAAAACAAGAGGGAAGGCAGGCAATTTATAGTTAATATACCATAAAAATCTAGGTAGAACTTCACAAATGTTGTAACAGTGCTTTGTAGATAATGACACTATCCAGAAACACTTCATCCAGAAGAGAAGTAATTCCGTAAGATTCCTCTAATCTTCCTGAGTAGAGACACCATAGTAGAGCAGGTACTTCCCCTGCAGCTTGTGGAGAGGACTGTGCTGTTCCAGATATCTACACTGCAGCCCATGCAGCAGGTGGGCAGGTGGGCAGCCACATCAGAGCAGTTGGATATTTCCTGAAGGAAGCTGCAGCTCATAGAGAGTCCACACTGGATTATGTTTATCCTGAAGGACTGTAGCCTGTGCAGACACCACAGTAGAGCAGGAGAAAAGTGTGAGGAGGCAGGAACAGTGGACAGGAACAGTTATCGACTGACAACAACCCCACATTAACCATCCCCCTATGCTGTTCAGGGGTCTGGGGCTGGGGAGCAGTTAGACAATTCAGGAAAGAAGCAGTGAAGTTGAGCCGAGGAAGAAGAGGGGTGGGGGAATGTGTTTTAGTTTTTGTCTTTATTTCTTTGTCTTTGCCTCACTAATCTAGTGGCCTCCTACGATGGAGTGACTGCAGCAGTGAACAAGGGAAGAGAAACTGATGTCTCTACCTGGACTTCTGCAAGGCCTTTGACACAGTCCCCCACAACATTTTTACATCTAAATTGAAGAGATATGGGTTTGACGGATGGTCTATTCAATGAGTAAGAAATTGGGTGGATGTCTGCATGGAAAAATTACAGTCTATGGCTCAAATGGAAACCGGTAATGAGTGGTGTACCCCAAGGGTTTGTACTGGGACCAATACTATTTCATATCTTTATTAATGGCATAGACAGTGGGATTGAGTGAACCCTCAGCAAGTTTGCAGATGACTCCAAGCTGAGTAGTGTGGTTGATATCCTTGAGGGAATGGATATCATCCAGAGGGACCTTGACAGGCTTAAGGAGTGGGTCAATGTGAACCTCATGAAGTTCAACAAGGTCAAGTGCAAAGTCCTGCACATGGGTCAGGGAAAACATCAATATCAATACAGACTGGGGGATGAATGGATAGATAGTAGCCCTGTGGAGGACAACCTGGGGATACTGGTGGATGAAAAATTGGACATAAGCTGGCAATGTGCGCTTGCAACTCAGAAAGCCAATTCGCTCCTAGGCTGCATAAAAAGAGCATGGCCAGTGGGTCAAGGGAGGTGATTCTCCCTTTCTACTCCATTCTTGTGAGACCACACTGTGTCCAGCTCTGGAGTCCTCAGTACAAGAAAGACATGGACCTGTTAGAGTGGGTCCATAGGTGGGGTACAAAAATGATCAGAGGGCTGGAACACCTCTCCTATGAAGAAAGTCTGATAGAGTTGGAGGTGTTCAGCCTGGAGAAGAGAAGGCTTTTGGGACACCTTATTGTAGCTTTTCTTATAAAAGGCCCTAAAGGGGAATTATATGAAAGTTCACAAAAGGTTTTTTACCAAGATCTGTAGTGACAGGACAGAGGGAAATGGTTTTAAACTGCAATAGGGTAGATTTAGATTGGATATAAGGAAAAAAAAATTTATGATGAGGGTGGTGAGACGCTGGAACAGGTTGCCCAAAGATGCGGATGCCTCATCATTGGAAGTGTTCAAGGTCAGGTTGGATGGGGCTCTAAGCAACCTGATCTAGTGAAAGATGTCCCATGGCAGGGTAGTTGGACTAGGTGATCTTTGAAGGTCCCTTCCAGCCCAAAACTTTCTATGATTCTTCTCTTTCAACTCTGTTTTAATAGGCAATAAATTAAAATAATTTTCCTGAATCTGAGTCTGGTTTGCCCATGAGGGCAATTAGTATGTGATCTCCTTGTCCTTATCTTGACCCATGAGCTTTTTCATCTCATTTTCTCCCCCTGTCCTGTTGAGGAGGGGGAGTGAGAGAGCAACTGGGTGGCTATCTGGCAGCCAGCCAAGGTCAATCCACCACACTATATCTCTTGAAAACAGCCCAAGTTGACCTTAGCTGATCTATCTGGCATTATAAACTTTAAACAAAATCTTGTCTGAAAGATATCAATAGTTTTGTTCTTTTTTTTCATAAATTTCTGCTGCACCTCATGTCTCTATTGTAACTAATCAGTTGTGCCTTATTTTTTGTTAGAAAAGGTTGCAACTTTTCTGCCTATAGGATGTTGTGCCACCTATATTGAGATTAACTGATACTGTCCCGTATAAAGCAAATCATTAAGCTAATCCTTAAGTTGTCATTTGTTCCATGATGAAGCTGAGGAAAACTGTGCAATCATGTGATTAAAGGCGCATGTATGTAATGTCACTCAATGAATCTACATCAAGAAACTTAATTAAGATTGGCAGAAATTTTAATTTAATTACTTCTAAGTGCTTTACTTTCCATATTTACTCTTTCTTAAAAAAACAAAACAAAACAAACAAACGAAAATCAACAACATCTATACTTCTATAAACAACCAGAAAAGAGATCAGTGAAATTCTGTAGAAATTTCAGTCAGGGAACAGTATTATTTCATGAAAAGGGCTAAGACAAAGCTGTACCTTAACAGAAATATAATAGTCTTAAGTGTTTGGGTGCCCTGTAAAATTTTTATCAACCTTTAGTTTTATGGCATTCCTTATGTCTCTGCTAATACAGTTGTTTCTGCTCCTGAGGAGAATGTTGCTCTGAAAGTTGTTTTATATGTAATTGTATACACTCAGCTGTTTTCTCTGGGCACTTATCCTACAGATATTTCAGTCAGATGTGTAATTTTATTCTTAATATTTTATAGAAAGACACATGGAAACAAGCAAAAAGATGTTAAAACACAGCCTTCAGGTATGTCTTCAATGTATATTAATCTACTCATGATTACCCCACATTCCTGAAGTCAATATGTTCATACTAGCTATACTTATTCTTGTACCTTTCCACTGTAAAAGAAGAACAAATCCAAAACGGCTTAAAATCTACATAGAGGAATCACCAAATTTGAGCCCATGTGTACCATCTGCTATTTATTTTAGCTTCTGTATGAGTAGAAACAAAATGAATGTAATTGAATGCATGAGGACAGAATCACGTTACTGAGCTAGGTATATGATAGCAGGCACCTGGATGAATTGCTATGACAGTATACCAATGAAGACATGAAACCCACATTCTCTCACGCAGATTAAGAGGGAGAGGAAATTAATAATATTTCTCTTATCTAATATTTTTTCCATAGCTGATTTGCAGGGCATGTTTCCAGAGACATGAAGGTTTAGAAAAATCGTATTGTCCAGGAGAGGACCACAATGGATGTTTTCTGAATAGTAGGATTGTCACATATATCAAGTTCCAGATTAGCAATGGGCAAACATTAAAAGACTTGAAGCCTCTTTTACATTTAGGAACAGATTCAAATGTGCCTAAGCAAATGGGGAAAAAAAATCACTGTTCTGTAATTCAGTTCTTTAAATAGCCCTTTCCTATAAGAATCTGAACACAGTTTACTCACCATTTTTATTACCTACACTGGAGATGAACACTAGGTCTTCAAAAATGCAAAGCTGTGATTTTGGAAGCCTGTATTTTCAATTGGTTCTCTGATCCAAAAACCTTGGTGTATGATTTTCAGAAGAGTAATTCTAAGTTCTGCCATTAGAATAATTTCTAATTCTGTCATTGGGTTTCTTCACTTTGAAAACCACTATTTCCTTGAACTTTAAGCATCCAAATGCAGTATTGGCCTCTGGAAACTAGAATCAGACTTTCATGACTAACATATGTTCAGAAAAGAACAAAAGTACACATAACATCTCTCAACCATAAAGCTAACATAAGAATAGGTATGCAAGAAGGTATGTGAATAACCTCAGTATACCTACGTGTTGCAAAAGCAGCAGTATAGATGTAATTAAACAGCTAATTCACCTCCTGAACTACAGTTTTTAAGATATTTCCATAAATTGTCCTGGCTTTGTACTTAGATATTAAATAGTTATTCCCAGTGTTGTTTGAAAAGATAGACACTTTCTTTAGCTATGCATAAGAGCAAAACTGTTGTAGCATGTGAGTGGAGGTGAAGTATGCCACCCTCCCTCTTAGCAGCCACAACCCTTTCTCATGAAAGAAGCTGTACTCTGTGTGGTAGATGTAAGAAGAATTTGATTGCAGCTGATTCTATAAGGAGAGAGTAGTTGCTCTGCTTGGGAGGGAGGGCAGAATTTCACAGGGATTGTGAGAAAGCATCCCCAAATCTGTTCCTGTCTGGATAAGACCACACTGATATTAAGTACTTAATTTCAGAATATGTCTGAAGTTTCAAAATTCCTTTGACAGGTCAAGAGTTATTTTTAAGTTACAAGACATCACAGGTGTTCATAACTCATACAGTTTCTACCTCAACTGTTACAATTTTCAGTTTATTATGAGATTCAGTGGTTGTTAAAAACACTGTGACTGGATACATTAAAATTTTAGTGAAACTGAGCCTCTAAGGGAATCGGGTGTTTCATCTGAGACCTGGATAAGTGAACCAAAAACTAAGGGAAGCTGTTCCTTCTCTCCCTGTCCCCGCATTTCCCCTCACAGTCACACACACCACTAACACATTATTTGTCCTACAGACAATTTGAAGGCATTACTATTCCTTTGTTAACTTAAGCAAAGTGACTTTAAACAGAAATGTAAATAAACAGCAAACTAGTTTTCTTTAACGTATCAGAAGCTAAGGTTGCATTGCTAACGACTTTTGATCCCATCTGAATAAACACATTTGCCTTGCAACTCCTTAGTGAGATAATTCGCTGAAGTAAAGTGAATTTAAATGGCTTCAGCAGATGTTTAAAGTTCTGCACATACAGGACAGTTCTCCACTTACCTAAATATGGATAGTTATAGCCAAGAAGTTCGAAGTCAAAATATTCAAAAGCAGAAGAAAGAACTTTGAGAAATGTGGGAGTCACACAGTCATAACAAATATGAAATCTTTCAAATGAAGCAAATTTCAGAGCTAGGGAACTTGTAGAGGAAGTTACTTGAAGCAGTGCTAGTTATCAGGCAAAATGCAGAGAGGTCTTGATTAGTCTGATTATGCAGTGTCCTACACTCATTTTACCCCAAAGTGTTATTTTAAGCCATCTGTTAGGAAGGGGCAGAATTGTTCAGAAATAAAGACAGAGCTACTGCATTGTCATCTTTCAAATTCTTCTCTGCCTGGCAGCCTACACAGACCTGATGACAGTAAGGCAGTCACATAAACAGTAAGACTTATATTTTGTTACGTCCAACTCTTATGTATTTCTTTCATTCACCCACTATCCACTGTCTTACAATTAGATTTTAACACCTTCACTGAATGATACAATTCTGGCTGCAGCTGCAGCTCAGATCCTTTGAGATCTTCTTGACTTTCATGCATTCCCTCACCAGTGATGTCTCGGAGCAATGGACTATGGGACTCCACTACAGATGCTGCCATAATCCTGATATTTCATGGCTTTTGATATTAAATGCAGTCCACCAGGTGGCTTAAGCTTTGATTGTGTCCTTAGGGAAGCACGAAGGCAGAGATATTTCTTAAAAGAAATGGGTTATTCAGCCCAAGTGGAGTTGTGCCAGAACCTTCCTGGCATACAGTTAACTAAATAATCCAGTTTCAAACAACTACCATTTCTGACCAGCTCTAGTTTCACATAATACACAGTAGTGACCAAGGAGATTTTTCTACCCAAATTGCCAGACTTGGGCAACAAAAGTCTGTGATTGTTTTGAAAAGTAGGGGTTCCTGAATGCTGTTTGAGAACAGCACATTCTTTTATTTGGATGGTTACTCATGCACTCATAAAAGATGAGCTTAATATCCTTCACAGAGAGTACCATTCCAGTGCCAGGAGAAGCGGCAAAAGCACTGCTATAGCATATGTCATCACTAGCTTACTGCTAAAGCTACTATCTATAGGTCCTGATAAGGAATGTCTCAGCTTCTATCATTAGTCATTTCATTTTTCTAGACATTTTTGATGTTGAGTTTTGTTATTCACAAGTTTCCTTTGTCTAGGAGCTGGGGGATAAACCTTTGCAACACAGACCGTGAAACAGAAAGAAAGGAAATGAGTTAGAAATTGAAATGACAGCTTTGGTGATGTCTTTTTGTTCATCTAGTCAACTGTGCTATAATGCAGTTGAATGAACTGTTTCCAGCGTACCTCAGAAAAAATATGAAGGAGCAATGAGTATGTATTTCTTTGCTCCTTTTAGTACAGCATATGATGTCTTTAATGTTATTTGAACTTGCAGAAATGAAATTGTTACCAAATCTTCCTTATAATAGAAGTTGTTATTGTCTATGAAGTTTTAAAGCCGTAGTAGTATATATAAAAACTTAACACTTAACCTTCCAGGGAACCACAAGTAACCTCAGAGAAAACTATCGGTATGAATAGCTCCTGTCATGCCTTCCTCAACTCACTTTTTAGACTACCTATTCAACTGGATCAGTATAGTATAAAGCTAGTTGCATACACGCATTGTAAACTGCTTTCCCAATACAGCTCTTCGTGTCTGATACTTATGTTTAGGAGAATGTAGAAGGTATTCAAAATGAGGGATCTAGGTTCAAGCAGTCATGAATATAAAGAACTCACGAATTAAGAAACTGATTTAGATTTGCATCTCAGTGTTCAAGGATTTCAAGAAATCTTGGAGCTTGGGTTTGCTATAGAACAATTTACAAAACAGTTAAAAATAGCAATATTTTCTACTTTTCATGCACAAACTTTCTTCTTAGAGAAAATAGTACTTATTTGCATATAAATGTATATATAGAAATTATGTTGCACTTATGTATTTATTAATAAACAAATATAAACACTAATATATTTTTAAAAGAAAGGGGGAAGGAAATAATAAACACAAGATACACTAAATTTTAACAATGGCTATTATCCATATGAACTGTTAGACTCCTGGAAATCCTGGAAAATCTATAGACAAAAGTTATTCTAGACACTTGTAATGGTTATGATTAATGTTAGGTTATGTGATTATGGATCTTGATTACATTGGTTAAAACGTTTCCTACAAGAGATGAAAACATGAAGCAAACTAATGAAGAGCACACAAAAGAGAGAATGGGAAACAATCTCAAATCATTCTAATTTAATTTCATTTTTCGTAAGAGTACTTGGCTTAGGCAGATACTTCAAACAGACTGTGTGTCCACATACATGAGTTACGAAATCACCTCACATTGAAAATGGTATGGGATGGCATGGTAAAATGGGTAATATACAATGAGACGAAGATCTGTAGGTTACACTGAGATAAGATAGTATATGCAAAGCTGCTGCCCATAACTTGATAGATGCAATTTATTCAAGTTTAAAATTTAGCTGGCATGTGGATACAAACAGGGGGACCATTGCATTATGCCCTTTGTGCTCCTGTTGCTATATGCTTTGCTTCAGAGATAGAGTCATAGAGTCAGAATTGTCTGGGTTGGAAAGGACCTTTCACGTCATTGAGTCCAACCATCAACCGAACACTGCCAAAACCACTACTAAACTATGTCCCTAGGCACCATGTCTACCTATCTTTTAAATCCCTCCAGGGATGGTGACTAAACCACTTCCCTGGGCAGCCTGTTCCAATGTTGATAACCCTTTCGGTGAAGAAATTTTTCCTAATATCCAATCTAAAACTCCCCTGATATAACTTGAGGCCATTTCCTCTTGTCCTATGACTTTTCACTTGGCAAGATTGACCGACCCCCACCTCATTATAACCTCCTTTCAGGTAGCTATAGAGTGATAAGCTCTCCCCTCAGCATACAGCAGGACAATCAACTCCCTAGTTCTGCTCACCACACTATTCCTGATACAAGCCAGGATGCTATTGGCCTTCTTGGCCACCTGGGCTTATATTCAGCCTGCTGTCCACCAACGCACCCAGGTCCATTTCTGCCAGGCAGCTTTCCAGCCACTCTTCCCCAAGCCTGTAGCTTTGCATGGGTTTATTGTGACCCAAGTGCAGAACCTGGCTCTTGGCCTTGTTGAACCTCATACCACTGGCCTCAGCCCATTGATCCAACCTGTCCAGATCCCTCTATAGACCTTTTCTAACCTCAAGCAGGTCAACACTCGCACCTAACTTGGTGTCATCTGCAAGCTTTCTGAGGGTACACTCGATCCCCTCGTCCAGGTCATTGACAAAGATATTAAAGAGGACCATCCCCAATACTGACCCCTGGGGAACACCACTTGTGACCAGCCACCAATTGGATTTAACTCAATTCACCACAACTCTTTGGGCCTAGCCACCCAGCCAGTTTTTGACCCAGTGAAGAGTACGCCTGTCCAAGCCATAAGCAGCCAGTTTCTCCAGGAGAATGTTGTGGGAAACCATGTCAAAGGCTTTACTAAAGTCCAGGTAAACAACACCCACAGCCTTTGCCTCATCCACCAAGCGGGTCACCTTATCATAGAAGGAGATCAGGTTAGTCAAGCAGGACCTGCCTTTCATGAACCCTTGCTGACAGGGCCTGATCACCTGGTTGTCCTGCATGTGACATAATGACATGCAGGATGATCTGCTCCATAACCTTCCCAGGCACTGAGATCAGACTGAAAGGCCCGTAGTTCCCTGGATCCTCCTTCTGGCCCTTCTAGGGGATGGGTGTCACATTTGCTAGCCTCCAGTCAACTGGGACCTCCCTGGTTAGCCAGGAGTGCTGTTAAATGATGGAAAGTGGCTTGGTGAGCACTTCTGGCAGCTCCCTCAGTACCCTTGAGTGAATCCATCTGGCCCCATAGACTTGTGTATGTCTAAGTGTCTAAGATTTCAACGAAGAAATCTGCAGTCTCTGGGAAGCTCTCTAACTCTTCCTATTTCTAGTTGCTTAGAGCTTTCATTGACAGAAGCAAAAGCTAGTGCTTTTCTTCTTAATTCTATCTCATACCTGATCAGGCATGAATTTCACATTTACTGAACTACATTTACTGTTTACAAAACTGTGACTTAACTGCATGAGGCAAAGGCAGAGACAATGTCTTATTTATAAACATAGAATCATAGAATGATATGATATGGTTAGGGTTGAAAGGTACCTTAAAGATCATCTAGTTCCAACTCCCCTTCCATGGGCAGGGACACCTTCTAGTAGACCTGGTTGCTCAAAGCCCCATCCAACCTGGCCTTGAACACTTCCAGGGATGGGGCATCCACAACTTCTCTGGGCAACCTGCTCCAGTACCTCACCACCCTCAAAGTGAAAACTTTCTTCATCATATCTAATCTAAATCTACCTTCTTTCAGTTTAAAACCATTACCCCTCACCCTATCGCTACACTCTCTGATAAAGAGTCCCTCCTCATCTTTCCTGTAGGCTCCCTTTAGGTACTGAAAGACTGCTATAAGGTCACCCCGGAGCCTTCTCTTCTCCAGGTTGAACAAGCCCAAATCTCACCCTGTCCTCATAGGAGAGGTGCTCTAACCCTCTGATCATCTTCATGACCCTCCTCTGGACTTGCTCCAACAGGTCCGTGTCTTCTTATGTTGGGGGCCCCAGAGCTTGATGCAGTACTCCAGATAGGGTCTCACGAAAGCAGAGCAGAGGGGCAGAATCACCTCCCTCGACCTGCAGGCCACTCTTGATGCAGCCCAGGATGCGGTTGGCTTTCTGAGCTGTGAGCACACATTGCCAGTTTATGCTGAGCTTCTGATCCACCAACACCCTCAAGTCCGTCTCCTCAGGGCTGCTCTCAATCTATTCTCCATCTAGCCTATATTTGCGCATGGGATTGGCCCAACCCACGTGCAGGACCTTGCACTTGGCCTTGTTGAACTCCATGATGTTTGCACAGGCCCATCTCTCAAGAATGTCCAGGTCCCTCTGGACGGTATCCCTTCCCTCCAGCATGTCAACCACTCCACACAGCTTGGTGTCATTGGCAAACTTGTTGAGGGTGCACTCAATCTCAACATCCATAACGCCAACAAAGGTGTTAAACAGCACTGGTCCCTGTACAGACCCCTGAGGAACACCACTCATCACTGGTCGCCACTTGGACATTGAGCTGTCGGCTGCAACTCTTTGAGTGTGGTCATTCAGCCAATTCCTTTTCCACCAAGTGGTCCATTGGTCAAATCCATGTCTCTGCACTTTAGAGGCAAGTATGTCGTGCAGGACAGTGTCAAATGCTTTGCACAAGTCCAGGTAGATTATGTCAGTTGTTCCACCCTTACCCTCCAATACTGCAACATCGTAGGTGGTGACCAAATTTGTCAGACATAATTTGCCTTTAGTGAAGCCATGTTGACTGTCACCAATCACCTCCTTATTTTCCATGTTCCTTAGCATAGTTTCCAGGAGGATCTGCTCCAGGATCTTGTGGGGGACAGAGGTAAGACTGACCGGTCTGTAGTTCCCTGGGTCTTCTTTTTTTCCCTTGCTAATAATGAGGGCCACGTTTCCCCTTTTCCAGTCAGTGGGAATTTCACTGGACTGCCACAAATTCTCAAATATGACAGATAGTGGCTTGGACCAGCAGATTAATCTTATCAGGTCCTATCAGGTAGGACATGCTATTTCTCATAATTCATAGCGACCCAAAAAAATGCATTTTTCCCTTTAGAAAAATGCTTGTGGTGTTTCTACTGTTATCCCTTGTTGAACTGTTTCCACAGTGTTGTGATTTTTACCCTGATCTTAATACACCAATGTCATTTTCTGTTACACTGCAGAGCTGCACCCCAGATAAACATGCTATGGGAAGTCTAATTATGAACATAATGGAACCTGTTCATTTAATTTATAGCTTTAATGTGCTTTGAATGCCCACTTTTATAGTGAATGAATACTGTAATTGATCCTCAGTGAACAAACTGCTTGAATTAATTTCACTCCTGCCACAAAGCCTCGCCTTGAGATTTCAGGCCCCAGAATTAATAGATAAGTAAAAAAGGATTTAAAAACATGGTAATGAGCAGATCAATAACCTGTGTATTACAATACATATTCATTTTTACATGCATGCAAAATGAGTACGAGGTGACGAATTCTGGCAAGACTGAAGCCTGGGGTGCTGCTTCAGTTGCAAGGCGACGCAGAATCTTCTTGAATTCTCTTTTGTCTTTTCTCTGTGTGAAGCACAGACTTGGGAGGGTGTGGAGGGTGTGAAGATTTGGTGAACTCTTATTTGTACAATGCCAGACTCTCTGGAAAAATTAAGCAAGCTGTAACCAAAATATCTAATCAAACTCCAAACCAATCACTTTACCTATTTCCACTGTACACCCACAGAATCATGAGATTGCCTGCTGGCCTCCCAGCTTTTAAATTTTAGAGGAAATTGTCCTCAGAATGAAGTTCTGTTCCACCCTATAAATCCATAGGCAAGGGTGAACCTTTCCCATGCTGATAAAGGGACTTTCTGTTTCCCTGTCCCTAAGAACCCAGAAATGTAAAGTGAAATGAAATAGCTTTATGAACTAGCGACCTTTCCAGTTCCTCCTGTAAATTGCATCCATCTCTATAGCAGAGAATGTTGAACCACAGCCAGCCTCAACTTTGGTCAGCCCCTCCTGCCCCTCCCAAAGGCATTCTTTCTGTCGCTCTAAGGAAAGCTATTGCTCACAACAGTATTCTACATGGAATACAGATAATACAATACAATACAATACAATACATGTAGCCATTCATACTGGAATACTTTTTTGCCCTAAGAAGTCAGAAAAACTGCTTAGGATTTCCTGGCTATTTATTGCTGAAATTTTACTATACCTGTACAGCAATTTCAGTTGTTGCCTGACATATTACTTCACTATAGTGCCTCACCAAACTTTGCCTTGCTATTTTCTTTTTTGTTTTTTTTACTTATGTAAAGTCTTGTTTACAATAAGACAGGACTATTTGGTTTTGGTTTTTTAAATATTCTTATTCTCCCCTTAAGATAAATATCCCCTATACTAAGTAGTATAGCTGCCTGCAGCAGTCTGTGGCTTGATTGCAGGAATCTCATGTCTATCATATATTCGAAGCCCAGCCCATTAAAACTGAGCTTTGTGAACTAAGCCTTACTTTTCAAAAGGGACTTCAATGCTTTTTTAAGACATCATTGGAAGGGATGAAGACACATGCAAAAAAACCCACAAAACACCCCAAACCCTAAAAAAAAAAAAATAAAATAGTGCTTATGAGACCTGACGTGGGTTTGAAATGAAAAGGTCCCATTTTAGCTCTGTGAGACGTCCCATGGTGCAGCTTTATATTAAAGCTTTTAATGAAGCTCCACTGCGGAACACAACAGAATACAAGTCTATTATCGCTGTTTTGCTGAATTACCATTCATTTCAGCTGATAGAAAAACAGCTAAGAACACTGGATAAACAGTTGCTGTAAGAGGCCAATGTAATTTCTGTACTGATTTGCACAGCACGGAAGTTCCCCCCCAACACATTCGCAGGTCCCAGCTCTCTAATAAGTGTGAGCTCCCTGGCTTCTCTTTTCAGCAGCCCTCGCTGCTGCAAAGTGTCAAAGCTGCTACATGGATGGTAATGGTTTCCATCTCCATGATTACATCTTTAAGACAGAGACAAAAGTAAACATGAAATTTAGGCTTTATTGTATTCTAGCACTTGTGCATTTCCTATGTTGTGGCTATCTGATGTTTCTTCAACCAAGCATCAGCTCTGGAGGGAACAAACTTCACTTGAAAGAAATCTAACTTAGTAAATTTCTTTAAGTCTCATCTTGAAAGATCACAAATAACTTTATAAACCGTGAACATATAACACCTCCTCACCTCTCAATTCTGGAACAAAAAATTTAAAAACACTGTTTGCAATCATAACAAACAATACGGTATGTTTTATTTGTTGGAAAGTGAAAAGATGGGGTAGGTAGATAATATGCAGTTACTCAGTGGCCTGGAAAATTGGCAAGCTGTTCTAAGACTGTACTGGGTCTAGCTGGCATTGAGTTAACTGTCTTCATAGCAAGCCCTGTGGTGCTGTGGCTAAAACAGTATTGATAATACAGCAGTATTTTTACTGTTTCTAAACAGTGTTTCCACAGCATCAACGGTTTCTCCTTTCCCATTCTGTACCCCCATCCCTCCACAAAGGGTAAGCTGGGGGTCAGAAAGAATTTGGGAGGGGACGCTGGGACAGCTGACCCAAATTTTCCAAAGGGATATTCCATACCATATAATGTCATACTCAGCATTAAAACTGGGGTAGAGGAAGAAAGGCGAGGGGTTCCTTGGCTTCCAAGGTGGCCATTACTTGGAGACTGGGCATCAGTCTGCTTATGGGAGATGGTGAATGATTGGTTAGCATTGTTTAGTATTTTTTTTTTTCTTTCTTTCACCTATTAAACTGTCTGTATCTTGATCCATGAGTTTTGGGGTTTTTTTTTTTTTTTTCAGTCTTTCTATTCTGTCCCCTGTCCCACTTGGCTGGGGTGTAGGAGGGAGCAATGAATTAGTGGCTCTGTGGGTCCTTAGCTGCTGGCTGGGATCAACCCACCACAAAAACTCACCACAAAAAGAAAGGAGGAAGAAGAAAGTAAAGACAAAGTTATTCGTCTTGTAAAAACAGTCACTTTCAAATAAAAGAGGAGAAGTTCAGACTAATATAGATGAAATCTTGTTCATGTGGAACAGACAAATATGTCAAATGAAAATCACTGTAAAAGGAATTTAATTTAAATGAGAAAAAAAAACCCAAACAAACCAAATCCCAAACTGAAATATAAAAATGTCCCGTTATGACATATTTAGGAGAAAATCTTTGTTGTTCTTTCCTGAAATCCCTCTTGTATTTTGTAATTTCAGTCTACCTTACAATGTGGAAATGATTTCAGTTTGAAGTCCAAATCCAAGCAAAAGTTTTTCTTTCAGTCTTTTTACTACTTTTTTTTGATGATTGCAATTTTAGAATTTCTTGTTGTTCATTGAACTTTGGAAGGAAGTCAGTACAGAATTCACTTAGAAATGAACACAACTTAAACTGAACAGCAAGCAAGTTTTACATTGACTTCGTTGTTTCACCTGTATTGGTCTTATGTCATTCTTAGTTATGCCCAGCACTTTTAAATATTCAATGCATTTATGGTCTTTAACAAAAAAATAAATTTCTGTAGAAACCTCATTTTTTTTTCTTTGTTTTTACAAATTCATATTTTTTTTTTTTTATTTCTACTAGTTGTTTTTCCAGCTTTACTGTACTATATTCCACTCAATATCTTCCTAACCGGTCTCCCTGTCACTTAACAGTGAACAAAACCTCAGGCCAGAGTTTTTTGTTCTGACTATAGGCAGAATGTCAATGTTAAACAGCCATGTAACTTAGGAAATAAGATTAAACCCAGCTCCACTAATACCAGTGTGACAAAATTATTAGTGATCATTATTCCAAACCACAAAAATTCACAGTTCAAACTCACACTAGCTCGTCCTTAAGGTGAATGTACTCATCTCCAACGTGCTCAATAGAATATGAGCTAGCCTGATTATGTGTTCTTTCCATTCAAGGCTTTTCACCATTCTGCTACTTTATTTTTGCCCACGCTCTCTCTCAGTTCGAAATCCTAAATATTCAACAGTGGCAGCTTCATCTACTGGTACTACAACATCTCATAGGCAAGTTCTATGCTTTTTTCTAAGAGGTCTTAGAGCTTCCATAGTGTTTAACCCAGTCATTATATCTTCACTCATTTGTGATGTTTAACCTAGCCAACAGTATTTCTCTTCCCTTAAATTATTCTGTTACGTAAGATGTAGTATCTCCAAGAGTGACTTAGAGGTCTACATCTTGTTGAACCCCTTCCATATAGGAAACATAAGGGTGAAAAGCATTTTCATACTCCACTGCACAGAATTAAATAGGAACTGAAGGATATACTGGGAAAGATTAATTTCTTGGTTGTGAATGGAAACTTTATATACTGAGATATTACAATCATGGCCATGTACCAAAGCACATCTTCATATTAATCTTACAAATAGCATTCAAAATTAATTAGAAATTCAAGCACTATCATTCCTTCTGAAACACAAATGTTTTATTTCAGCTATAACCAGAAAGTTAATAACTAGCACAAGCATTTGAAGGAAAATTATGTTTTGAGAAGGCAGTGCTCAGTAGTCCCAATGACTTTACACTGCTGAAGCAGAGCAAAATTTTTTTTTCACATGCCAGTCTGGATGAAAACCATCCCTAGAAAGATGTGTATCTTGAACTGGCACAGTGTGAATGGTTGGCCTTGAACATGATTCATGTTTGTGTTAAGCTTCTGACACGTCAAAAATTTTTTGCTCCCAGCTCTTTGCCAAAAAGTCATTGACACTGAGGTGCTTTTTTTTGTTTGGTTGGTTGGTTTTTCCTTCCCCAGTCATTCCCTGAGGTTTTAGGGAAGTTATTCCAAAGGTTAAGCCTTAAAAGTCTAATCACAAGGAAAAAGGAACACTTTTCACATATTAGGTCGCACTTTTTGGCTTTAACTATTTGCTTATCCACACATACCCCAATTTAATCTGCTTAATTCATGTAGGTCAGATACTAACTTGGACAAGACATAGATTAAGATTAACCCTTTTCATGAGTGTATGACTAGTGCAGAATTGTCACGTCAGCTACTGATTGTAGTGCTCCTGTAGTGGCTTGGAGCAGCTCAAGGTCCACCCTCAGTTGATTTGACAAACAGAAGACCCAATGGCATAATTTTTAGACCACAGTGCAGGAATTGATAGAAAATAATTTAAAGTATACTTAGCTTATGATGAAATTCATAAGATTACAGTTTTTAGTACCTGTCAGATTTTCAGCTCCCTTGGGTACAGGGAAAATGAAAGTGATAGGAAATTACCTAAGAAAAGGTTTACTTGTGAAGTTGTGGGTATATTCATATTTAGAGTGATGAAGAAACAACTGAAACCACAGCTTCACTGCTGGAATTTCGGCATTACTGCCTTGGCCAGAATTTCAAGTTATTAGAGGGTGGGGCTGGGGAAATCACTGGAAAAAGGAAATAAAAGGGTGGGGGCTTGGGTTCCCTCCCTCCCCACCCAACATTCCAGAATTCTTGGGAACCAGCGTCTAATCTGTGGCTCCCATCTCTCTACCTGTTGTACTTTTATGTATTAATTTCTTGCTTTTGAAGGCTTTAGCCATTTGAGATGAAGGAAAAAGGAATGGCATATTGTCTCACATATCAAGTTAAGCATAATAATTAACAGTGTTTTTTAATTTTTATTAACAGTATGTAAGAGGATCAATTTCAGAGCTTAGCTCTCATCAAAACAGGCAATTCAATCTTTGTGAAGCTTCTCTTCCAGCAGGTTTCTGGGGTGATAAAAGACAGAACCTGGGATATCAGGATGACTTAGATTCTGCTTCCAGGTTTACGCTTTGAACGCTTTCAATGCAGCCACAGTGGAGGACTATTTCCATTATCTGTGAGTAGAAGCAATGATGTTGTCTGTCAAAACAGAACATGGAAGTACTGGGTTATGTAAATGATTATTAATACAGGCACAGCTTAAAACAGGTAACCCCACTCAATACTTCCAAGTGCTTGACTCTTCAAAACAGCACGAAGAGCACTGGTTTATGAGCATCAGGTTCTGATAGCAGCAAGGACATCTCTCAGCTGTATCTCGGTCCTGTGACAAGCAGGAGTCCTTGATCCCACAGACAGTTCAGCAAGCAGAGTCTGCAAAAACCTTTATAGTGAGGGGTCAGGAGTTTGCCTTGCCTGACCTGCAGCCCTAGTTCATCTCAGAAGAGACGAGGGACCTTGAAAGTTGAGCTTTTTGTTCAGTGACACACTGTAGCTCCTTGTTCACCGAAGTCCTCTGTTTTGACATGGTTGCTAAGCAGAGAAGCAGATATTCCTCTTGTGTTTCATTAGCCTGAAGCAAACGCACATTTACTTGAGTACTTAAGAGCTTAGCTCCAGTCATTAACCTCTGCCTTATGTTTGCCTTCTGTGGTACTGGGAACTGATAAGCTCCCAGTTGCTGTGCAGTAGCATGGCACTTTCTCTCTCTCTACCTCTCTTCTGTTTCCACAGCTAGAGGAAAGGTACAAAGCTGTGCAGCTCGTTGCTGGGTCTGGCTGGGATGGAGTTAATTCTCTTCGTAGCAGCCCATACAGTGCTGTGTTTTGGATTGGTGACTAGAACAGTGATGATAACACACCAGTGTTTTAGCTATTGCTAAACAGTGTTTGCACAGCATCAAGGCCTTTTCTTTCTCACAGTCTGCACCACCTGGGAGTAGGCTTGGGGGTGCACAAGAATCTGGGAGGTAACACAGCCAGGACTGCTGACCCAAACTGACCAAAGGGATATTCCATACCATATCACATGTTCAGCAATGAAAACTCAGTGAAAGGAGGAGGAAGGGACGAGGTTCAGGGTTATGGTGTTAATCTTCCCAAGCAGCCATTATGTGTGCTGAGGCCTGGCTTCCCAGGAAGCGGCTGGACATCTGCATGTCAATGGGAATAGTGAATGAACTCCTTATTTTGCCTTCCTTGTGTGTGCAGATTTGCTTTACTTATTAAACTGTTTCTCTCAACCCGCAAGTTTTCTCACTTTTGTGCTTCCAATTCTCTGTCCCATCTCACTGTGAGGGAGTGAGTGACTGGTGGGGGAGTACCTCCCGGCTGGAGTCATCCCACCATAACCTGAGAGGATATGTTATGAACACATACTTCCATACCCACATCCTGCCTCTTCTGCCCGCCTCTTTTCTTAAGGTTTGGTTCTCCAGACAGCCCTTTCTTTTCATGGGACACATAGATACACTGCAACATGCTTTGCTTGCATGCAGAGATTTTGCTTTACCTATTAAACTGTCTTCATCTCGACCCATGAGTTTTCTCACTTTTACCCTTCCAATTCTCTCCTCCATCCCACTGTGGGGGCAGTGAGCGAGTGGCTGTGTGGAGCTGAGCTGCCTACTGGGGTTAACACACAATAAATAATGATTATTCTACATGTATGAGTCACACATCATTCCCAAAAGCTGAAGAATTTAAGCAAAAGCTTCTTTTTTTCTTACCCTCTACTGACTTCTGGGGTTCCACATGCCCTCAGAATTTAACTAAGCCTTTAAAAAATGTGGAAAGCAGGTCTCAGCTGTAGTACTGTTGTTTCAATTTTTCGAGTTATGGTCACAGAGATAACATAACCTCCTTTAATCTGGTCACTCTCCTTACATATCAAAGCATCATATCACCCATTTTTGCCATGGCAGTTCAGCACAAGTTCATATTGAGTTGCTAGTCTCTATGCCCTTTACAAAGAATTTTCCAGGATAACATCTCCCATTCTTCATGTATAAATATATTACTTTGCGTGTGACTACATCACATTTGGGTGTACCTTTTACTCCATTTGAACACAAAGTTTTTATAATGTGCATGCTCATTTTTTTGTCTGACATAAAGCAGTAAAACACAAAACTTTCAAAAAGCCAACCTGGTTAACAGTCCTAAACAAAATTTACAAATTTCAAGGAAAAAATTAAGAATTTAGAACATATTTTTTTTATAAAACACTTTTGACTGTCGATTATATTCCTTTTGGCTTTTCATGAACACCATATCAGCTTGTATGCTGTTTCACTTGGCTAACATCCCTGTAGAGAATCAGATAATTTTCTAAAATCGGAAGAACTCTGTTTATTAATTGCTAGGACAAAGAGTAGCAAAAGTTTTGGGGGAAAGGCTTCTAAATCCAGTAACAGCTTCTGCTCATGTCTAGACATGACTGCAACATAATGAGAGATGGGTAAGAAGGTGAAGCATTTTTTTAGTTCTTGGATGGAGCTGTCAAAGGTTTGTGCAGGTAAAACTAATATCAGAATGTGGGTATATAAGAATGAAATTTCAGAAATAGTTACCTGAAGTTTATCACAGGAGAAATCCTAAGCCTTCCTTCTCCAAATAGCAAACCTGTCTGTAACTTATTCTGGTAATAAATCTGATAGTATTCCAATCATTTCACTGAATGACAAAGATGGCTCAAAGTACACCTGCTTTCCATCCTTTCGACTATGTCTTCAGTTATGCTGATACAGAAATTAAAACCCTTTGATCAGTTCCTTGATCTGTCTGACCATGTAGTTCTATAAAAATTAAACCAGAACAACTGAGAGGGTGGCAATACATGGCTGCAAAGAAACTTGATAAGGGAGAAAAGTCAGAAGTGTTTGAACTGGCCTTGCCTCTAAGAGTGCTGTCTGTAATGGACTCCAATTAGACCAATGGGAATTAGTGAGGTTTTTTTCCCCCAACTGAATCCAGAGTCGATTTCAATTAGAATTCATAGCCCATAGCATCAGTGTTACCATCACTGCAAAATCCCATTACGAAAGGCAGTATAAGTTACTCAAAGTAAGATTCAAAGTTTGCCATAGTTTCAAGAAGCCAACTGTAATTAGAGTGTATTACTAGAGGCTATTAGATTAAATTACACATTCACATTCCTTTTAAAGTTGGTGGAGGTTTCTAGATTGAAAGGAGATATTTGATGCAATGGTAACAAAGCAACATTAACTGTAGTCAGGTAAGAAGAGTAAACATAAGAACTGGTTATCGTATAATATATATTGATTTATTGGTGGCAACCAAGACAAAATTTAGAATTTCTCTGTGGAAGAGCTTCCCTTTTGATAGAATCTATATTGCCTTTATTACACTAATTCCTTAAAAATGAAGAACAAGGATCCATGGAAAAGTCATTATTGGAAAACTTCCGGCTAAGTAAAGACATTGGCATTCCAGGTTATTTTCACAAGTTTATTATCTTCAGACTATAAAAAGTAGAATATGTTAACTATTTATTCAGTACCACAGGACAAAAGAGCACAAATTCAGGAAAGTTTATTACACAGAATTAATGGTTAGAAAATACAGTCAGCCATTTTCTGAAGGAGCCTAACAATAATCTTCTCAGTTTAGCATATTAAGCATACCTAAAGAATCTGTAAAAAAACTACCCTTCAGTCAGTTCCTTTTGCATGTAGAATCACATACTGAAGACTATTTGGATGCCATTTTTTGAGTTTGGAAGTTGCTTTTTTTACTTTGAAGACTTTATCAACATTTAATTGAAGTGAAAAGAAGTGACTTTTTTTCACAAGAACTATGTGTCTTGTTTTTGAAACTAAAGGAGCAAACATTTCCATTTAAAGACAATAACCAGAATCTACCAGTAGACAGAGGCTAGCACTAATACAATTAATTATTAAAGTGTTTCTCTTCTATGTAATACTTGTGAACTGCAATATAAATGATGGATGTATATTCACCTTTCTCTGACAGATCATTAGCTAAAAGGTTTATCCTAGGAAGCGGTATGCATTGTGAACAGAAGAAAAATCTTGGCTTTGTTCCCCTCAACCTGTTAAGGGCAGAGGACAACCCCTTTTGTAAAGTCCCTGTGGTTCCAGTAAACACCACCGTAACTGATACCAATAATTTACTCCTGTTAGTTAGCATCTCTGCTACACAGGGTACTGGTCATGTTGGAAAATATTACTCCAGTGTCCTTGAAGGACAGTTTTGTACACTAAACACCTATACCTTCTTTAGTTGCTTAGGGTTGTGGCATTAATATGTGATCCAGTCCAGGTTATGGTATTCCATGGGGTGGATTGTGAATGTTTAATACATGGCATTTACAAGTCAATGTGAGAGATATAAAGACCCATCACCTAATTATATATGAAGTAAAATCATTTAGTAGAGAGTAACAGGCTTTTCTCTTTCCTTCTGCTTTCAAAAGAAAGCAAATAAAAATTTCCTTCAATTAAAGCAACTCTAAAGGCATTTATTGCTTCTTGGTTTTTGGTTTTGGTTTTGTTTTTTTTTTTTTTTTTTTTTAATTTGCTTTTTAAAAGTTGAAGCAGGCTGTGATTTTAAGAATCACAGATACAGTTCTTTTTGCAACAAATCCTTCATTGCCAATTCTTTAAAATGATAAATTGACATATTTGTAGTCTTAGAGGCATAAGGTATAAAATAAAATTCTAATACAAAATACACTATTGAAATCTCACATTGATTCTTACATCTTAAGGAGATATTCCCTAATGATGAATAAGAGTTTACTGAAAATATGCTTATATTGAGCTATGCATTACCTGGAATTTTTGTTTTGATCAAACAATGGCACTGTCATCTCTAAGTCTCAGCAAGAATGCAGATCAGGTTTATTAACCAACCATTTAATCACCGGCATTTCTCTGAAAAAATGAAGCAGAAGAATCAATTAGTCTCAATAGTGGTCACAGAAAGAAAAAATCAAAAGACAATAAGTATGAAACAGATGCAGAAAATACTCATATTAAAATGATGGAAAAATAAATTCTCACACACTGTTTTGAAAATACTCTTTCCCTGAGAGACAGATCGCTTCCACCCCCAAAACTTAACATTAGCAAGTCTCTATTTTACTTAATAGAAGTTATCATTCATGTTGGCAGTCACTGTAATACTTTTTTTTGGATGCAATTCTCAGGGGAACCATTTTCAGAATAAGTTACTGCATGAAAGTGAGGAAAACATTAACTGAGTACCTCACCGCTGGATACCAAAGCAAAAAGATAGGAAAGGTTTTTTTACTAGGGTAGACAACAGAGATCTTGGCCAAGTTGGGAATTGTTGCAGGAAGAGTAGCAAGAATTATGCATTTCCTTGCATGCAAAAGCAAAAAAAGTTACTTATCTGAGCTTGGTAATGTGTGGACACCAGTTCTGGACACATGCAGTACTGTTTGTCCCATTAAGTGTCCATAGAAGCAAAAGATGTGCTTTGCATCCATAAATTTGAAAGTATTTTTTCATACTGTCCCTTTTTCCCATGTCCAATCCAAATCCACTACAAAGCCACCTATTTTGTTTTACAGTTACTTTTCCCAATTCTCAGGGCATATTTACTTTTAGAAATAGACACATCAAACAGGGAGAATAGTATTCCTTAGATTTGGTGAAGCTACACATTTCCTCCCGTGACTGGAGGCCAGCGGTGTACTAGTGACTGCATTAGTGGTGATTAGTGGTATACTCCAGGGATCAATATTGGGTCCAATCCTGCTTAACATCTTCATTAATGACCTGGATGATGGGGTAGAGTGTACTCTCAGAAAGTCTGCAGATGACATAAAAATGGGAGGAGTGGCTGATATGCCAGAAGGTTGTGCTGCCATGCAAATGGGCCTCGACAGGCTGGAGAAATGGGTTAACAGGAGACTCATGAACCTCAACAAAGAGAAGCGCAAAGTCCTGAGCCCGGGAAGGAACAACCTCCCTCCACCAGTACATGCTGGGGGCTGGCCAGCTGGAAAGCAGCTGGGAAGAAAAGGCCCTGGGTGTTTTGGTTGACACCAGCTTGAACATGAGCCGGTCATTTGCCCTTGCAGTAAAGGCGGCTACCAGTATCCTGGGCTGCATTAGTCAACATATTGCCAGCAGATCAAGCGAGGTGATCCTGCCCCACTGCTCAGCACTGATGAGGCCACACCTGGACTACTGTGTCCGGTTCTGGGCCCTCCAGTACAAGAGATACAGGGACATGTTGGAGGAAGTCCAGCAAAGGGCCACAGAGATGCTTAGGGGAGTGGAGCATCTCTCCTGTGAGGGAAGGCTGAGTCACCTGGGATTGTTCAGCCTGCAGAAGACAAGGCTCAGGGGGAAACTTACTAATTTCTATAAACACCTGAAGGGAGGTTATAAAGACAGAGACAGGTTCTCTTCACTGGTGACAGGACCAGAGGCAATGATCACAAATACAAACACAGGAGGTTCCCTTTGAACATCAGGAAACACTTCTTTACTGTGAGGGTGATCGAGCACTGTCAAAAATTGCCCAGAGAAGTTGTGGAGATCTTCAAAAGCTATCTGAACATGTTCCTGGGCCACCAGCTCTCTGTGGCCCTGCTTGAGCAGCAATGTAGGAACAGATGACCTCCAGAGGTCTCTTCTGGCCTCAACCATTCTGTTATTCTGTGATTGATTCTGTGATTCTGTGACTGTTTCTGTAGCTCTAGGATATACAAATTCTATTACTCTTAATTTTAGGTGATCAACATAGTGGTGATCTAATATCGGATGTTTGCTCCTCCACAATCTGCTGTTCTTGAAAATTAGATCTATAAGAACTCTAAAAAGAGATCTAGTACCCAGGTTAATTGTGTCTGAGGCTCTCCATTTAAACAACCAACTACCAGAAGACACTCAAATATCTGTTATTTCACTTATTTTGAGCAGATTTGTTAATATCCTAAACTAAACAGGAAATTTCAGATAGCATCTACTCCCAAAAAGGTTTTGCAGTTTTTACCACCTTACCAAAAAGACTGCTGAACATGTTGACAAATCACCAGCTACAATATATTCACTGTGATACTGACTATTCCAGTCCCTTAAAATCCTACTGCTGAACTGTCAGCCAGCAGGGAAATTTTAGACTAGACTGCACAAAATATCAGCATTAAAAACAGACACTTCAAAAATCTAAGCCCATATTCAAAACCAGCCACTGTAAATCCTTCTTTTGTGACCTGACGTTCTATGGAAACTTACAAGGCTTTATGAAATGGAATTTGCTTGAAGAATCTGACAGACTTAGCAATAATACATTTGGAAAAGTAATTTTCTATTATGACAGATAGTGAATAGTTAAGGATTTCTCAAATATCAGTAACAATTGCAAGATAAAAATGTTATCTTCTATTTCTAGGATTTTCAACTGACTGACAATTAAATAGTTCCTCCTACAGATATGATGAAACAGACAACATTAGCTCAGTTCCAAGCCAATCTCTCAAATTTTCTTCCTGAATAAACACAAATATAAGCAAAATCAATAAAGAATCATGCCCCACTCTTGAGTAAAGCCACTGAGAAGTCCAGTTACTTGGGAAGGGTTAATTATCCAGAATGGAACAGGAGATACGAATGGACATGATGAAGACCTCATTTTTTCTTGCGGGTATTTTAAAGTTAAATACACTTCTAACATATATAAAGTAAATAGAAGTATTTTCTTCAATTTTTTTCACACCAATGAGAGTTTGTGGTACTTGAAAAAGCTGAGGCAGGCAAGGAGAAGTCCAGAAATTAGTCTGATTTTTACCACAAAATTATTATGCAAGTCTAACAAGTTGTTATGATTTTGGCTCATTTTCTTCATAGTAGCTAGTAGAGGCCTGTGATTTGCGTTTGTGCTGGAACAGTGTTGATAATAGAGGGATGTTTTAGTGATTGCTGAGCAGTGCTTACACAGACACAAGGTTTTGTCTGCTTCTCACACCACCCCACCAGTGCGTAGGCTGGAGGTGCATAAGACGGGGGGAGGGGACACAGCCAGGACAGCAGGCCCCAACTGACCAAAGGGATATTCCATACCATGTGACATCATGCTCAGCTTATAAAGTTAGGGGAAGAAGAAGGAAGTGGAGGAGGTTTGGAGCTATGTCATTTATCTTCCCAAGTAACCATTATGCGTGATGAAGCCCTCCTTTCCTGGGGATGGATGAACACCTGCCTGCCAATGGGAAGTAGTAAATGAATTCCTTGTTTTGCTTTGCTGTCATGTGTGGTTTTTGCTTTACCTATTAAAATGTCTTTATCTCAATCCATGAGTTTTCTCACTTTTACTCTTCCATTTCTCTCTCCCATCTCACCAAGGGGGAGTGAGCAAGTGGCTGCATGGTACTTAGTTGCTTGCTGGGGTTAAACCACAACACGAGTGACAAGAGGAAAATACAGAAAAAGAAGAAAGCCTGCTGTTGCACTTTTGCCTGAAAGAGTTACAGTAGGCTACTGATTTTACAGAAGTTTCAAATGTCATCCTGGTACAAGAAAAGGAAATACCATAGTGATGATTCTTGTCAGTAGCCATTTCCACAAGAAATGTAATGCAAATATAATGAATCTTTCCATTCTACTGAGTACTCGCTAACATTTCTTGGAGTATCACATCCACAATTCAAGGAAGAGGTGGGTCAGAGGAATCTAGAAAAGAAATACAGAAAGAATTGGGGACATAATTTAATAAATGGAAAGCCTAACTTACGAGGAAGGACTAAAATGCCACAGTTTTCAGCCAGAAAAGCAAAATCCAGAAAGACAAAATTATAACAGCTTTTATGTATCTGAAGGATTAATGAAGCTCCGTTCACCATGCCTTTGGGGGATAGGTCAAATTGTGGTTGTGATAACAGGAGATTTATAAATTTTTATTTAATGCTAGTTTACTGGAAAGCACTGGGATAGTTTGCCGAGGAAGTCTACAGAATTGCATCATAAATGTGTTTTTTTCCTTCCTGTCTCCAGGTTAGACAAATAACTGCCAAGAACAAATAAGAAGGATGATCCTTTTTTAGGATACGGGTGTGGAGCAGATGACCTTTGGAAATCCCTTTTAGGTATTTTTCCTTATGAATCTATGCTTCTATTTCATTTATAGACTAAAACAATAGACGAACAACAAAATCAGCTCTGGATGGAACTAAAAGGTTCTCTTAATTAATCCAATGCTGCAAAACAGATTGCCTGAAGAAACAAGAAGAATCAAAGTACATTTTCTATTTACCAACAGATATGAACTTTCCTGAGCCTCATCTTGCAGTACAGTATAAATAAAGTCTATTTTCAGGACTGAGTTCCAGTTCCCTGTCCAGCATAAGCGTTGAACGACATGACTGGAATTCCAGAAAATCTGACACAGTTTAAAAAAACTAAAGAAGGCACCTTACAACCCAAAAACTTCAGTTTTCCTAATTTTGACCCAAACTGGAACCTGTGGGACAAAATCCATGTCATATACTTGTTGATAAATCAAGCTTAAATGCCCTCACAAAAATGCATTCCTTCTGCCTGGCAGCTTAAACCTTCTATCCTCCCAGTGGATAAAAGGTATTAACTAGTTTTTGTCCAGTAGTAGTCTGCTTGAATGGCTCTAAATGAACTCAACTATCCATCAATATCTGCTTTGCTCTTGCAAGCAGAAGGAGAGAAATAGTAGCCCTATGCAGTTCATTGTACACAAAATCACACATGTTTTTTGTCGGTTTTGTCGTGTTTTTTCGTAATAAGATAACTTTTCAAAACAGAATCACATTTTAAGAAACTGGTCCCAGGTGAGGCATCTTTGCTATATTTTATATGATATTGCATTTCTTATGTCCTCTCTGACATTGTCATGATAGGACACTTTGCATCAGGTAGAAGCTTCAAGATCCAAAGTCTCAAAATTGGTTGTGTTTTTACCCACCTTCACATGGTTTTCTCTACCCAGACTGTGAAACCACTGTGACATGCAGAAATAGCATGTTACTGTAAGCAACTGTGAGACTACCACTGTAACCAGTGATCCTCTTGCTCCACATGCTTCTCTGCCCTGGTGGATTTTTTAGGCGGCTGAGAATCGACATTCCTCAGTGACAAAAGTTTGTCACTTACATTATGCTGCTCACATGATCATGGCAGGACTTTTGACAGGTGCTTTTTCGTATGAAATATAAAAGGCACATCCAGTGTGGATTTTTGCCATCTATGAGCTTGTCTGACACTTTTTTTTTTCCCAACCTTGATGTGTAACGAATGCGGATGCATACCTAGGAGCAGAACATGACAGAAGAGGCAAGGCAGGGAAGACTAGCAAGATACTGAATAGTATTCCACAGAGTTAACATTCACAGAGATGGGCTTAGAGACTTCACATCCAGTTTTAAATAAATAAATCACTGTCTTCCTTATTTCCAAATGAAGTCACAGAACTAACCTCTCCTGGGGACATGGAGCCACACCAGCATTATAGCAGGGCAAGAACAGCACGGCAAAACTGAACACTAGACACTGATAAGAGCTGCTATCAAGGCCACTGATGTCATCTCTGCATTCCCACAGACTTACTGCTGGCTGCATCTTCCATGCCACAGCTTTAATGGCAAGCCAGCATGTCGCAGACAACATCAAGCCAGGCAAAGCTGCTAGACATAGTACCTGACAATGTAAACATGTACATACATAACCACACCACCATGTACCACAAGCTTCAGCAGGGCTTGCTTGTGGACTGCTTGGAGATTACATGCCAGTATTACTTTTTGTTCCATTGAGGCTATTCTAAACATAGCTGATCCTACAGGGCCACTTTTTTAGAGCAGACTTTTTAGTAAAGTTTAGATTGACGCTAATGAGTTCCATTCAAAAGTAAAAAAGAAATAATACCTTTTTATAAAATGAAAAGATCCAAGGGAGAAAGTACTGAGGTTTTCCTTCTCACATTGTAGATGGAGAGAGCAAATCTTGAAATGGAGAAAAAAAAATGTTCTTTTAGTAGCTGAATTCATTATCCTTGTTTCCAGCTATTTTTGACATTTTTTTCTTTCTGAGCAGTTAACATTTGAAATACTCAGTTATTCTGTTTCATCTTACATTATACATAGTTTTCACATAGCTTGCACCACTCTATTAAAAGCTATGGTTCTATGCTATGGGATTAAAAAAAAAAAAAGCCAAGCCATCACTGAGAGCATTGTTCCCACATTCTATTACTGGTTGGCAGGTGGGCAAAATACCTAGTAAGAAACTAACATAAATTGGAGCGAGTACTTAAAAGGCACTAGAAGTCTCAGTAAAGCTTTAAATATTTTACAAAAGCTGTGATCTGTAGGCTTTGCCTTCAGCCAACATCCACTCAAAGTGAAATAGGCCTAAAAAAACCCTGTCTGCAATAAATAGATACCGCATGGAGATATTCTAGCCAGCAAGTCTCCACCTTTGTGCTTTGAACAAAAGCTGAAGGAAAACTTTGAAAAATCCTCCATGAAAGACAGAAGAAAATGGGAGAAGATTTTTTTTCCTCCTGTCTCAGTAAGCAGAGTTTTTCTGGTTTGCCTCAGAAGATCTATTTTAATAGCAATGTCAGGCCAATTTGGTGTCTGCACCAAGTTCTGAAGTACATGTTCTGAAGTGTTGCTTCGTAATCCATTTCACATTAGTCTCATAAGAAGTACCTTGTCAGAGAAGCATAAATACTTTGCTTGATCTCAGCATAATGACAATGAACATTTGGACAAAGAGAGAATGCTGAGACGATAAATACATATATATATTTATTTATATTTACATTTGTTATATATTCAAATTATAATATTTATAGTAGAGGTAACTGTAAAGCTTAATGCACTCATGATGGAGGGATCTCTGTTTTCCATCTTAGATGACAGAAAAACCCTGGCATTTGAAACTTCAGGTTGAACAGCAACATTTTAAAGATGAATCCAAGTCAGATGAGATACTGTATGACTGGAGAATAGCAAAGGGCAAGAATTGATCTCAGCTGCAATCTGTTATTTTGCTCTCAAGTCAAGGTAAAGCTTCAGAAAATTGGGAGATAAATGGCAGATGAGATAATGCAATATGACTCTACCAGAGAAAGATAATTCTGACATGATGTACTTACTTTCTTCAATATGACACTTACTTTCATACAGGGAACTAGAAAAAATAATCTCTCTGGACATCTACAAATGTTTCCTATCATGCCAAATGGAAAATTATTGTAAAATATGGCAAGCATGAGTGTCAGAAGAACTATGAGGTAAATGAACAACTGGCTGAAGGGAAAGCCCCAAATGAGTTATACGGAAAAAGGAGTTTTGAGACTGTAAGGCACTTACTTACTCATTGAGTTTCTCAAGAATACATCTTGAGACTGATTTTGTTTACATTTTCACTTAATGATATTGACACACAAGTCAATATGCACTCATGAAATTTGCTGGCACTGTGAAATTGTGAAGCAGTCATTACAAAGGAGTCTTGGTGAAAGAATAGAACTGGAGCCATAGAAATGGGATGTACCTCTTTATTACAAAATACAAGTTCATACCCTTTGGAAGAAATAATAAGCTGAGAGCTCACTGACTGGCAGCAGAAGAAGTAAAAAAAAGATAGGGACTTTTTAAATTGATCACAGAATATGAATTGATGCAGGTGAACATGGCCATGGTTGTAAAAAAGGCAAATACGATCCATAACCAGGATCAATATCTAGTAGCTATAGGGAACAAAAGGGAAAGGTGTAAGAACAATAAAAGTGAAAGAAAAAAAGAGGAAGTGAACAGAGAAAACTCTTCAAACCTTCTCTTAACAGAAGAAATTTAGGACGTCAGATTAAATTATCAACAGAAGTTCAGTAAGAATACAAATTTTCACAGTATGCATAATTCATACTGTGGATTTTATTGCATGAATGAATTCTATGTGATGTTGTAGATGTCAGAAATAAAAAAGGACTATGAGATGGTGGAACTCGATCCAATATGCCAAGGAAAACTTCTTTTCCTATGCTCCTAAAGTCATGGATTGTTCATGGCCTTCTCAGTGTTTGTGTCCATAGCCCATTCCCATTCTACATTTTAAAATAAAATTCTGGGCATATTAGTTTCAATATTGTAGTTATGTGTGTATATATACATGTATATATGCATATATAACATATATCAAAATAAGATACCTGTACACTATTTCAAAACCAGTCTTCCTAGAAGAAATTAAATCATTGATTTTGCCAAACATTGCAATCTAACAACCATACGCAGCATATTATATCATAGAATATCATATGCAGCACCTGTAACCAGTGGTGTTCCCCAGGGGTCAATACTCGGCCCGATCTTGTTCAATATATTCCTCAATGACCTGGACGGGGGAACAGAGTGTAGTCTTAGCAAGTTCACTGATGATACCAAGCTGGGAGGGGTGGCTGACACTCCAGAGGGCCGCGCTGCCATCCAGCGTGACCCGGACAGGCTGGAGTGCTGGGCAGAGAAGAACCTAATGAGGTTCCACAAGAGCAAGTGTAGGGGTGTAGGGTCCTGCACCTGGGGAGGAAGAATGCTAGGCACCAATATAGGTTAGGGGTGGACCTGCTGGAAAGCAGCTCTGAGGAGAAGGATCTGGGGGTCCATGAGCCAGCAATGTGCCCTTGTCGCCAGGAAGGCCAATGGAATCCTGGGCTGCATAGGGAAGAGCGTGGCCAGTAGGTCGAGGGAGGTCATTCTCCCCCTCTACTCGGCACTGACGAGGCCACAACTGGAATACTGTGTCCAGTTCTGGGTTCCCCAGCTCAAGTGGGACAGGGAACTACTGGAGAGAGTCCAGCGTAGGGCAACAAAGATGACTGGGGGATTGGAGCACCTCCCTTACAAGGAAAGGCTGAGAGAGCTGGGCCTCTTTAGCCTGGAGAAGAGAAGGCTGAGTGGAGACCTTCTTCTTGCTTAGAAGTATCTAAAGGGTGGGGTGAAGGACGATGGAGGCAGACTCTTTTAAGTGGTTCTCAGTGACAGGACAAGAGGCAACAGGCACAAGTTGGAACATAGGAAGTTCCATTCAAACATGAGAAAAAGCTTCTTTATGGTTAGGGTGACCGAGCACTGGAACAGGCTGCCCAGGGAGGTTGTAGAGTCCCCTTCTCTGGAGATTTTGAAGGCCCGCCTGGATGCAGTCCTGAGTAATGTGCTCTAGGCATTGCTGCGTCAGCAGGGGAGTTGGACTAGATGATCTCTAGAGGTCCCTTCCAACTCTAAAAATTCTGTGATTCCGTGGTTATGGAGGAAGTCATCTACAACCACAGATTGTATTCCAAAATTTTAAAAGAAATACTATTCCTTCTACTAACCCCCATTAAAATAAAGCTTTATTCTCATCTTGCCTCTTACAAAACAAATCAAACTGCAGTAACTAATACAGGAAGACAAATACACGAAGTAAAATACCAGAACACTGAACTGAGTATGAGAACATTAAGTGAAGTACTAGTACCTTAACTAGCAAGGCATATCACAGAATCACATAATCACAAAATAGTAGGGATTGGAAGGGACCTTTGGAGATCATCTAGTCCAACCTTCCTGACAAAGCAGGTTCACCTAGATCAGGTTGGACAGGACCGCATCCAGGCAGGTTTTGAGTATCTTCAGAGAAGACGACCCCAAAACCTCTCTGGGCATCCTGTTCCGGTGCTCTGTTACCCTCAAAGTGAAGAAGTTTTTCCTCATGTTCAGATGGAATTTCCTGTGTTCCAGCTTGTGCCTGTTGGCCCTTGTCCTGTTGCTGGGCACAACTGAAAAGAGCCTGGCCCCATCCTGTTGACATCTGCCCTTTAGATATTTATAAGCATTGATAAGATCCCCTCTCAGTCTTCCCTTCTCCAGGCTAAACAGACCCAGGTCCCTCAGCCTTTCTTCATGAGAGGTGCTCCATTCCCTTGGTCATCTTTGTAGCCCCCTGCTGGACTCTCTGCAGTAGTTCCCTGTCCTTGAACTGGGGGTCCTAGAACTGGACACAGTACTCCAGATGTGGCCTCACCAGGGCAGAGTAGGAGGGGAGGATGACCTCCCTTGACCTGCTAGCCACTCTCTTTTTAATACACCCCAGGAGACCATTGGCCTTCTTGGCCACAAGGGCACATTGTTGCCTCATGGTCAGCTTGTCCACCAGGACTCCCAGGTCTCTCCCTGCAGAGCTTACTGTATACAACGTTATTTCCTCCTTTACTGCAGATGGTGTTTCAACAAATATACTAAATTACTTTTTTTCTTTTCATATATTCAGCTAAAACAGCCCAGTTTCTTTATGCCACTTCTTTTTACAACACAGGTCTGTTGATCTGTTGTAAAGAGTTACCACATTTTGTGTTATACATAATTGCATTTTTCCAAATCAGTCCTCTAAATTGTTTTCTACTACACTCACAATACCTAGTTTAACCTACACCCTCTAAAAGGACATGTATCCCTGCTGCAGGCTTTAATATTTTGCTTTGAACAAGTGTGTCCATGATAATGCTCACTTGCAGTATTTTGTTAGGTGAGGTTGCAAATTTCCTTCCAAATTGCAGTGCTTACAAGTACACCCACGTGCTTAAGCTGATAAATGAAATGCTTACAATACATGATTATTATGAACATTTTTAATGAGCCAAAATGCAGAGGTGGACCAAGCATTTCTGCAAAAGTTCAATATATGTAACCACTGCTGTCTCCAAAAAATGCTATGTATTTGGTCTTTTGCACCTATCAAGGTTACAACAAACATAGTAAGACATCTTAATTGGTAACTCTCTTGCCCCTCCTGATCCAAGGGAGAGTTAAACTGACAAGTAAAGAATCATGAGGCTTTGGACCAGAAAGTATAATTCATGTCTAACAAACAACGTAGTTCTACCATAAAATCCACACAGTTTCCTAAAGCAACTAGTGGGTGATACTTTCCGTACTTTATAAACCTCACCCACTTACATCCACAATAAATCTTTTTTTACTTAGTTAGATTTAAGAACCTAACAAATAGGCAGGAGTCAAAAAGTTTTGGACATGAAAATGATACTGACCTGATCATCAATTTTTAGCATTAAACCCTATTGTTAAAGTACATCACTTACAGTGAAAATTAATTATGTGGATGAAAAAAATCTATGTATTATGTAACAGCAGAAACTATTGATTTTTGTTATGTGACATTAATTATTGTATGCAGTAAACATACATTTAGATCCTTTGTGCAACAAATGAAGATGCTGATGGAGCAGCAGAAGACAGAATTGGAAGCAGTGCCAGCTAGTATTTAGTTGGGGGTTATATACTGTAGTATCAAATTCTATCCTGATCATTAATGTTGAGTTAAATTCTGTCTGGTCTTTCAAATTCTGCACCTGGTCACGGTGCAGACTGAGGGGGAATGAGGGTTAAATTTCCTCATTTTTGCTGCAGCCTCCTGGCTGCTTATGTATGTGGAGTAAGTGGAGCAGGGAAACAGTGCAACCAAGAAAAGGAGGGAGGGAGGAAGGAAAAGAGAAAGATTTCCTGAATCACCTTCTAATCTGCCTGCTGTTCAACACAACACAGAATAAACTTGGTGGGAAACTCCACTGCTGGATTCCAGATTTTGCAGTTACAGATGGTCACATAATAGATGCTAAATTCAAAGAGTCAATCAAACATCCATTTTGATTACAAGCACACACAAAACAATTCTTAATACCATACAGTGATAAAGTTAAGGACAAAGGAAAGGAAGAAGGGATGAAGAACACACCAACTCCTAGATCTCTGTAATAGCAGGGATTTTATAAAGTACAACTTCCAAATGATCTTGAAGGCAACTACAGTTATGCTGGAGAAGAAGGCAGAAAGAAAACAAAAATAAAAATTCGAAAAATCCCTGCCAATCTGAGCTAATCCCACAGCCCCTCTTCCCCCCACTCAACAAGTTCCCATTTTCTTTTTCAGCAAATAAAGAAGAATGAAAAAAGTGCCTCAGATAAAATGTATGTTGAATAGACCTAGATTTTAAGTTCTGGAACTCTGGGAAAGATGGAAACCACAACACAACACTAAACTACAATGAACTCCTGGATAAACATATTATTGCTGAAAGCTGGAACCTTGTCTATATTGGAAAGATAGAGAATTCAACCTGATATTTAAGCTTGACTTTGATATATCTGGCTTCCTTAGTAAATCATAGAAAGATAGAATGGTTTGTATTGGAAGGGACCTTTAAAGGTGATCTAGTCCAACCCCCCCTGCAATAAGCAGGAACATCTTCAACCAGATCAGGTTACTCAGAGCCCCGTCCAACCTAACCTTGAATGTTTCCAGGCATGGGACACCTACAACCTCTCTGAGCAACCTGTTCCAGTGTCTCACCACCCTCACAGTAAAGAATTTCATCCTCCTATCTAATCTAAATCTACCATCTCGCAGTTTAAAACTGTTACCCCTCATCCTATCACTACACTCCCTGATAAAAAGTCCCTCCCTATCTTTCCTGTAGGCCTCCTTTAAGTACTGGAAGGCCACAATAAGGCCTCCCTGGAGTCTTCTCTTCTCCAGGCAGAACACCTCTGACTCTCTCAGCCTTTTCTTATAGGAGAGGTACTCCAGCCTTCTAATAATTTTTGTTGCCCTCCTCTGGACCCACTCCAACAGAGCCACGTTTTTCTTTTACTGAGTGTTCCAGACTTGGATGCAGTACTCCAGGTGGAGTCTCACAAGAGCAGAAGGGCAGAATTACTTCTGACAGCCTTAGTAAATCTTTTGATTGACCCAGATGGTCACCTGTAAATAAAATAAGCTGTCTGTAAATAAAATAAAAGTCAAGTTCTTAAGTAGGATAACAAAGTCTCATTACTGGAGTAAGGGTTGTCCTAAGGGTTGCTATTATTATTATTTATCGCATTACTGTAACAACTATGAGTCCCAAGCAGAGGGTAGCAAGCAACCATAGTAGACATGGTATAAACACAGTCCCCCAGCTTGTCCCTAATAGTAAAAACAATGGCAAAGTGCAGAGATAAGAGTGTCTAAACAGTTGAAGACCTTGATCTTGGCAGACCTTCAAAATGAATGGCAATGGCCAGAGCAGAAAGAAATCAATTATGTGCTGCATGAAGGGCAAGTTAATGGCAGGCTGTTACCTTTCCTGTCCTGACCCTCCTGCAGAGCTCCTATTCCAAAAAAGTTCCTAACACTTTGGGACCAAGAGCAGTCAAGGTTATAGATGCATCCGAGACAGGAGCTTAAGTAAGGGTGAATTTGTTGTGAGGTCCGCATTGAAGGTAAACAAGAAGATTATGGGAAGGCTGTTAACAATGCCATAGTTTAGCCTTACAAAGCTCCCAATCTGAGGAAATTCTTTGGAATAAGAAGTGAATGACCAATTGTAGTTATTATTACCAGCAAAGGTATTATCCTAAAATTATTTAGAGAAATTGCCTCTCCTTGCATTTAAAGGTATTTAATTTTTTATATCCTTTGTATCTTTTGAAACTAATTTAAATATGTAAACGTGTTCATATTTTGTTGAACTACAGTATTTCTGAGAAACAGAAGTGCTGCTTGTTCCTATCATGTATATCATAGAGAAGCTTACTCGCTCAAAGAATAGATATGAATATTTTACAGTTATAGTAGCATCCTACTTGACCCTTAAGACTCAGACTAAACCCAGTAGTTCTTTTACAGAAATCTAGAGCATTTTTGTCTGCCTATTCTAATGCAAAGTTTTTTTCTGTGTGCATATTCTTTCAGGAGTGCAATTTGCTTCTATCTCAGCCTGCATAGTGACAGCAGAAACTCACCTGCTGTCGGCAACAAATCTCTATGCTAAAGAAAGGTACATATTCATTTCTCTTTGGGGAGAGGTTTTGCTTTTCTTGTGATGAAATTAAGGTTATAAATCTTATAGAGAAAAATGAAGTTCTGAATACAATGTGGTAACCGAAACTTTTTTGTTGTTGTTTGCTTTGTTTTTACTGTTTCAGTTAGCATAGACCAGGCATCAATAAATGAACAGGGATTTCTGCAGTATCTTCTATCCCTTTGTCTATCCACCCTCGATCTCCAGCTTGTCTATAGAGGAATTGTTACCGCCTGCATGCCCAGTACTCTACCCCAGATACTGGGAAAGTCCTATGTTGTGCCTGAATGTCAAATGAATCAGGACCGAGAGAAATAAGTGGGAGAAAAGGGGTCAAAGACAGGAAGAACACTAAAAACTCTTCTCAAAAGAAACTGTATACCACAGGCTCCCTCCTATCACATGGCTGAATGAGGCTTAAGCAGCAAGGAATCCCCAGCCTTCTCCCTTTCAAACTCACATTACACTGACATCCATGCTCATCTGTTGTGAGAAGCTTGGGTGAATTCAGCCATAATGTTAATGAATGGATAGGCAGTCTTTCCCTCTGAATATGATACAGAACTGTATCAGGTTAATTGGAGAAAACAACAGTCCTCCTAGTTGCTCAGTAAATTCAAGCTTACAAGGAGCTACATAACTTGCTATTTTTAATTTCATGATAATTAAAATACTCCCCACAGTCTTAGAGTTCCCACAAGAAAAATAAAATAACTTTCCTTCTTTTTAATTTTTAAATGTCAAATTGTTACACTACAGACATAGATCTAATACATCAAGTGGAATAACTAGGCCATTACTGAGGACACAATTGAGGTTACCATCCCCAGGGTTGACCTGTATTGTAAAAAGCCTTGCTGACAGTGACATTATCCCACATCTACAAGACATACTATGTTTGCTTATAAAGCAACTACTGATGCGTAAAGCAAACCATCAAGTTCACTGTGTGAAATGAGATTTTTTTTCTCCAACTGATCACTTTGGAAATCCTGCAAATTCTATTCCTGCCAGCTGACTCTGAAATGCAGAGATAACAGAGAGAAGGATTCTCTGCCCCTTCCAAAGTTATTCTTTGGAGAACGTAGAAAACACTACCATTTGAATTTTCTTTATTGTCAAAATAAATGCAGTTGAAATTGAGTGAAATATGATATTCCAGGAGATTTTTAAATTTAGGAAAGCAATGAATTTAATGTAATAATAATTTTTCCTACTAATTTTAAGAACAATTACACAAATATTAAGAAAAATATTTGTATTTGTCTTCAAGAAGTTCAAGTATTTATGCAAAAGTCTTACAAGATCATTAGAAGAGTGATAAACCAAGTACTTGCAGACTCTTATAGTTTGGTTTTAATCACTCACGCTGTAAGCATATGTCTTATTCAAAATTTCACAGAAATATTGAATAAAATGAAGTTCAAGTCAGATCTCTGAGGAACTCAATTTGAAATACTCTCATTTCGCTGGTAGGCTATTTATAACTTCTCTCCAAGAGTCTTTCTTCAATTGACTATATACTCACTTTATCTCATTTTTGCAGACTGTATTTCTCTAGTTTAAAGATACATCTAAGATTACATTCGTATAAGCAAAGATACACTGCTGCTTGCCACTATTAGACTGCCAAAGAAAACAATTAGAAAAAAATATTCAGAATAAAAGTTGTCATGCATATATTGCCTTTAAAAAAAAATAAATACCATTCTCCTACTTTCTTATGTATTAATAATTCATCTTGGGATCTTACCAGAAATCAAACTTTGGTTAAAAGATTTGTGGATTTTATTTCATGGTTTACTTTTAACAAACTACAATGTTCAGCTATACATCTGAATTTTCCCTCATTCTCTCTTTTTTTCCCCAAAGTTAGTTGCTAGTGGAGTATAAATTGTTTTACTTCTTCACGTACATTTATCAAGACATCTCTGGTACATCTAACCTGTGTAAATCTTCCTTGATCTAATTCCTCAATAGCTTGTTAGAACTGGGACAATGAATAAATGGAATTTATTTGTAAAGAGTTAACAAGTCTTCTCCTGAAGTGAGAAACCAAAACCCCTTGGATTTCTCTGAGGCATTCCACAACTATGAAGAATTTTGATCCAGCTGCTATATTCTACTCAAATTTCCAAAAGGTTGTTGATAAGTTACTTCCACAAAGGTTTTTAATGAAGTTTAAGCAGATGTGGCATGAGAGAAAATGCCTTGACATGATAAAATAAAATGTTAAAAGAGTAGGGTAGAAGGGTAGAAGTAAATGGTCATGTTTCAAAAAGGAATAAGGTCATCAGTGGCCCTTCACTATGTTATATAATGTGAAAAAAAGGGGTAAGGTTTGCTTATGTTACAAATTTTTTCAGGCTAGTAAGTAAAAAAAAATGAAAAGCTGGTGAAGGAAAAAATTTCATGAGACTGACTGACTAGACTACAGAAAAACAGATGACCTTCAATGTAGATAGATGTATGATGAGACATGGGGGAAAAAGCCAATCCTATATTTAAATATAAAAAGATGGCTTTTGGGGAGACCACTACTGTTCAAGAGTAAGAATTAGGAGTTACAATATGCAGTTCTCTGAAAACATCAGTTTTCAATAATCAAAAAAGAAATTGTGTTTTAGGAAATGAATAAACAAGAAACAAGGAAACATCTAAGTCACAGCATAAATCCATGGTTTTCCCAGCTTTGAATACCATGTATGATTCTGATCCTCTCATCTCAAAGAGAACAGCTGAAGCAGAAAACGTTGAGAATAACTAACTGACATGATCAGAAACGCAGGATGGCTTCCATATGAGGAACAGCTGAATATGCTATTACTCTTGTAAAAGGTGAAACTTTTACTATTCATAAAAGAGAACTGAGGTGGCCTACAAGTTATGACTGACATGGGAATGGTTAGATAGGAACTGTTTACATATTGTCTCCTCTGACACAGATCGTAAAGAATCAGGTGGGAGAAAAATTCAAAAGAAGATAAAGGAAGTAGCTCTTCATGAAAGAAGCCATAGACCTTTTCGCTGAAGGCCACTGAATGAGAGAAGCTTATAGGGTTCAAAGGACTCCTGGACAAGAGCGACTGAAGGCAGAAGACAGCTCTGTTAGCAGGTACTTCACAAACCACAGCAAGGAATGCCCCTACTCTGAGAACTGCTGAAAGCTGCAAAACTACCTGGGAGCTGGTGAATGCAGGGAAGGGAGAAAGTGTGGATGTTTGCCCTGTTCTTGCTTTGGGTCAGGGATCAGTTGGGGAACAGAATACTGGGCTGGTGGGACCCTGGCAGAGCTAGCTGATATACTGGGCCAACATGGCTGTGCTGTGTCAAGATACAGATACCCATTATGTGAACGTGGGAGCAGAAATTGTTTTAATATTTCAGCTTCTTCTAGCTCTTTGCTTTGTGTTCATCTTCATTATTAAGCAATGGAACTAAAATTCCCCTTGTCATCCTTTTAAGTTTAATATCTTTATTGACGCTTCTTCTGTCCTTCCTTAGTTGCAGTGCAGGTTCAACTGCAGCCTGCAAGAGGCCTTCTGTTGACTTCTACATGCCAAGTAATAGCTATATAACTGTCAGAAAGTATCTGACATGACATGGAGTGGTGTGGTCATATGGAACAATTCTTTTGTCAGTCAGTTCTCATACAGATCTATAGCACTTGGGTCAAGCTACACTGGGGTAATACACGGATTCATTACGCAGCAAACTGAGCAACTTCACAACAAGCATTGGAAGGTTCACATGATGCAAGTTAGGTATCTCCAGAGTGAAATTACACTGTAAAGAACAATTTAAAAAAATGCTAAGTTTATTAATATATTTCTGAAATAATGGTAGCAATTAAACCTTTTCATTAAGTCCTTCAGAATCCATGATTTTCCAAAGGGATGTTACTGATACATATTAATTCTTAGGTTAATTGAACTGTGTAAATCTAATATTACAGTTTTCATGGCAAGAAACATTATTAAACTGCAATTTATGATATAATAATTAGAAAAAATTGACACAGCAGCAATAAAAGTTCCTAACAAATAAATGATCATTTGTAGAAAAAAAACTTGACCAGATGGCCAAATTAGCAAAAGAAGTAGCAACATTAACTTAGAGGCCTTATTTTGATGGCAACAGGATTAATATTAAAATTGGATTGTAAAATAATGCAGCTTTTATTAAATAAACTGAATTGTCTGTCTGAATTGTCTTTTACTTTCAATATTTTCAATAAAATAATGTCAAGATATTTTTCATATCTTGGAAGCATGATCTTGTTAAAACACAAGTCCATCCCACCAGGCTGTAGTAGACCGTATCTGAGGATATCCTGTGATACTAAACAAATACTGCATTACTGGACTAATGAGCTGTAGATGCTACTGTAAAAATGATACATCCCTCACAAAACCCATATATGGTGGCTGTTCTCCACCTCAGTGTGCAGAATACTTTTACTTTTCTGTGCCCCTGTTATTCATAACAGATTAATGCAGGCTAGACAAGTGTTCACTGTGATAAGCTTAAAGAAGCTGCTGTGGATCTACAACACCTGTCAGCAGTTCCTCTGATTTATATCCCTAGGTTGGAGTAAATTCAGACTCATTTCTGACTGTCCTACAGTGATGAAGTACCTTTATGATTCATCTTATGTAGTAGATCAAGTGTGATACACTTGAGTAACTACTGAATGACTGTAATAATACATAAAGGTAAGCATGGGTGAGAGTCTTGGCAGAATCAGGAACCAAGAGAAATTTACCTTTCTAGATGACAAATTTGATAGCTATCAGGTATTCATTTAGGATTTAGAAGGATGTCATTTTAGACACATGGCTTTTTAATTTCAAATTCTCCCTATCCCAAATGGTTTCAAATATGGGAATTATTATTGACCCATTGTCCCCACTGTCAATAATTGCTGATTTTATATCACACGTCATTAACTAAGTTTACAGACTTGACAATAAAAATCTAACTGAATTTCTGACCTGCTTTGCAGCAAAAGCACTAGAACAGGCATGAAAAAACAACAGTTAGAAAAATAGAAAACTGAGCATCTCAGCTACAACAGCTGAGCAAAAAGCCATTGAATCCAATAGTGTAACATCAGCTGAGAAGAAACAATTCTCCTCCTAAATCCTTGTCTCTTGTTAATACAGAGAAATAAAGAATAAGACTTGTCCTACTCTTCCGAATAGCTAGGTTTTTTCTTTTATTGTCATTATCTTGAATACAATGTTTGCCTGTCAAATGTGCTTACATAAAATACATCAGATCCATTTAGCCTGCCTAAAGACAGTATATTAAATTATATCATTTAAACTGAGTAATTAAAATATAATACCCAGAGAGTATTACAAAGGTGGGAAATCAGTAATTTTGACAGCCAATTTGAAATGCCTAGGAGGGGCCTTAATTTCACATCTAAGTACATACCTTCTGAAATGTAGGTTGTTATGAAAGTATTTCAAGTTCAAAATCCTACCTGGAGAAATCCTGAATCACCAGTCACTCTTGGAAGTCTTGCCCATGAGATTCCTTCTCAACCTCAGAACACCACTGTCCAGTAGCTGCTCAGAAGAGAGTGCTGTTCCCCCTGCTCTTTTCTCAATCACTTGCGATGATGTTACAGGACAGAAGAAAACATGGAGTGTTACCAAACTGAGCAGATTCCTTCTCATGACAGTGTGGACTTAAGTTTTCAGAAAGTCTTCACAGCAAGTATTTCCTTGATTGTCCAATCTTAATTAATAGAACCTTTAGGCTTCTGATACACACCATGTCCTACAATTAAAGGTGGTGTAAAAGAGGAAGAAATTGAAGTAATTATTCTGGCTAAATGCATTGGAGTACCTTGAGGGGGAAGTGACATTTCTCACTACCCATTGTACAAAGCAAAAAAACTAAAGTGAAAATCTTTCAAAACTAACAAAACTGAGGAAAATGTATGTAGCAATTTATTTTTCCATTCCTGGTACACAGATGATAAAAGGATCTACACTTCATTTGTTTCCTCAAATTATCTGAGAAGAATTTAATCCTCCCCCATCTCCCCCCAGTTCTCTTACCATAGGTGAGAGCATCGAAAACCAGAAATGGGCTGTTATGCGGGACAGTAGAAGGTTCCCATCTCATCTCATATTCTTTTTGTTTTGGATGGATGACTTCACCTCTCAAGTGCTATTCTTGTTACATTTTACATCTATCTTGCCTCCTGTGAGGTCAAGCACATAAAAGATAGCATGGCAACTATTGTGACTTGGGATATCTGCTAATGGAGCTTAAAAAGCTAAAAGCCAAAGATAACACAGTCTGGTCTGGACTGTGTTAATGAAGACAGCAGAGGCCTGCAAGTAAATTTGTATAGCCCTTAGCATACTATGATCTTAATCAAAACCATTTTTGTAAACAAAATAATATTACCCTGTTTTATCATGCTTAATTTTCATCTGCTGGGGAACATACTCTTTCCCTTCTTCCTAGGGACCGGGGAGAAAGACGATTATTCAGTTGAACCACATAATGGAGGAACATGCTTCAGGCCCATATTTCTGGCAGGTAAACCTAGGAACAGGACACTAAGGTTCCCCTGTAAATAGAAAATGTACAACCTTAGCAGTGAATTATCTTCTCTCTTTTTTTTTTTTTACCCTAAGACTTCCAGGTATTTGCCAGCCTGGTCATAGTTACTGGTCTGTGTATAAAGTAGTGTTAACGAAAGGCAAGAGGGAGCATGGAGTGATCTGTGTACAGTATTCATCTGTATATTCACAAAGCGAAGTCAAATTTCTTACAGAGTTATTTTGTTGTTCCATCCACCCACAGCTAGTTTTGAATCTTTTTGCATGCTAAATATAATTAATGAGGCTCTTGAATTGATAAAGCATATTTTAAATTCATATCAGAGCTGCTTTAGATCTCTATTTTAAAAATAAAACAGGAGTGAAGGACTACATAACCAAGTGGCATGATATCCTGTTATACGTTATGTTGGTATTTACTTGACTGCAGACTATTAGCAAGTTGGAATTAAGCAAAGAGAAAAAAACCTGTAATATAATAAAAGGCACATAAAATATAAGAAAAAGCATAAATAAAGCCAAGAAAATCAATAGTTTGTCTGCTCTTTCCATGTTTATAAAAATAAAACTTTTTTCAAGATGAGTTGCTAGACTTGCATATTAGTTTCATCAAATTCAAAAGTTTAGATCTCAACATAAATGAAGAAATGCTTCAGTGTACTTCCGTCCCTCTGCAACATTTAAAGTATCTATTGTTAGCAGTGTTTTCTGGTAGCATGAGCATTGACAGTATTGCTTTTCAAAAATTAGCAGTGGATGGTGCTTTCCACTAGAGACCTAAAGTTTTTAAAATATCCCCTATCTCTTGGAGAATTTTTAAAGGTCATTTGGCTTAGGTATCATGAAGAGCACCAAGACAATTTATGAACCATTAGCCTATATCACGACTGAAAATGTGGAAATGGAGGAAAATGCCCTATAGAACAGAGCTCAAGCAAAGGAAGATGGGAAGAAAAAGCCTATCAAAACAGAGACAGGAGCTTGGAGAAATGAACAAGGGTCTGAGATAGCACTAGGAAAGTTGCCAAGTTATTTGTTTGACATTAACTTAACTTTTGGTAACTTCAGATGTAGTAGTTATGTCTGGCAATTTCACCTCCATTACTTCAGCTTAAAATAAAATAGTCTTGTAGTTTTCACAAAGTGCTAAATAGCAGAGGAGCTTGCACTCGTATGCATTATTAAGCATCCACATTAATCAAGAAGGAAAAGATGAGTAAAATGATGGATAAAAATGTGCTATTGTACAAGTACAGGTATACTTGTACAGGTATACTGTTATAATACCTCTCCCCCCCGAAAAAAAGGACGAAAGAAAAAGAAAAATCAAGGCATAATTTGAATTACCTTGCGATTATGCAACATGGTTTGACAAACCCACATAGTAAATTACAGATAGCTCTGAAAATTATTTGTTGTTTAAGGTCCTAAAATATGAACGCCAGCATTGCACCGTGTATGCTCAGTCAAAATATTCCCAATACTAAGACTAAATCTTTAGTTCCAACTTCTTCAAGTTATACACTATCTTGAGAATATTAAGTGAAAAATTCTTTTCTCTTTTGTGTTTCATCAAAAAATGTGATTTGTCTGATTTGTTTCATGAGGCTATATCAATTTTTGAAGACTACCCAGCAAAACCCCTTTGAAATATAGCTAAGATACACCACATTGAATTTAGAAATTCAGTACAAAAAACTTTTGACACTCCATGATTTTTTAAAGATTGAGAAAAACGTTAATCTTTCTGTTGCTAGGCTTTTCTGTGAATAAGGAATGGAGATATTTCAAAAGAAAGGAGAACAGAACTCATAAATTGCATTTATGAAGAAGAAAGATCCAACTGTAGCAGATGTGAAGTAAAGAACTTGTATCTTTATCATTAATATTTTGGATGGCACTCTATAGAAATTGAGAATTTAAAAACAGAGATATTTTCTTGTTTAAAAAATTTCTGCTAAGATTGAATACCAATACAAATTAAATTAAAGAATAGTAAAGAAAAAAGAATAACGGACGCATGCTATATGGACATCACTCCTCACCAGTAACATCTTTCACATCACCCCATACACTCTTTGTTTACTGATGTTCAATGATGAAATTGCACAAGTAAATTTCAGCTTGTTAGATGTTCGAAAATGTTAATTTTGACTACTCACAGTTTATGACTGCTGAACTACATTTCATAGTCACTAATTGACTGAAATTTTGAAAAAATTATTAAAATTTTCTCCGAAAAAAAGAAATTAAAAAAACAAGCTCTATGCTTGCTTCTTTTCCTAAGCAAATAACCCTTATGATACTTGATACTAGCTTGAGATACTTGAGCTAAGGGGCAGTTTTCTTCTCCAAAAAGATTTGGACAGAACAAGACAGCCGATTGAAAAAAAAAACAACAAAAGTTTCTTAAAAGCTTAACCCCAAAATTTTTTTCGTAACTGGGGAGGTGGAAATCGAATAGGTTGGAAAATGCTGTGATGTCTTAGTTTTATTGGGTTCTAACATGAGTTGCCTACTAGGAAATCACAATGGAGTCCAACAGTCCCTCAATTCTATTCGGCTCTCTTCATACACCGACTTTCAAGGTACAGCAACAAGCTGTACGGGGTCAGTGAATGAGTGAAATCCCTCAAGCAAAGAACCAAACAACTCCAGACATCAATCCCTACACCACAGTAAGTATTTAAGTGAAGAGAGTGAAGAGAGCCCTCTGCACTCCAGAAAGCTTGCCTCTTCCTCCTCCCCTCCTCTATTATATCAGTTGTATTAGAAGTTTATGGAGTCTCTGTAAGTCCCCTAAGTACCTCAGAAGACTGCCCCCCCCGAAATCAATTTTGTAACAGTCTAATTCATTTCAACCATCAGAAACTTCTCTGTTGCAACAATTTTGGATTGAACTGTTTTCACTCTATAATTTTATACATTCAGAGAATATTGGAAATTCCATCTAAAGGAATTTTATCATAAATATAGGGAAAGTTAGATTTTATACTGCATTAACACAACAGTATTTCTATCAGACAGTGAGAATAAATGTTTAGACAGCTACCTTTGAAATTTTACCCTTGATGTAGAGGATACAAGACCAAAGCATTGCCAATTCATAATACAAAATACTTAAATGTTTCATCATTTAAATTTTCGCTTCACTTGACAGATTATTTTTTGTCACTGTAATTCCCTTTGATGTACTGAGGTAAACTTTATCTCAAACTACATTGAATTTGAAAGAAGTATCAAAGTGAAAAAGTAGCCATAAGAGGAGGTAGTGTTGAAGAATAAATTATTGTCAATATCTAGGGCATGGAAGCCAGTCTGACATTTAACTGAATTGTCTCTTGAAAACAGAGGTAACATGGGGTTCTGAGATCACACACTTGAGCATGACACACAATTGGATTCACTGCAATATCCTTCCTTTTCAATACATCACAACAGATACTATTTTAGTCAGTCCGCACATGCTGTGGAAGTGTGTATTTACAAATAGCTGCCTGTTCAGTGAAATAGGAATTTGGGCTTAAGTGTTTTCTGTTTGATTTTGGTTTTCTGTTTTGTGGTTTTGGGGTTTCTTTCTCTTTTGTTTTTAAAGCAGGTTATAGAGCTTTCAATAGTGCATGAGCCACACTTCTACCAGTATTAGTGTGTTGTGCCAGTATAGAGATTAGCATTGGTTAACGTGCTTTGCTAAAACTTACTTTGTGTGTACACACACACACACACGTGCGTTACCATTTTATAACTCCAAGCCAAACATCCAAACTCTACTAGACACATGCAATAACCTTCTTTTAATCACCAACTCTGAAGACATAAATAGAAAAGTAGTATATTTATCTGGATTAGTACCAGGAACACTAGTACAGTGGTTTGCCGATGCTGAGTGAGGAGCGCACCAGGCTCTCCTGAACCTCTCGGCAGCACCAGGTTCTCCCACGTGGTGTTCCTGGGATCCAGGGCACAGGCAGTCAAACATGGAGCAAGTTCAGTCATGAACAACTGAAAAACCATTCAAAGTCTTCACATAAGGTACACACATCTGTCATCCCTGAAGACTGACTGTTCTCCCAGGTATTGAAGATCACCTTTATCTTTCTGAATTGCATTCATTATCAGCCTAATTGCAGTGACAGTCATAGAGCTGGCAGACTCCTGTTGCTATGACTGGTTTGTCCTGACACAAGAGGCTATCAGGTCCCTCATGAAACAGATTTGCTAAAAAATGTTATTTCCTTGTGGTTTTGCTTGCTTGATTTTTCTCAAGGGAAATTTGTCAGCGCTGTAGAGAAAATAGCTGGAAAGGAGAACAAATTTTTATTATTGTTATTGTTGTTATTATTGATTATTTTAAAGTAAACGGATTTAGCAAGCATTCATAGAGGGAGGCAACAGGCTAAGGCTAAAAAATTAGGGAAAAACTTCAAAACAGGAAAAGGTTGAACAAGTGAGAAAGGAGCAGCAGAACTGCAAAGAGTTCAGGCCTAGTTTTTGAAAGGTAAAAGGTACACTTGGAGTTTGGCCCGTGTGCATCACAGAGCCACTTCACAGTGTCACTGGATTTCTTACTTACTCAAGAGCCTTTTTTTAACTCATGTATGATAGATATCTTTTTGAGGACTTCCTGGTGCTGCAGCCAAATCACTGGTTTTGACTCTAGCCTTCACACTGGGTGTTGAACAACAGTCTCTGATTAAACTTCATTCATAAGAAGCTTTTTTACAGGCTGAAAAATATTGGAAACCAAACAATGCGTGGTAAGGGGAGACCAATGGAGGACTCACTCCAAAACTGCACTACTGGTCTGAACCAACTTATTAGTGTAGACACAGCCCTCATGATGGCCATCAGCTTCCTGAGAGACAGGACAAGACAAGCCGCAATCTAGATTACAGATCAGTAGCATGCCTATATTCACAAGGCTCACTAGAACACTGGTGTTTAAAAGGATATGGACCTTCCTGAGCTTGCTTTTCTTATTTCTAGAAAAGCATGTTTTTGAGATCTCACTATTGCAGAGAAATGCTTCAAAAAAGAACATGCACATATAAACTAGTCTCTAAAACTGCCACACAAATAAACAACTTCCAATCTCCAAATTTTCTACTTTTCAATTACATCTTGGCTGAGTTAGCAACATTAAATATAACAACCCATACACGCCGGTTCACATAAGGTGTTAACCTTATCAAACATTCCTTTCACCTTCTTGCTCAGCTTTCCCAGTCTAACTTAATAGTCTGTGCTCACAGCTCCTCAGCGTACCTCCAGCTCCTCAGATTCCTAGTGGTGAGCTGGTGCCTGGTCATTTTGGAGACCTTTTGGTCAAAAACTTGCTAATCATTTATCACTCTTTCACTGCAAGGCAGCCTGTTCACCTTTCTACATATAAGCAGCAGTAACCAAACTACGACACTATTATAGGCTTCTTGCAGTAAAATCAAAACAAGACCAAAGAAAACCACAGATATGGCAGAAGAAAAGCTCTGTTTTGTTTATCGTTTACTTTAAACTCTATTTATTTGCTTGTTGAATGAAAAAATGCAGCTATATTCCTTTTTAAATCAAAGTAGAACATATTGCTTTCACATGTATTTTGACAGGTAATAAAAGAGGTTTACTTTCCAAGAAAAGAAAAAACTACACATATTGACAAACACCACTTCCTCCTGAATCAAATTTCTCTGGGTTCAAAAGGAGAAGAGGTTTGTTGGCCAACCTACAAGTTTCAGCATCTTGCAAACAATGTTGCTTTAAGGTGTGATGACAAAGTCACTGACCATTGTCTCATGGAATCTCTGAGGAAACTGCATATTCATGCATTCATGCATACGTCAGCAGTATTTTCAAGATGAGCATATGAATACTATAAAGTTGTTTGTTATTTAAAGCCAAGAACCTGTGTTTGCAGGGCATGCCCCACTGATACGCGAGTTCCCAGTTATGACTGTCCTTGTCTGCACTTCCTGCATTTTAGTTCACATTGCAAAGAAGTCTCAGACTGCATGGACTGATTTTTTTTTTTTTAATGAAACCAAATCAGAAGATGCATTCCAGAATTGAACCTGCTTCAGTTGCTACCTTCAGTTCATGGGGCCAAACTAGATATGGGTTGAGGTAAAACTCAAGCAGTGCATATGGTGTGAGCATCATGCACTAGCTGTTTTAGTCTGCAGATCCACTCCACCTGGATGGCACTCCTTGCTAATATAAACAAAGCCACAGACTATGAGAAAGGAAAACCAAAGGATAAATAGCTGTGAGCTCCAGCAACTCTTACAGTATTCTCGTTCACAAAGATATTACTGTGAAAGTTTACTTCTGTTGAATTGACTTCTAAGGAGAAGATGCAGAAGAATTGTTAGCTGCAGTCCCTTTTTATTTTCCAAAGAGGATAAATTCTTCATTCTCAGCTAAGCCTAAAAGCATTCCATAACAGCAAGTCAAAAGCAAGTCCCTTACAAAAAGAGATTCCTTACACTAGTGGAGAAATAAGAGGGCTTATATTTTTTGAGTGTGAAAGATCACCAATAAAGTCTCCACAGATACTCTGCAATATATTCATCATTACTGTAATGAAATAATTTAATAATCAAAACATGAAGAGGCTGTCTGAAGCCTTTTATTTATTTATTTACTTTAAGCAGAAGTACTCCCTCAGATATTATGCCTATCTCCACATTCCCCTAAGCAATTCCTTGAAAGTGAAAGTCTGGCCAGACATCTTGTCATCCACTAAATTTTTTAGGTACCTTAAAAGTTTTGATATTTTGCTGTATTATCTCTTTATAATCTTATTTCTATTTTGTAATTAGATATTTGGTTTTTGTTAAAATACCAGCAACATCTTAAAGCACACACCCAAATGGTTGTGTTATTTGTGTTTGATCTCTTGTGAAGATGATATGTAGTACTCTTTTAAAGCCAAATACTGTTTATAAAAGGCTGCTGGCACCTACGTACTGCCTGATTAGTTCTTCCTAACACTGAGCAAAGGTTACACATACCATGGTAAAACACCTTCTTCCTTTCCCTCCTGACTAGGACCAGCCTGATTACAGTAAAGGCCACAAAAATAGCAAGTAATATTTTTTGGATATAGAAAACCCTTATCCCTTTGACAAGTGGTTAAAGAGAAGACCTGTAACTTTTGACTATCTACCATCTCTTGAAACATATATTCAGCAATTCTGTCCCCTTATATGGCAACATCCTCAAAGGTTTTCCTGATTTCCCTTAACAATAAGAATTGAAATTGGTGTGCTTTCCAACATGCAATTTCTTGAAAATTCCACATTGTCATCCAACTTAGTTCCTTAGCATTCCCTGGAAGTATCCTATAAGCAACTTTGTCTGTTAGCAGGATGAGATATGCCATGAGAAAAAAAAAAATATGTTGGGCATGAGAAGGAGGGAATGAGAAAGAAGGGGCAGAATTAATCCTTTTAAATTCATTAACATGATAATGGAGTAGTTTCAAAGGAAAGACTAAATGCTGCTCAAAGGATGGGAACATACAACTTAATTACTAATTACTTACACTATCTACCGTATTCAACAACTTCATTTGTAAAGGTATGCTCACCTCACGAGGTAAAGGTATTACTCACTTAAGAACTTCATAGGTGTAGATTTTTTAGCATACATATCTTTGGTACAGGCAAGGTATAAAAGGTCCCCATCTGATTGTTTTCTTCTGTTCAACCAGGAGAAGGAAGTGAAAAACAACAATAAATACTGCAACATTAAGAGATTAAAAAATATTCTTAATTATTTTGTTTTACTCTTTCTAGCCATGAGGTTAAATTTTATTTTCCTGTCTCTTTCAAAGGGATCATACCACTGCCTTTTGATCTTGAAGTTTTTTTATGTACTTTCACCTTTGCCTTATCTAAAGATGAACTGAAGAAAATCAACAGATGGGATGCACTTAAGAAGTACACACCTCTCTTTTCTTTCATGGACTAGCCTCTATGTTAAAGGTTATTTCTTGAAATTGTACCTTTATAATAGTAGTAGTAGTAGTAGTAGTAGTAGTGGTGGTAGTAGTAGTGGTAGTAGTAGTAGTAGTAGCAGCAGTAGTAGTGGTAGTGGTAGTCGTAGTGGTGCTACTATTACTACTACTAAATAATAATAAATACTAATAAATAATAATTAAACTATTTATTGGAGAAGTCCCAAGAATTTTTGTTTGCTTTTAAAGGCCATGGAGCATAAAAAAAGTCTGAACATTTAAAAAAAAAACAAAGCAGGAAATAACATATGTTGTGAAATGGCTGTCAAGTTCTCTTTCACTTACTGCACTCAAAGTGGCAATTAAGTCCTTTATTGAGTGACACAAGAAGCTACACTTTCCTCAGCTGTGAATTCTTTTCAGGCCAGTATCAAGGCAGAGGGCTGAAATGCAGATAATTCAACTTCTTCTTTTGTCTGGAAAGGCTCTGCTCCTCATTCACTCCAGTTATTAACTACCACAGCTCATCCATCTTTCTAGTTTGCTCAAGATGTCATGGCAGCTGGAAGACCAAGAGTCTGTGCAGATACACCTACCTTGGGTCAGTAGATGCTGTCCTTTCTTTAGGCACTAGATGGCACGTGTTACATTCGGTGTATGATGCACCAAACACTACCAATATCATTATCCCTGTTAAAACAATATCATTCCTTTCCAGATCCCACCTGTAGGTATTTTCAACCCTAGGCTATTGCACTCTACTCTTATGATGAAAAAAAAACCACCAAAAAACCAAAACACCAACCAAAAAAACCTCAAACCAAAAAACAACAAACTTTTAAAAGCAGCTTCCATGCAAAACTTGTTATTTTTATTCCTGGTTGCTGTTACTGACTGATCCTCAAGATCCTGTTACATCAGACAGTCTAACTGTATAGCTGTTACACTTTTTATTCTTATTAAATTCTATGAGAAAGTCATCCAGTGCTACTAAGGTTCTTACCTATTTTGTTAGCTCTCCTCTTTTCCTGTTGAAATATGAAGATACCATTCACCACAAGCAGAGAGGCTATATTTTGCTGTCAGGAAATAAATACTCTTTCAGTGGTATAGTATTTGTTTTGCTTGAGTCATGTGGGAAAAAAACCTTACTTAGGCTTACTAAGCAGTATGTCTGAAAACTGCAGTGTTTTGGACCTATTGCTGAAGCTCTGGCTTTCCTTCTAACGAAACAAGATATATTCCAGTTCCAATACAGAACATTTGTGGAAATAAGTAGTTTTAATAAAAGAAGAAAATGTAATAGTGTATGCACCTGAAAGGAATAGGGTATGCATGATGACTTTTAGAGTTTTTTTCCAGTAAAATTTTGGTCAACTCTTATTTTAGCTGAACACACTTATCCATCCTTAGACAAAAGATGACTGCAACAGATGACTCAATCAGGAAATGCCTAGTGGGGTTTTCGATGGATATGCACTCAATAAAAACACATACCACCAGGTTCATCTCAGGCGAAAAAAACAGGAACATGCTTGCAACTGTCATCAAGAATTGCTTTCATGACATTGACTTTACTGTCTAAAACCATGTGTCCAAGTCTCAGTAACAACAATTCTAGTGCTCTAGCTTCAAACTTCTTCAGGATATTAAAACGATGCCTCATTTTTAAAAAACTCCATGGCAAGGATGAGCCATTTCATTTTACCATTATCCATCAGTGTTCTGGAAAAATAATTTCAAATTTACAGCCATTGAACAGCTCAGTTTTCTTTGATTAAGCCTTTGCAAGTCTGCACCAAAACTAAACTCCTGAAAAATTGTTTATAAAGGTCTTTATCTCTCCACAATTTAGATGCATGTAGAAGACATGCATGTAGAAGGCCTTCCCAAGGCTTCCTCATCCAGCAGCCCTCAAAGGTCTCTTCTGTGGATTTCTCAGGGATAGCTACCTCTAACATCTACAGCATCCAGCAGCATGGATGCAACAGGTTACTGTGCCTGTCTTTTGGAGCATGACTGCTGCCAGTTCCTCTGATCCTCTAGTTCTTCACTGAGGTTGAAGAGTGAGCCCTCTCCAAACTTAGTTGCAGACCCTGTAGTCAAAATATATACTGTGCTATCTAAATCCAAGGACCTGGTCTCACTAGGGTGAGATTTACAGGCTAAAATTCAAGTACTTCTCTTTTCTCATGGCGTGTCATCTGTTGCTTAGAAAGATCATTAGGAGGGCCTAACCTGGGACTGAGCATATGAGTAATCAGGCCTATTATTAATAACTTTTATGTTGCCAAGCTTTCGAGTGAAATACAAAAATTAAATAAACTGTAAGACAAAGTACAGGTTTTTAACTCTAAGAAGCCAAAGCCTTTCTGCCTGATCACATGAATTTGGCATTCCTCTGAAGGCTTATTCTATTCAAGTAGCAAGCTGCAGACTTTCAGCAGGGTAAGGTCCTAAGTGAAAGATGAAGGCCTAACAAATGTCATTGCCATGAGCAGTAGGTAGGAATCACAAACTAGCCAGCAAAGTAGCATTTGAAATGAGTCTTTTCCCAGTTTTTGAACCAGGTCATGTTCCTTTATGCTCACAGATACAGATGAGGATTTATAGTAAAAGGGAATTTTGTTCCCTCCTCCAGGACCCGCCCCCACAAATAAAATGGAACTGAATCTATGTGGGGGTTTTTTAGGGTTTTGTTCTTAAACCTGCTTCAAAAGTTTCTATAAATGGCAGTTACATTAGCAAAGCACAGAGCTCAGAGTTAACCAACATTTAGTAGTGTATTATGCCCACGGACAATTACACTGAATTAACAAATCCTAGTTAACGTGCTAACAGAACAGGGGAAATCAGGCTACTTCTAATCATTTCAAGGCATCATAGGTATCACGGAGATGCTGGTCAGCACACTGGTGAAGGGATAAAAAGGCAGATGATTTCTGATATTTCTTGGGGAATTCACACATGCCTGTGCTATTCTGCTCCTTCCCCCTTAACAAACGGGGCACAAGAGCTCCCACCTATGGGACTTAATGTGACTCTTTCTTGTCTGCGTCATCACTCTCCTTTTCCAAACATACGTTTTCCTTTTCCAGAAGACCATGAAACAGCACTAAGGATAGCATGTGATCAGTAGAATAATAAAGAAAAACTGTGGTTATGAGACTGATCTCAGCTGCTAGCAATATTGCCTCTGTTTTCATCCTTTGTTCCTTTAGAATGTTTTTCTTCTCTGTTTACTGTTTTCTTCAGTGACCAGGCACTTCAAGTCCAATACCTTTTTCCACTTATTTCCATGTTGCACTCAATGTATTTCAGAAAAGAACCAATCTAGGGACATGTGAAGGTTTGTTTAGTAACAACTCCATTCTCTCTATGCAACTTTTTCTATACTCATCAGTTTTATTTTTAGTAGTGAAGACAGTGAACAGTAAATTCAGCACAGGCTTGAATCCTCTCACAAGGCTCTACTCACTTCTGTTGCGGGTAGGAAGTGTTCATTGTCTGAAGTGCTGTTAAAGAGTGGGAAGACTCCTACAGCCTCCCTGTTGCTTAGCAATATCATAGTTAAACTCTCATTTTTGACAGTTACAGGATATTCCCTTGATGGAGCTTGTTCTCCATCTGAAGTAAATTTCACTTATATACTTAGCTTCAGATTAGAGGGAAAAGACTACCAGGAAGACATTCCTGTACCATGGAGAACATTTTCACAGCTTTTTTTTGAATACAAGTAGGAAAATAAAACTAAATAATGTCTCAGGAAACAAGAGAAAGTCCAACCATTTTCAGTACTACTGTTGAAAAAAATCCCTTCAAACCCCACCTTAAAATTCTTAGTCAAAAAAGTGATTGTAAAGGAATCAGTTCAGAGTAGTCAGATAGCAGCTTTTCACCTAACCAGTTTAGTGTCATTATGTTCTCTGTTGGTTAATTTGCCTGTTGTTTCATCCTCTGGGAAGGAACAGCGCTTCTGTGTTGTGGCCTGCTCAGTAACTAACATTGCAGGATTAGAGAGGAGAATCTGCCAAGAATTATCACAAAGTATCTAATTTGTTTCTACAAGAACATTACCAGAATGTTTTTTAAAGGAAAAAGACGACCATGTCTGCAAGAACAAAAAAAAAGCAAAATAATATTCCAAATGGTCTGCATTTCTGCTACTTTTTATCTACTAATGCAAAATTATGGGTTATGTGAAAAACAGATTTTGAATTTCATAGTAACATGTCCAGTTCCTCATTTCTTTTACCAGTTTTCCATCAAAGACCAACACAAGATAGGTGATGAATTGTGAAATATGTATATTACCAAATGCTGGGTAGAAATTCTAATACCTAATGAACATCCTGCTACCTAAAAAATACATAAAGATCATATAGCATCTAAGTTCTGTTTGCAAGAGAGAAATAAACAAGCCACAAGTGATGAAATTGCAAGTATCTCCCTACCATTATGTTTTATTCTTGACTTTATCTAAGACCGCAAAAAATGTAAGAATGGGAAATGCAAGACACTTCAGTTTACATAGTTGACACATCTCACTTAATTGTGGGATTTTTTTTCAGGAGGACAGAAGAAGGGACTACAGAGAGGCATATGAGTGTGATGAAAAAGAAAAATATCCATGCTCTCATTTAACAACAGTAAAAACACTTCAAAGAACATAATTTCTCTTCTGTAAAATGTTTCTTTAGACAAAAAAAAAGCAAAACAAGAACCACAATCTCAAACAAAACAACAATATCCTAACTGACACTTGGTCCGTTTATAATTTTTCACATTTAATGGTACTGCACTTATGTGACATTTCTTTAGAGGAAGAATAAGGACTTTGAGGATTAGTGTTAGAATGTCCACATGTATGTTTCCATCTCTTCCAAAGTAAATTCCTTCCTCTTGTACAATGCCTGCAGTTATGTTTCCAACAGTATTGCTCAGGTGAGTAGAACACAACAGTTGGTGACCGTTATGGATTCATTGGACCAACTAGATACCTAAAAGAGCACCCTGACACTTCAGTAAAGAGACAGAGACAGATGAAACTGTTACAAGTAAAACAGCAACTCTCTATTGCCCAACTTCTATATTAGAAAATATGTTAGTCATTTCTAGAGAAGGATTTGAAGAAATGAATAAAAAGCCTCTCATCCTCAGCTGAACTTCCTATTTAAAAATGTTTAGACTAAGCATCAAATACTGTGTTTAGAAGGCAAACAATTATACCATGTATGTTTTTCTGTTTAGTATCTGAAAGACATAGACTAACAGTTCCTACTCAGTACCCTACAGCTTTATGCTAAACTACACTTACTTGAAATACAAGTCAGTGGTTCAAGAAGCCAGCAGTACATTCTCAACTCAACTCAACTGACTTCAGTAGAATGATGTTTTCATTTAGAGTTTTCAGATGCTCTTATTGAAAAGACTATTAAATAAATATATGAAGGGAATCAGTGGCCAAATGTGCTGAATTGTATATTCACCATAGCTAAATGTGCTAAATGTTTGATGAAGGACATAAATAATTAGTAACACGCACATACATTTAAAAAGTTTCTTCTGCTCAGGCATGCATATATCTGACATTTGTGTTTGGAGTGGCAAAATGTGCTTTCTTTGCTATTTCTCTTCCCTAGCACTTTATGTGGTTAACCAGGGAGCCAGATTCTTCTGCTGTGCCTGCCAAAGAGGCAGTGGCCCATCATTTTACCCTGTGCTCTTTAATTCCCTCAACTATAGCAGGGAGGTACTGATGTTCATTAACTGCTCACTGGGACTTGTATGTAGTGGAACATGACATAATCCATTCATTCACATGTTTATTAATGTCATTCTTGCATAGGCATAACACCATATTCTTATTCCCCCAAGCCCTCTTCATATGCCTACTCACACTTAGTCTTCTAACTCACTTTTAATCACATCAGGCCTGAACTGGGAAAATATAAAGAAATTCTTTTGATGATAAAAGAAATATGTATGTATGTATGTATATATGTATGTATACACATTACATCCCGGTCCAATCGTGGGTCTGGGAGGGGGTTCGTAATAATTCCAAGCGTGAGATTAAGACACAAATGAGGTCAAATGCTGTTCACTAGGGCTTTACTGTTTCTTCCCAGCAATAATCACTGAGATGAGCGATAGAGTAAAGGCAGAAGTAGAGAAAAGGTAGAAAGGAGAAGCAGTATTGTGGAAAACAGCAAGAGTATAGTCACCACCACAGGCCTACGGCATCCCATTGGTCCTCTGGAGTCAGCAGCGTCCTGTTGATCCGTGGTTCTCAAGTGATGACTATGGTGAGGGTCCCAATTGGGGTAAGGCACAGCACCAGTTTATAGTCTCTGCTGACTTGCAGTTTGGTCCATCAGTGCTATGGTCACCTTTGCTCAACAAATCATCATTTGACATGGTTGCTGCATAGGCTTTTCCTGCCTTTATCACTTGGGCAGCACTTGATATTGCACAGTCATGAGAAACAGGGTCTGGTTGCTCTGATAACCAAGCATGTACTCCCTTTGTTATCACATATGGCAGCAGGCGAACTTTAGGACATCTTGTTTTTCTGTCAGTCTCCTACAATACATACATACTTATAAAATTGGTATTTCAAAATTCACCACCACATGGCATGCAGATTTCCTGAAAAAAAGCATATCTTAAAGACTCAAATGGAATAGAACTGTAGACATGAAAATATTAAAGGTACACTAGAGTAAGCACAAGTGTATGTGCTAAAAATAGGGAATCTACTGTGTATTTAGTTTAGCAATCTTCATATTCAACCTGCAATGCAAGCACTAACTAAATGGTAATAAACCTTCTAACATTTAAAGACTCTAAAAGAGCTGCATATTTACCATAAGATACTATAACCTTGATCTGGCAATGATTTTTTTAAAGACAAAAAGGAGCGTCCTTGAATAAGCTAGGGTTGTTTGGTGTTTTTTTTTTTTTAATTTAACTATTCCAGAAATTGCACTTGAAAAGAACTTGAAGAGTTTCAATAAACCTAGGCTTAAGAAAAGGACCCCTAACCAATCTCTGAGCAATTAAATTAACTCAAAGTTCTCAAAAATGAAGAACAGAAATGTTCTTTTTCCTTCTTTTTGTTCCCGTGAGATGACAGAGACTAAAAGACAAAGTAATAAGGAAATGTTATGCAACGGAAGTGTGATTGTTACCAAGAATACTTGTTTCTTTCACATTAATTTTGCCTGCCTACAGCTGAAGTAAGTTCCTCTATGTCAGTTAGACTACTCTAAGGGAGCACTTCAGGTCATGTAAACAGCTAAGGAGGTTTTCTGTACAAGCAAAAAACCTAACACCTTCTCATCCTAAATGCAAAATAATATTTTTCATGTCTACAAGGACCATGATTAGAGATATCTCACTGCGGTATCATTCCACAGCAATGAAATTTGACACTGAAACCAATAGTGGGTCAGAGTTACTCTTTATGGGTTTCACAACCACAGAAAATGATTTGAGATATTGGTCAGTCTATTAGGTGAGAAAAGTGAAGTGAATGAAATATGACCAGTTCTATAAGCACACTTGCACTGGGAAAAAATAAAGAAAACCCTGATTTTTTTTCTTTTTCTGCCTGAACTCAAACAAAAGCAGATCATGAAGTTTACAGAGATACATAAAATACAACCACTACTTATACGTGTTTATACAACCAGACATTAAACCTCAAAAATCTTTAGGAAAGGTTAATATTCCTCAAAGTTTTTTACCTCAATATGTAGATTTAAAAATCATAGCTCTAGGCTGGATCATTTTCTAATTTTATATCATGAAAGAACGAAAAAGACTTTAAAAACAAAAATGTATCAGGGAAGTGAACAGATGGACAAAAAAACCCTTATAGTAAGATTTGAAAAAACAGTCTCAATAAAGAAACATAGTTAATGAAAAACCTTTGGACACACCATGCTATCAGTTCTTTTATTAAAGAAGATAATGAAGACTAATACCAAAATTTTTTTACCTTATTTAGTGAAGAAATCCTTTTTCAAAGTGCAAAAAAGCAAGAATAACCTGCACTAAAATTGCAATTCCATAAAGAGTGCTAAGATGCAAGGGGTGGGGAGTGGGGGTGGGGGAAGTGTACTAGTGATCTTTTTTCATTTTAAAAAGTACCTAATTTCTCATCAATGTCAGGTTTGTGTCTTTGTCTCATGAACAGGCTCAGTACATTGAAAAGGTCATGGAGTTTGTTCATGCCTTAGGGAAGCCATTTCACATCTGAAGGACATTTGTGAAGATCAGAGGTGAATAAAGGACAAAATATGTCTAGTTCCAGTCAGCCAGAACATATCGTAAGTAAGCAGTAAAATTTCACATGAGGACTGCTGAGCAAGAAAAACATTGGGAAAAAGCAAAGAATGGCATGTGCAAATACACATCAGCATCAGACTACCAAATTTCCTGTTTTCATCTATTTCTCACAGTGCAATGCACCCAAAGTATTTCTTTCTCCCCAACTCAAGAAGTGTCCAAATTAACACAAAGAAAGCACAATAACAGAGAAAATTTTAAAATATAGCCCACACTGTCTGTGATTTTCTCTGCCCTGTAGAGAGAACACACTGGAGGATTTTTCCTTATTCAGCTTAATCCATCCCTGCCTGATGCATGCCATCTGACCTGGGACCAACTTGAAACAAGCCCTCAGCCATTACTAGCACAAGAAAGTTTAGTACCATGGATGGAGCACCTTATGTACACCAGGGTAGCCTCCCTGAGGCCTGAACATTCATAAAGTACGAATCAGACTCTAAGCTTAGCAACACCATACATGTCTCTTGGCTTCCAGACATCTCAAATAGTAACTACTACAAAATGTCCTGAAGAGTACGTCCCAACCAGTAACATACAACATTACAGATGAGACTGCCAGAAACTAAGTCATGATATTCATTCAAATCAGATGTCAATATCTTTAGCGTTCATAAAAACTTTTCTTCAAATCCTCTGAGAAATAAGTTAGTGAAAGAGAGTGAAAGAATTTTTCTATTGGCTCTTTCTTTGTAAAGTACATATTAAAACCAGAAAATCTGTCAGATAAACATGAATGTGTTTCAGCGTGAAATAGCTAGTACAGGAAAATAGTATCTCCCTCACCCCACAAACGAGTCAGAATCTTCATGTTTTCTGATTTTATTTCCACCTCATGACTTTTGAGGTTTTTAAAGATAAGAAGAAACCTACTAATGGTAATGTCCATTTCCATCTAGCAAGTATGCCACACACACTAAAGAAAGGTATTCAGTCTGTATGTGGTACAAAATTTTGCCCCGACTTTGCAGATAGGTGTGCTTTCTGCTGACAACTTTTTAGTAGTAGCACTCTGACACATTCCATCCATTTGAATTCTGTGAAAGAACTTGCAAATGCACTTGTATGCTATTCATAGTCCTCAGGGGGCAGGAAAATCCTGCAAACTTGCCCAAGTTCATCATGTCTTTTGAGTAACTTCAAGGACTTTTAACCTTATAAGCTTCTTTGGTATCATGCGATCAATTCAGTGATCAACTCACCTGTACAAGTTTCTAAAAACACCTGAAGAACAGACTGCTAGATGCATCTCAAACGACTGTATTGAAATTTCTCATATTATCATGGGTATGCAGTAGTTAAAAAGTGCTGGATATTTTATGATATCTCATTGACACGACTATCTTGGAGATTCTTCCTCCTAATCTGTTGAAACAGTAACTCCATCCTTTCCTACGACAGTGCCTTTGAAACACAGAAGTTACACTTTTGCCCATAATTAGCATTCTAAATGCAACATATGCAATTAGAATGAGTTATGTGGCCTGACATCCTGCCTCCTGATAAGATCAGAAGAACTCAAAGAGAAATGGATGCATACTAGAAGAAATTAGTGTAATTCTCCATCTGAGAATTTTTAAATAGATTGAAATGTATGCTTGAGTTATCACTTGAAGCCGCTGGAAAAACACTGAATGTATCTTGAACACAATTTTTTCAAATGGACCCAAAAGTTAGGCTTCTGGTATCTGTTTGCCTCTTTCCTCCTTTCTCCCGCTTTGAAACCCAAGACTCAGCTCCCTCTCATAGGAACAAAACAAGCAATAAAGAAACTGTGACAGTAGTCATGATCACGGGATATGAGAAACTCTGACTGATTGCTTTCTGAAACCAGCTATATAGGTTTTCTGTTTGTCTTTCAGGTGTGTTAAAATACCTAGCTTTCGAGGAATGTGAGCCAATCAGATGGCATGAGGGAAATTTGTGAGCTGGAGCATCCCCTTTGGTTCAAGGTCAAACATTAATATTTTAAGGACAATTTGCCTTCTGTTTAAGATCCTGAACAATTGAAATAAAAAGCAGAAGCAGCAAAACTTAATAAGAAAAATTACCCTATGACTAGTTGTGTTATTATTTAAGAATATCTTCCTCAACTTCACAAATACAGCGAAAAATATTGACTTCAACTTCCACAGTACTTATGCTTTGATCAATATACTTTGTGTTATCCTTAAAAAGAGCTGATATCTGCTTATTTTGTTCTGACATCCATTCCAGTACTACTCATCCCACAGAACTTCGTAAGAGTAATGCAAACTTGATTTCCTACTAAATTAGTTGCATCGTAATGTATTGTTAATTGTAATGTATTGGACTGGGTTAGAGATCACTTGGCCAAGCTGGACACCCATAAGTCCATGGGCCCTGATGGGATGCACCCACAAGTGCTGAGAGAGCTGGCAGATGTTATTGCTAAACCACTCTCCATCATCTTTGGAAGGTCATGGGGAACAGGAGAGGTGCCTGAGGACTGGAAGAAGGCCGAGATCGTTCCTCTCTTCAAAAAGGGCAAGAAGGAGGACCCGGGGAACTACAGGCCGGTTAGTCTCACCTCTGTCCCTGGGAAGGTTATGGAGCGACTTGTTCTGGATGTCATCACCAAACACATTGAAGAACAGGAAGTTATTGGAAGTGGTCAACACAGATTTACCAAGGGTAAATCATGCTTGACCAATCTGATAGCCTTCTATGATGTTATAACTGGTTGGCTGGATGAGGGGAGAGCAGTAGATGTCACCTACCTTGACTTCAGCAAGGCTTTTGACACTGTCTCCCATAACATCCTCATTAGGAAGCTGAGGAAGTGTGGGCTAGATGAGGAGACAGCGAGGTGGATTGAGAGCTGGCTGTGTGACAGAACTCAGAGGGTTGTGATTAATGGAGCCGTGTCAAGTTGGAGGCCTGTAACCAGTGGTGTCCCCCAGGGGTCAATACTCGGCCCAATCTTGTTCAACATGTTCATCAATGACGTGAATGAGGGGACAGAGTGTATCCTCAGCAAGTTCGCTGATGATACCAAACTGGGAGGGGTGGCTGACACTCCAGAGGGCCGCGCTGCCATCCAGCGTGACCTGGACAGGCTGGAGTGCTGGGCAGAGAAGAACCTAATGAGGTTCAACAAGAGCAAGTGTAGGGTCCTGCACCTGGGGAGGAAGAATGCTAGGCACCAATATAGGTTAGGGGTGGACCTGCTGGAAAGCAGTTCTGAGGAGAAGGATCTGGGGGTCCTGGTAGATAGTAAATTATCCATGAGCCAGCAATGTGCCCTTGTCGCCAGGAAGGCCAATGGAATCCTGGGCTGCATAGGGAAGAGTGTGGCCAGTAGGTCGAGGGAGGTCATTCTCCCCCTCTACTCGGCACTGGTGAGGCCACAACTGGAATACTGTGTCCAGTTCTGGGCTCCCCAGCTCAAGCGGGACAGGGAACTACTGGAGAGAGTCCAGCGTAGGGCAACAAAGATGATTGGGGGATTGGAGCACCTCCCTTATGAGGAAAGGCTGAGAGAGCTGGGACTCTTTAGCCTGGAGAAGAGAAGGCTGAGGGGAGACCTTCTTCTTGCTTAGAAGTATCTAAAGGGTGGGTTGGAGGAGGATGGAGGCAGACTCTTTTCAGTGGTTCCCAGTGACAGGACAAGAGGCAACAGGCAGAAGTTGGAACATAGGAAGTTCCATTCAAACATAAGGAAAAACTTCTTTACTGTTCAGGTGACAGAGCACTGGAACAGGCTGCCCAGGGAGGTTGTGGAGTCCCCTTCTCTGGAGATTTTCAAGACCCGCCTGGATGCAGTCCTGAGTAATGTGCTCTAGACATTGCTGCGTCAGCAGGGGAGTTGGACTAGATGATCTCTAGAGGTCCCTTCCAACGCTGAAAATTCTGTGATTCTGTGATTCCGTGATTCAGTTAATTCATGCCCTTAATGCCTGGAGCTGCATTTCTGAAACTAAGGAAGTTTCACTGTCCATTGGCTTCACAGATCTGCCCTATACTGTCTTTTATTATCTAATCATAATTCATTAAGATAACTTTTACCAGCACTACATTTTCAATCCCATATTTCTACTTCTATGCTCTGGTTTTTGTTCATGACCTTTTTTTCCTCCCTTTCAAGTCAGCATAGCTAGTCTTGGTAAATATTCCCCCATGCATACTTCTTCCATGCTCTTCACTTTTTACTGATTTCTAAAGTGCCCAAATTAACAACCCATGACAAAGCAATTCTTTGGCACCATTAGCTCTGCAGGAGTTCCATGCTTGTTATAGAGATTACTTGCCAAAGCAAATAATGCAAATAATACGCAGTACACCCATGTTGTTCGCCTGTTGTGACAGCGTAAGTCCTCAGCTTTAAGCAGTTCTGGACAAGAATAGATGCCAAGAATCAAAGCTGTTCCTTCTCTGCAGCTTTTTTGTAAATCAGAATCTAATTTCTTTATTCTGTTCAAGGTTATTTTCACAACTACAGTAACTGAAATCCCCAGGGTTTTTAGAGCCACTCCCCTGCCCCCCTCCTCCAACCATCATAAAAACTGGAGAACTGAAACACTGCCCTGATTTTCTGAGTTGTCAGCAGGCTACAGTTGAATGAGAAATTGTCATTGCATACCTGTTTTGTAAATTAAGCTGTGCTACTTACCACAAACACAACTTCAGAAACTGGCATGTAGTAAAAATACTACTGTGATCAGAAAAGAAATACTGTACACTGCTTTTTACATTTCCTACTTATATTTTTTGTCTTCACAAATAGTCACATTCCTACTTGTCTTTCTTTTGTGTTTCTCTGAATGTATTTTTTTTTTCATTTAAAATATTATTTATTCTATGTTCTTCCTTGTTTCCTTCTCTTTTATTCTCTCTCTCTCTCTTCTTTAGCAGTTCTTAATGTAGGTTTTCCTGATCTATGTTAACGTTATGTCAGCAGGAAACCCCAACATGAGAGCTAAAGCCAGCTACAATACTCATCAGTCACTCCCTTGACCAAAGCACAACGATCCCATTCCTTGCCTTGCTTTTTCCTCCTATTGTTTTTTCTACCACAGCTGTCTCACTTAGTAGCAACATTAGAAAACTGCTGTTTCTCAAAGGGGATAAACATACCTCTTTCCAGAACACAGGGCAATGAAAATCTAAATGTAATAAACATAAACCGAATTATGTGTTTTATATCACAATACTGATACATAATTGATGAAGTAAAGAGATTAAAAAAAAGTATTTTTTAAGTTTCTCACAGTATCCTTTTGCTATTAAAGAAGGTTAACATCTGGCCATTCCACAAAATTGACATTACTGCTACACTACGTGCACCAGTACGTGCTATGTAAAGTTCTTTACTGTCACGCTGTCATTGTATTCGGTGAGTTATCTCAATAGTGGAAAGGACACATCCTTTTTTTCCCCTTCATACTTGTTATGCTTATTAAATCATAGAAACTACAACAGAGAAAGTAATTTCAGATGTTTTTCATGATCATGGTATAAAGCATTCGTTTCTGTGCTTTGCCATAATGAGGAAACTTATTTCTTATATTTACAGATGGAAAACAGCTTAGTAGTCCAAAAGCCACCAATTAACAGAGAAAATCAAGACCATTTATTGTATATTTTCAGTAATTCTGCTGGCTGATATATCTGAGATATTTTAGAGGCACTGCTCTTTCCATTTTATGGAAAATCCGGGGTTTGATTATATTTTTAGGTGAGATGTGAATATATAACATCATTGTCATACCAGGTACTAAATAGAAAGACTGCATAAGAGACAATTCCAGCCACATTTTTTGCTGGGCAGGGGCGGAATGGTCTTGAAAAACACAGCAGTAATTATTTCCTTGAATATTAATGTAAGGGTTTGTATTGTACCAAGGAATGACAGCAGTTTAAAGAAATACGATGGCAGGAGTATTTAGCTCTCTGAATATTAATAGCCTTATTTTCAATTAATTGTCACTGTCACATTATGTAATTGTGGAGGCAGATTCTACCACCTACATCAAACAGGCATATGCCATCCTCACTGGAGAAGATAAATCCCAGGCACGTGTACTAACAGAGCTGGGAATAGTGTGTGTTTAAAGGAGGGCAGGGAAGAGAAATGGAAATTAGTTTCTTTAGCTTTACCATTTGAGTATCAGAAAATTCTCTGTGAAATTCCCCTTCACTGAAGAGCCTTCTCAGACCTTGTTATGTACTCTGGCATACATTTAAACTGCAATCCTGACTGAAGTTAAACAACACTATTAAGTTGCCACAGGCAGAGAATAGATGTCACCAGCAGATCATTTCCTGTTATCCTTTCAATAATAGCACTTGACATTCAATCAGGGCACAGCCACTTTGCTGAGGCTGCTCTACAGTGAACTTTCTAGCGTGGTGCCAAAATAATGCTGCAGAAGACATTAAGTCAAATAAAAATATGACAGCCATATTTCACAGGCTTTGGTCTGCAGCATTTGCAACTTATTAATCCGAGACTTGAGAAAAATAGTTGAACACACTTATACATAAAGCAAAGAAGAAGAAAACATAATTAATATGCTCGTTTGTTTGTTTGTTTTGTTTACAGTGTTCTAAAATATGTGTTATTCTGAGTTCTTATTCCTGGAAATTAACTGCTGATGGGTATACTTTTTCTAGAGTTTCAGGATAACTCATTATCCAAGATTTCATAGCCTGTTACTGTTGTGCATTTAATGGGGAAAGAAAAGCCAGTAGTAATAAAGTTTACAAATTATGTGGCCAGAAAATGCATTTGTGACTTGAAGTAAAGAATAATCTTCAATATTTTGTGAAAGAGATATTCATGCTGTTCAGAACATCAAACTTATAAACCACTAACCAGGTTATAATGGGCTGTTTCACACTGGCGATATTCAATTTCCAAAAGTTTTTGTTAACATTGAGGCTAATATACTACAGAAAGACAACAATTAGAAAATGAGAAGTAAAAACCTCTGCTGGCCTGAGATTCCAGTCAAGAGAGGCACAGCTGCCTTCCTAGATTTGTAGAGTGTCACCCAGCTTTACCTCTTTATCACTTAGAGCTTGTACCAAGAATCTGATGTTTTAAGTACAGAAGCAAAGCCAGACCAAATAATAAATGCAGAATTAAACGAAGCATAAGAAGATATCTACATCTTCTAAAACTGGCATGGGGACACTCTTTGGTGGTCTGAATTTCCTAGAGTAAATCTTGAAGTGATTCTTACAGACAAAAATGGGTATGCTCCCATGCAGCTACAGAGATTTTCCAATTAGGACCCAGTTTACAACTAGAGACTTCAGTTTACAGCAGTCTGTCTTATGTGCTCACCACAGAAAATCTGAAAGCAACTAATCTTAGTCAAAATGAAAGAGATTTACTTACACTAGGATTCGTCTTCAAAGAAAATAAACAGGTAGGTCTTTTTCTGGAATAAACTTCTCTTTCGGTTTCTCCATTTCTGTTTTAGAAAAGGAATTATGCTGAAAATTATTTGCAATTATCTGCGTGCTCTAAGAAAGTTTCTGAACTAGTAATTTCAGCATTACTAATAAGCACTATCTGAACAGCTGTCTACCTCCTATGAATGATTAAAGGAAAATTACAGGCAGGGGTATTTGCTATCTACTCAAATTTACTTGAGTTTCTCCCTTTGTATGAAACAGCGTGATCATAACCTTTGTAAGACTCCTGCATGTTTGCTTGTAGGACTTCTTTGATAACTATTATCTTCGGAAAGTGTGCCCAACACAGAATCCAAATACATATTTGGCAACATGTTATTGGTCAGTTATTTGTATAATTGTAGTATCCAAAAGTGATACTCAGGATTGTAACATCCTACATGCCAGACGTCATATGAACAGATGAGCAAATCCTTCCTCAAAAACTGAATCTGCAAATTAGTGTCAAAACACTAAGACACCTCAGTATATGATGACAAAAATAGAAAGGCACGCAAATGTATGCCAAGTAAAAAAAATAATAGTATTCTGTGGAGACAGAGAAAGCAGTCTGATGTTTTTGTACATTCTCTGTTTCTATTAGTAGTAGACTTTCTTTCCCTCTGTATGAACACCTGGAAATCAGGTTTTGTTGCTACTGGTAAAAGGTAGATGAAAAGGAAAGTAGGTAACACTAGAATAAGTGTGGTACCCACATCTTTCAAGCAACTGGCAGAAGGAGAAAGAATCAGTTTGGAGGCAGCAGGGGAAAACAGGCTCGTTCAAGTGGTGAAATGCATACATCGAGGCCAGCGTATAATGATTGGCATATGCAAGCACAAAAACCTCCAGTAGAGTTAGAGGGGAGGAGCGCTGAGAGGTTCATAGACTACCGGTAATGTGGGCAGAGGTTTGTTGTCAGATTTAATCTTAAATATAGCCTTATTCACAGAAGCATCAAGACAAGCAGAAAACATATTAATCCTTATTTAAGTAGCAAACCCTGGAAAAAAAAAAAGAAATTAATTAAAATTTTCCTCAGCCCAAGAGGAAAGTGGGGTAGCACATCCAGTAAAAATGTTATTATTAACTGATAGGAATTGGACAGTATCACATAGCATATTAGTCAAAACCGGCCTTACTTCTATTCTTCTTTTTCACTGAAACTTAAAAGATACTTAAAGAAACACATGGAAAATTTCAGGGCTTTTTTTGTAAAAAGAGACTTATCTTGTTAAAACAAATTCAAGCTTGTCCCTCTAATAATTTTGTTACAATACCACTTCCTAGAGCTCTTAAACCGTGTTTCCTGAAGAAACAAAAAGGCATCCAGAAACTCCTATTCATTACAGTGAATAGAGGATGAGAACCTACAGAAACATTAACAAAAGACCACCACATAATACATCCATGTTAATTAGAACTAAACTCTATTTACACTGTTCAATCAATTACTTTGTAATTAAAATTAGTCATTTAACTAGAAGCAAGAATTAAATGCCTGAATTACTCAATTATGAAGCAGAAGGGAAAAGACTAATATATTTATTACTTACTAACAATTCAAGGCAATAAATTTAAACTGTAGGGCTCTTTAGATGTACTTGCATATATGTAACATGCAGTTAAAATACTCAGATTAATCATTTATGTCTAAGCTTGTAGCTATTCTTCTACAGACATCCATACTTAGGCTGCATTTCTGCACAGGGAGTGCAGTAGTTTTAGCTGCTGTCACTTTTTTTCATGTAATTACATGCCATTTTCAGAGAAGTACTTCAGTGTTGTAGACGTTTATATAGACCTCTGTTTAACTATAGGGACAGCAATAATTTATATAACAAGCCCAAAATCTGGTTCAGACCCTGTGGGCATTTGAGTCAAGAGGAAGTGGAGACCTCTCAACCAGTTAGATGACAGCTCTTGGGAATCATCATTAAAATCTAAGTTTAATGTCGATAGGAAAAAGTGGAAACAGCCATATCATGTTTCAGAACCATTGAAAACACATACTCACACTACATGCAAGCACAGTTCCTTTGTTATTATCCTACTAGCAATCAAGCCAACTGCATTTATAAGGCAAAAGACATGAAGACTTCCCTGTCGTTGCACAGGTCTACAGGTGGGAAACACAGATGAGTAATTCCCACAAAAAGCAATGAAGTCACCAAGACAATAAATAAAGAAACTGAAAGTGAGACAGGGCTTTAAGGAAGAGGTTATTGAAAGGTGAACTTTGGGATTTAGCTTCAGGCTTTTGCTGTCATTTCAGGTATATCTCATTAAGTTTCATTTCAGATGTGAAGACACATTGTCAAAGGTTTTCAGATGCCCCAAATATGGATATCTAGCCAAGTTTCCAAGAATAACATGAGTGTTGGGTGGCTAACCTAAGGGCTTTATATTTCAATTATTTGCAGTAAACTCACTAATTCAAAGCACTTTCACAAACCAAATACAGGGTAATTTTATTAGCTTAGCAGATCATGCAGAGGCAGCAACAGACTACAACTCCTTCTCCTGAGCTATTTTCAGTTTTGATGGGGGAGACTGAGGCAAAATACTGATAATGCCACCACTAGATGAGAGATTCAGTAAGCACGATATTATGCAAGAAATGGGCTGACCCTCAGATGGTGAAAACAAGTGCCTGCAGCGGGCATCGGTGCTCAGTCTGGAGTGGGATGCTTGGAATCGCAGGTGGAAGTCAAGCTGGTGAGCCAGCTGGTGCTGCCAGGGAGAGCTGTTCTGGAAGATTTAGAAAACGGTACCAGGGAAGCCCAAAGGTACTGAAAAATATCTTGTTACAGTAGGTCAAATCATTAACTGTTCAGATCTTTCTCATGAAGACCCATATTCAAGTGAGGTATATGAAAACTTAAATCCAAAACTGTGTGTCCACTTAGCCACCAACTTAGCTTCTAAATACTAAATCTTTACAGACACACTATTTTAAAAACCAAACAAAAAAAGCCCTGAAGATTCTTGAATGGAGTGCATGCTGCTGTTGTGCTGAGGTGAAACACCCCTGCAGGGAGGAGAGCCACCCCTTGGTGGGATGGTGGTAAAGGGGGCCCAGCCCTCAGCAGGTGTGGCATCAAGGCCGCTGGCATTTGGCACCTCCAAGTGCCTGAGCAGCACAAAGTGAGGACAGAGAGACAGTTGGGGACCAAGTCACATAGGTGGTGGAGGGTAGCTGCCAGACGGGGAAAGCTAGAAGCTTGTGACTGTTGGTAATGGGGAAAATCCACCTGCTTCACCTACAAATCACAATGGGTATAGTACGCTTGGCACTGGCTAAGCCCAAACCATGTGCCTACATGAAGGAGAAAAGTGGTATTTCTAGAAGGTTCCCCCCTGCATGGGGTGGAGGCACCATCTGATGACCTGAGACATCAAGACAGGATGTTTGTTGCTTGCCAGGGCCCAAGGTGCTGCAGGGGGACTGCCAAGGCCTGTCTGCCCTTTGGACTACTACTGCTTGCTGCTTTTCCATGTGGGCATCAGGAATACCATTGGGATAACCCAAAGCATATCAAGAGTGACTTCAAAGCTATGGGAGCAAGGTCCTAACCATCCAGGTAGTGCCTTCTCCATCCTGCCAGGCAGAGGGAAAGGCTGGAGAAGTGGACTCATCCAGTGAGTCAATAACTAGCCGCGTGGCTGCTTTTTCAGGCAGGGCTGTGCCTTCAGTGATCACAGGACCTTCCCTGAGGAGCAAGGGCTACTGCGCAGAGATGAAGCATGAGTGTCTTTGCAAACAGGTTTGCTAATCTATTGAGGAGAGAGTTTAACTACATATGTTGGCAGAAGGTTACCATAACCGGAAGAGAAGTGAGGACATAAGGGATAGAACACGTGTCTAAAGGACAGCATAAGAAAGGGGACACTCACACTTTCCCTGTGAGAACACAACTTGGCCCTGCACACCAATGTATATAGCATGGGGAACAAGCAGGAGGAATTAGCCATCTGCAGTTGCAGAGTTGTAAGTTTACCAGGATTATAAAGGCATGGTGAGATAGCCTTCATGATTGAAGTGGTGTAATGGAGGGATTCAGGCTCTTTAGGAAAGATAGTGGGCAGGTGGAAATGAAGTTTCACACTCTTGAATGCATGGAGCTTTGCACTGAAGCAGGTGACAAAGCATTTGAGAGCTTGTGGGTAAATGATTAGAGAACGGACCAGCAGAGGTGATGTGGGAGTTGATGTCTGCTACAGATTTCCTGATCAAGAAGAGGAGGCAGATGAAGCCTTCTTTAAGCAACTGAAGAATGTGCCACAGTCAGAACCTGTGGTACTCATGTGTGGTGGGTTGACCCTGGCAGGAATCCAGGTGCCCGCTAAGCTCCTCTATCAGTCCCCTCCTCAGCAGAACAGGAAGGGGAGAAAATAAGATGGAAAAAAACTTGTGGATCAAGATGAAGGCAGTTTAATAAAGCAAAAGCCAAGACCATACATGGAAGCAAAGGAAAACTAAATATTTATTCTTTACTTCCCATCAGCATGCAATGTCCAGCCACTTCCTTGGAAGTAGGGCTTCAGTACATGTAGGGGTTGCTCTGGAAGTTAAACGTAGTAACGACTGCCCTTCCCTCCTCCTCCTTTCTCTTAGCTTTTATTGCTGAGCAGACATCACATGATACGGAATATCCTTTTGGTCAGTTTAGATCAGCTGTCCTGGCTATGTCCCCTTCAAAGATCTTGCCCCTCCAGCCTGCTGTTGAGGGGGGAATGTTGGAGAGACAGCCTTGATTCTATGTGAGCACTGCTCAGCAGTAGCCAAAACACTTGTGTATTATCAACACCTTTCTAGCTACCAATACAAAGCACAGCACTATGAGGGCTGCTATGGAGAAAATTAACTCCCCCTCAGTCAGACGCAATGCACCATAGGAAACTTTAGCCACCCCATTATCTGCTGAAAGGGCAATACAGCTAAGCATAAGCAATCCAGGAGACTTTTATAGTGTATTGAAGTAATTCCTTGATACAGGTGATGATTGAATTGACTAGCAGAGATGCTGTATTGGACCACCAAAGTGTTACCACCAAGGACGAACTATGTTGAATGATGTGAAGATCAAAGGCAGCCTTGGCTCCAGTGACTGTGAGAATGTGGAGTTCAAGATCCTGAGTGGAAGAAAGATAAACAGCAAAATAAATCCCCTAGACTTTAGAAGAGATTTCTTTAAGGATCTACTTGGTAGGATCCCACGGAAAACTGCTCTTAGAGGGCAAAGGGGCCCAGAATTAGCTAGCAGATCAAGGACAACCTCTTCAGATCACAAAACAGTCAATTCCCATGTGCAGGAAGTTGAGCACGCATGGCTGAAGGCCAGCATGGGTGAACACGTTACTCTTGACTGGGTTCAAACACAAAAAAAAAGGTTTTTTCCATGGAACGCTGGAGTAGGGACAGACTGATTCAGAGGAATACAGATGTTGCCAGCATGTGTAGGAATAGAGCAAGGAAAGCCAAAGCTTTCAAAGTTGAAACTAGAAAGCGAGATAAATAGGGACAATAAAAGTGGAGTGCATGCAAGTGCATGGGTGGTTAAAGGAAGATTAAGGACAGTGTGAGCCCATTGCTTAGTGGGGCAGGAGGCCAAGTGAAAAGCAATAGGGAAAGCGCTGAGGTACTGATGGAGCAGCCACAAAGGTGACCAGCTAAACATACTGACAAAAAGAACTGTTCAGTCAGGAGCCCTGAGTCAACCCTGATGAGTTCAGCCAAAACCTCCTTTGAAGGGGAGTAGTTGGCAGGACAAAGAAACTGTGACAACGAACTGACCTCCCAGGAAATCAGGAGTCAGGAACAACTATTCCAGAAACTGTTGTCCTATGCCTACTTATATATTGTCCTGGTTTGAGGTAAACCAGAACAAATTTTCTGTTCAGTAATTTTACTTTTCAGTTAAACCTCTTCTAACTGACTGAACTCTCTGAAATTAACAGCGTATCATTCAGACACTGTTCACTCCTAGAGAGATAAGACCTGATTGTTTCTAATTTACACTAAGGAATGGTATGCAGAGAGGCTCTTGCTTAGACTTATTGCTATAACAACCAAGGTCAGCTAACTTTGTTATTTGTCCTATTGGAGGGTTTGAAGCAGAAAAGAGTAGAGGGGTCACACCTGCAGGGAGAAGCAGACAGACAGGTGACCCAAAACTGACCAACGGGGTATTCCATCACATCTGCCTCATGCTCAGTATAAAAGCTGAGGGATCAAAGGGTCAGTCCTCTTTCTTCAATGGCTGGCGTCCGAGGAGGACTCTGTCTGTTCACCAGCCTTTGATCCCAATCTGTGCATTCCTGAATCCAGATCCAGAATCCAGCTCCTGTCCGTCGCTAAGTTCAGTCTGGGACTTTCCCAGTGCCTGCAGGTGACGTGATCATCATCCTGGAAGCTTGATACAGTTTTGTATATATTATATATATGTTTCATTATTTCCTTTTTATTATTTTATTAATGTTTTCATTTGTCTAGTTTCTTTTCTAAACTAATAAGTCTCTTTCTCTCTCTTCCTTCTCTCCTTGGAAGGGAGATGGTCTGTCTTCTCTGAAGGGAGAGAGGTCAGAGGGCATCTGTATTTCATTTCAGTGGCCACTCTAGCCCAAACCGCAACATATATCTACACTAAAAGTAACTTGCTATCTGGCTAAAATGAGCTTCTCTGAAAAAACTTACATGCACAAGATTTACAAGACAGACCGAACCCTTGATAGGCACACCTGGCTGACTTTGGATTCTGTAACGCAGATCATCTTTGAAGTAAGAATTTTCCATCATCAATTAGCCCTGTTCCTGGGAGTAGCTTGATGACTGTTGTATCAGTAACACCTCACATAATATAACTATTGGTGCGTACACAGGTAAAGGTTCATAGGTATATACTTGCTTCACTAGTTGGAATTCCTCAGTAACTTGCAATACACATACATTTGCTTTACTCTTGTAATATATACTTGTTTTCCTAGTGGTAATTTTGTAGTAACTTATAATATATATTTACTACTAGTAGTAATGTGTTTGTATATATATACGTTTGTTTTTACTAACAGTAAAAATGTAGTTTCATAGAAATTTGTAATAAAGAAATTCTCAAAAACCCAGACATCCATGTCCTTATGTAACGCAGAACCCTGAGGAACCCATGGTCATGATCTATACCTGCAGGTCGGGTAACCCTCATAGAGAAGAAAGATTTAGGGACCACTTAATCCACTTGGACATACAGCAGTCCAATGAGACCAGATGGGATGCACCTGAGATTGCTGAAGGAGCTGGCCACTGTCCATGGTCTTTGAAAGCTCATGGAAGCTGGGAAAGTTCCTGATGACTGGAGAAGGGCAGATATCACACTCATCTTCAGGAAGCGCAGGAAAGGGAATTCAGGGAACTACGGGCCAGCCATCGTCACTTCAGTCCCTAGGAAGGTTATGAAGTAAATCCTGTTACAAGCTATTTCTTAAACACATGAAAAAACAAAAAAGCGATAGAAGTAGCATGGGTTTAACAAGAAGAAATCATGCTTGACCAACTTCCTTGCTTTCTGTGACAAAGCAACTGGTGGTGTGGATAAGGGAAGGGATGTGCATGCTGTATACCTTGAGTTAGCAAGGCCTTGGACACATTCTTCTGTAGTCTCGATCACCACATTGGTGTGATATGGGCTGGATAAGTGGAAAATGAATGAAAGACTGGCTGCACTGCCAGGTTCAAAGAGTTGTGATCAGTGGCCAGCAGCCAACAACAAGTAGCGCTTCTGGGACTTCTCCTGTTAGTGTCTTCATTAGCAACTTTATGACTGCAGTGTTGTAATGAAGGGGATACAGATTCCTTAGGAAGGAAAGGATGGGTCGATGAGGACATGGAGCTGCCCTTTATGTGGAAAAAAATTGGATGTCTGGCACCTTCAGGACAATTGAGTTTAACACTGATTTCAGCGTTCCCTAGTTAGGGATGTCACAAATTAGGCACAGACTACCTCAGCATATATGTGACTACTTGAAGAAATATTTTTGAAGGATCTAATCTTTTCTAATATTTCAAACCTTGGATGAAAGATAGTTGCCTGAATTAATACAACAGCCATTAATATATCTGGAGAATCACTAGTTGCTTTAACTTGAATGTAAAGCCAAGAGAAGAACCCCTCCCAGTTCTCACAGATTTTGGATAAGAGCTTTATAGTGGATTATTGCAATGTCCTTGAATTTCCTACTGTTTATTCCAAAAGATTTCTCAAACTACACTTGGGCATCTTTGTGGATTTAAAAAGTAAGTATGGCTTTATTTGTCCTCAGTTTTAGAGATAGCAGAGAGGTCTCTTAATAGCTCATTATACATTAAAATAACTGATTTTTTTTCCTAATCATTCATTTATCTAACATAAGAGATCTTTTCCAGAAGTATATCAGTGAAGAACCTTTGCAGTCTTTTATCTTTAAAAGATTCTTACTTAGCCATATTTATTCTGAATTCCTCATCAATATTTCAGACAAATGACAGCTTAAAAACATTTTGATACGTTAAAAGCAATACGTCCTATTCTCAACTATTTCTTTTGAAACAGTGTAACTCAGTTTACTTTGAATATATTACTCCTTTACATGCTATTAAGATAAAAAAGGTAGTTCATGGAGAGGAAATGGCAAGTGACGTGAGAAATGGATGTTACTCTCAGAAAAATTTCGCTAAGATAGTTTACTCTGAAAACTGCAAGCTTTATTCTTGGATTGTATGTTTAGAATTTTTTTTTTTCATCTCTTTAACACCAGTGTTTTATGTAAAAACAGTCAGAACATTTGATGGGAAATATTTGATGATTTCTTTATCAGAAAAATCAGTTTTTTCCCCCCCATAACTGGTCAAAGAAAAACATTTCAAAATTATTTTTCAAGGAAAAAGATCTGCAAGTTCTTTCCATGCCTGCCTTGAGAAGTCAGTTGTTTTTGTATAGGAACATCTTTAGCTTGTGATGCCAACCTTTTTGTTTTAGCAAAAAGGGGCTTCCTACACCATGTTGAAGCCCACAGCTCTTCAGACATCTCAACTGACTGATGGTTGTACAGGAGCAACAGACAAGACTGCACATGGAGACTCAGAAAGCGGAATATGTTTTTCATAGGATTACAGAATTGTAGAATAGGCCAGGTTGGAAGGGACCTCGAAAAATCATCTGGTCCAACATGTTGTGGGCAAGCAACCCTGGATGAGATTATCTAGAACTCTGTCCAATTGCATCTTGAAAAACTTCCAGTGATGAGGACTCTACCACGTCCCTGGGGAGGTTTTTCTAGTGTATGATTGTTCTCACTGTAAAAACAATTCTTTCTTATACTGAGATGAAACCTCTCCTGGGTTTTGGAAAGGCCAAGTATATTTCTGACAGTCATGAGGATACAGGCAAACAGTGGTAAACCTATAAGACAGGTAGGGATTGAAAAGCCTCATAGAAACAACACACGTGTGTCAGTAGTCCATATTTCTTAAAACAGGAGGCTACTTGCAATCTAGGGCTATTTGTGATAATATTATCAGACTGCTGCTGAAAATAAAAAATAGATTCTTTCATGGTTACTCATTTTCTCCACACATTCTTATGAATCTACTTTTTTTTTTAAAAAAAAAAAAAGAGACAAACTGCATTAATCATTGTCTGCCAGCCTTGAAGGCAACTCTGACTCAGAACACTGAAGACCCAGCCCTCCTTCTCTGTAACTCTGCATTTACATACTGACATTAATTATCATCAGCAGCCATTGTATTATTAGACCATATTTTTTTTCTGCTCAGAATAAAAATATTAGCGATTATGTTTGAAGACACCAACATATTGAACCTATAAGGGCAATGAAGATAAAAACTATGTGGAGGTTATGTTTTTCCAGATAAACTTATTTTCATTGTCCTCATGGGTTCAAAGTTGAGCAGCCATCACTGAGACCCACAGAACTATGAGAAGAGGAATATATTTTCTTGATTAGTGAAAAACAGTCAGTTTGGGGTCAGTAAGGGAGGGCAGAAAATGCCATAAAGTAGTTAAAGGGTTCTTAAAAACATGTGTTACATAGGATGCATTGCTGATACTGTCTGGGAAACTGAAATGCTACTCATGCCGACTTCTTTTCTTAAATGCATATCTATATTTTATATCTGTACTTTCACAAGATAGAGCAAAATTAAAATCTAGCAATGTATTTGTAGGCATATGTCATGGTGTTTTTTTAAGCCACAGAAGAAAAACATGTTACTTCTCTGTTTGTTGACTGCAGAAACAGAAGAAAAGTATTGCGTGTACTGCAACTTGAAGACAAAGTTCTTTACAATTCACATGAACTCACAAGTGCAGCTTGCAATGAAAGCAGTGAAACACAACACTGAAAGATACAATTATAAACGACTATTTGCAACATTCAGAAAGTAAAACTTGTTCTTTTGTCTTTTATCTGTAATTATGAGGAGGTTATGTTTGCTTCAGAAGAAAAAAATATATTCTATTGAAAGACCACATAATTAATTTTCTAGCTTTTAATCACAGTACATAATACAAGACGGACTGAAATTTTAAGTTCACAATAAGTTAATATTTTTGATGTACCAATAAGACTGGAATATGTATTGTATATTTATTTATTTATATTAAAAACATATGCATAAATTATAAGCACAAATATGGGTCACACCACTAATTATAGTTTGTGTCTCACTCATTCTCTTCAACCCAAATACCTTACCTTAATTTAAATATAAATTAAAGATCAATACACTACAACTCTGTTTTACCATGGTAACTCTTTTACTCCTGAGCTTATGACAAGTCATCATAATGTTGCTAAAAAAGGAACAAACAGAAAAAGATTTTTTTTTATTTCTAGTCAGCCAACTTAATTTACTTTTCCAAGTTGGTCATCTGAGCTAATAAGAGTAAGAAAGCATTTCATAGCAAGTAAAAACACCAGTCTGATTTGCCTTCCTTCAAAGTAGCTCTAAAAAGAAAATTCTCTAGCTTGCTCCAACCAAGTTTTTAAGATCTGTTCACACATCCACTCATCACAGATGCTATCAGCTTCTAACTTTCAAGCACTCTCTCCAGCTGCAGTCTGAGTGGAGCTGTGATACACCAAGTCTGGCTAAACCTACAGCAGCACATTAAGGATCTTGTAGCCAATTTGAGCTTTGTGCACCCCAACCACTCTTTCCCATTTAACTGCTTGTATTGTTCCCATCCCTTGTCATTAGTAGTTTATGATCCAGTGCATTTTCCTACCTGCCTTGTCATATTCTCTACAATAAAGACATGTTTTTCAGATGGTTGTAACTTTCATGGCATTTCGCTCTTGTAGTGGTGTGAGACCTAGGCTCAAGATAATAAAAACCTAAGGAGGTAATAGCAGTTTATTTATGTTGTATGTTACAAGTGAGTCTTCCTTATCAAGTACAAGCTAAAAGCATGTCCCTTTGGATGTCATAGCTTCTAGCCCTGTAAATTATATTAAAAAATGTTGTTGCCTTTTGTGAGATAATGACATCAACCAATTCCAAACGTATGCAACTGAATAGTTGGTTTAGTGAGGCACAGCTTTGTGCTCAGCTTCTGCTCACTAGGCAATCCCTTGGTAAGGAAGTTGGGGGCACCTACAGAAAAATCAGACTGACTGCCCCTGGAAAGAAGGGTTTCTACCAAGACTTAGTTCTCTGTGAGACCATTCCTAGAGAGAAAAGCTGCTTCAGCATTCCTGTTTCTTTCTAAGCAAAGTATGAGGATAGTTCACCAAGCTGGGCTTTTTTTTTTATTTGCAGGCTTTCCATTTTCAGTCATTGGAGGCTTCCAAAATCATTAGGAGTCAATCTCTAGTGTAGTGTCTAAACATCCCCAAATGGCTGCTTTAATCTGGCTATAATCCTAGATTGCCACCAGATCAGATTCCTGGCAAGAAGCTGTTTGTCAAACAAGCAATCAACAGGCTGGTTCACTGCTCAAGAAGTCATCGTGACCAGCTTTGAAATCAGTAAGATCACCATAGAGCCAGGTTTGGGCTTCATTTTTGTAAGACTTCTTGGCATGGAGGTCTGGCCTGAGGCCCTAGTAATTTAATTTCTCATCATCTTGTGACGAATGTGAAAGGGAATAAGGTTATCCTGTTTCAGAGAGTGCTCTTGCACTAGCTCTCTGATTTCCAGAAGCTATACTTTCTGCTCTGAGGTATCTGCTGCTATAGGGACAATATCCATTTTTGATATCTGGTCTAGGCCCTTAAAAAGCACCAGTGTGCTTGGATTTTGCAAGTTTTGTAATATGTGTGACCACATTGCTCCCAGACCAAGGACATATCAATACTGAATGACAAGTTTGGTGCCAAAAACCAGAGTTGTAATTACTTGTTATTCCTTTTCTGTCAAAGCACTATCTGCAGCACTGTGGATCAGCAGTAGCAAGACTAGTAGCAGTCTTCAACCACCAAAGAATGCCTCCTCATTAGGACTACTTTCCCCAAGGGAGGATGCATAATAAGAAAGCTGGTTCTCTTCTATTTCTGGCTCCAATCAAACTACCATCAAGGAAGGGCAGGCTAAAAGTTTGCCCTCCTCCCCACCATCCAGCCAAAACACTAACGCTTTGGGTAAAACCACATAAAACCATAGCAGACTGAAACCTGTGCTTTGGCCCAGCATAAGTTTTGTATACATAGTCACAAACTTTTCTATCAATCCTCTGTGAATTTTTCTTTCATAAATAGTGGAGTTACAATTCACCTCGTTTCCCACAAAAGGGAAAGTTTTGACAGGTTTATTACAACATGCATCATGTGACTCCAAACTCTGGGTTTTTAATCCTATGCTTGTGTTAGAGGTAGCATTTTAAAGAATTTACTGCTGGTGACGAGTTTTCCTTTATTGTTTATTCATTTAGTGTTCCAACTGAAATCATACTGCATTATTCCACAGCAAGTTATATTTTTTGCTGTGAACAAGAAGAAAACATTTTTCTTAGTATTTCTGTTTCTTTATCTCTTTTTTGCAGACATTTCAGCTATTTCAGAGCATTATTTCCCCAATTTGTCTTCAGCATATCTATTTTCAGTATGAAAATGAGTCCTGATATTGAGAAATGCAACATTTTTACTTCATCCACCATATCCTGGAAGGAAATTATTTTTTATTACCATGATGTTAAATATTTATATATTGATATAATTTTCATCTTTGTTATGTTAATTTCCTGTAAACGTACTGCATGTCTATCAATGAAAAGATATATTTAAGTAGTAATATGATTCAAGCATAACTGTTTATTTAAGTTTAATTACATAAAAAGTAAGTGGGAGTGCCCGATCACAAGTCAGCTAATTTTCTGAAGACTGTGTTTTTCCTAAGTTATGGAAAATTAATAGAAACTTCCTCACAAAAGAATGTGGTGAAGTGTTACATTTCTGGTTTTATAGTAAAAAATGTAAAGCATTCCTTTTGCTCAGTTACAATAATTTCAGATTTATTTCAGACTTAGCTTGTTCATTACCTTGATAAGTTCTGATCAGTTAATGGTGATATTTAAAGAAATTTCCTAAAGAAAAGCTGTGAGTATAGTTGTCATGACACCTGTCTTTTGAACATTCCAACACAGAAATTACATCTGATAAATTCAGACCTTTAATCTTTAGTGTTATCTGACACTTTCCATGGCATGAAATCTGATGACTTTCCTGCTTTAGGGAGGAAGTTGCTTTAAGTTTTCCCTTGCTCTTGAGGCTGTGATATTGGCTTAGTTTCAGGAGACTTGTAGGTTAGTTTCTGGCAGAGACTTTCCCTAAGATGTTACCTAAATCAGTGAGGCACTGTGTGCCTCGGTTCCCCATCTGTTATACTCTGTCTTCTACTGAGACAACAAATGCTTTCTGTGTGAACGTGCAGCTTCTTGAAGGACAAAGCCCCAAACTCAGTTACATTCCTTACATTATCGTAGAGAAGCAGTCACCTTCTGTTTCTGTTTGAAAGAGCCTTCTAGCAGCTCCCAGGTAGCTGTCAAGTGCTACCACAACACAGATAATAAAGAATAATAATAATAATAAAATTAAATTACTGAAATAGTCAGTTTTAGGCTTTGTGCCTTAAAATATTATGATTAATGAATTACAAAAGTAAAATCATTCTAGCTCCAATTCCCCCATTCTTTCAATCATCTGAAATGCCTCAGGAGACCAAAGTTATGTATCTTCCAAACCCCCTCCATTTCTCAACACAGAGTTATTATTAGTTCAACAATTCTCTATTTCCTAGGTTACCTGAACATAGCTAGAGTCTTTTTAGATTCAACTGTATTGCAGGTGTACTGAGACAAAACAGAAACCAATAATAACATTTCAGTGGACTAGTAAGGAGGTTATCCCTAAGAGACTTGGCTGGAACTGAGGCTGCCTCCAGACATCAGAGTGAAAATATGACAGACATCCCTGTCTGAATTGGCAAACAGTCCCTTTCCAGTTCAGGCACCAACCACACAGCAGAGAAGAAAGTCATAAAAGCGAGTAGGCAAATACATCTGCATGCAGGAGGTAGGAGACACCAAACGAGGCAGGCTCTACAAAGTTGTAAACAGCTGGGGGTTTTTGCACACATAGAATAGCAATGTTTGAATGCACAGGATCTTTCGCATGGAAAAATAAAATTCCTAAGAGATTAAGCAGATTCTTTCGGGATTGTCTGGAAACATGTATCTGCCTGAAAAATGTGCAAATGCCTTTATGGCTGTCACCATAAAACACACAGCATGGGCATGAATTCAAGAGCAGAATTTCTTTCCCACCTCCACAACAGTTTTCAAATTTCAGCTTCTGGATTTGTCCTCTCTACACATACACACACATGTATTTATAATTACGTTTATTTTAACACAGCTAAGATGGAACCAAGATGTAGAACTGGTTTAGCTGTGGAAACACCAAAAAATTGCTTCTCATGCCTGAATTCTTATATGACAGATTTTAATGAAGACACTGGCCAGACACTGCATGATCCTCTTTTTCTCACAGCTGTCCATATTCACTGAATCAATCATAAGCCTTCCCAGAAACAAACAAGCAAGTATATTTTCTCTGTGAGTTTGTTTTTCATTACATAAATAAGAAATGTATCCATTGACTCTTTTGCTAAAGTTTATTTATATTCATACATTAGTATATTTAGTAATACTTTTAGTAAACTACCATACAAAATGAAGTTGTCTTACCCAAAGAGAAATGGTATACAACTCCAGTCACAAAAATGCTTATGCATGCTAAATTCTAAGCAAATTAACAAGGAAGTTGAAGGAAATTAATGTTCCTGGGACATAAGAATGGCTGTTCTGCATGAGACCATGGGTCCATCTAGTCCAGTAGCATGTCTTTGACAACAGGTAAAAACAATCTGATTAAAACCAGGGAAGCAATACAATACTGTCCCAGAGAAAATTTTTGTTGATTGAAGGTATATACTAAGCTTGATGTATTTGGTCTGTATTTGGTAACCTGTCTCCTCTATGACCTTGCTCAATCTTCCTTTGAGCCCATGGAAACTTTTAATATCTATATCATCTAGGAAGGAGTTCCACAGCAGTGGAAGCAAACCATGTACAATGGTTAACAGACCGACACTGTGCCAAAATGGTGTAAGACTAAAATGCTCTACAGGCTTTTTCTTACAGCATATTATTCAGAGCATATTCAGACTTATTTTTTTCGCCACCCACAGAAAATACCTGGTTTTTACAGTGACTGAAATTATTTGCCCAATACAGCTGAATTCATTCTTTTAAACTCCAAGTATTTCTACCCAGTACTTCAAAAGATTCTTCCTCCCTAGTCCTAAAACAAAATAAAAGTAAGCTCCTCCAATCAAAGTCAAACCATTGTTTAAAGATTTTTAGTGTCAATAATTTCCTTTTTGTTGTGTATGTATCAAATTTTCTTAACTGATTCACTTTAACTAAGCCAACTAATTGATTAACTAGGCAGTGGTACAACACTAGCTGAAATGACTAGTTACACTCTGACTTGCATGGTATACAGATAGGAGGCAACTAAAACATTACACAAGGAGCAAAATGATCAAACTTTCATTCTTGGTTCTATTTTCAGCATATACATCTGGATAAGTCTTTCGTCCTTGAATCTCAAATGCTTCATATACACCATGGAAATAATGGTGCTTATTTTCTATTATAAAGAATAAGGGATGTAAACAGTCTTCTGGTCAGTATGATTGCCTACACAGTTGTATCCCAGGCTGAGTAAAACAAAGTGTGGCCAGCAGTTTGAGGGAGGTGTTTCTCCCTCTCTCTTCTGCTCTCGTGAGACTCCACTTGGAGTTCTGCGTCCAGCTCTGGAGTCCTGAGTACAAGAAAGACATGGACCTATTAGAGTGGGTCCAGAGAAGGGCCACGAAAATGATCAGAGGACATCTCTCCTATGAGGAAAGGCTGAGAGACTTGGGGTTGTTTAGCCTGGAGAAGAGGAGGCTCTAGGGACACCTTATTGTGGCCTTTTTATACTTAAAGGGGGCTTATAAGAAAGACAGAGAGGAACTTTTTACCAAGGCCTGTAGTGACAGGACAAGTGGCAATGGTTTTAAACTGAAAGAGGGTAGGTTTTGATTGCATAGAAGAAGAAATTATTTACTATGAGGGTGTTGAGACATTGGACCAGGTGGCCCGGAGAAGTTGTGGTTGCCACATCGTTAGAAGCGTTCAAGGTCAGCTTGGACAGGGCCTTGAGCAACCTGATTCAGTGAAAGATGTCCCTGCCAAGTGCAGGGAGGTTGAAACTAGGTGATCTTTAGAGGTCCTTTCTAACACAAACCATTCTGTGATTCTGTGAATCTTTGATTCTATGTTCCTATATGTATGTTTGTGTTCTATATGAATGCTCTGTGTGTGCACCTACTGGGAATACGTGCTCAACCCTGTAACTAGTTGGACCTGGGGGCATGCAGCTGCAGCAGCATTGCCTCTCTAGGGCTGCCAGATCTGGCCAACTCCCCTAACATTTTTGTGATTTAGAAATTGCACCAAAATTTATTGCACCTCTTCTTATAAATATGATCACAAGCTTCAGTAGGGGGACGGTAGAGTAGCAAATATATAGTGACAAGTCATCCACGATAGTATGGCAGCCATTATACAATATCAATGTGTAGATGTGAAGAATCACTGTAGTATTCTGAAGTGGAACAAAACAATCAAAGTCAATAATATGTCTGATGAAAATAATATTTAAATATCCAGAGTGCTTTATCATTGTTTTTACAGTACTAATCAGTGTCCAGAGTACCGAATCATATTGCAAATGGGATAGCTACTAAAGCAACTGGATTAGGCCCTGGAATAGCTCTTAACATGACCTAAATAAGGAGCACCCCACAGCTGTGGTCTGTCAGGCCACATTTTTGACAGTCTTGTTTTTCCTTCCTTTTGAGTCCCAGTGTGTGTTGTTTCTTTTCTGGAAATGAACATGTTGAAAAAGTTTTCCCTTGTATGAATATTCTAAAAGTATTAAATAACTTCTTTTTTTATAACAACTTCTTGGTTTTTATGATTCCATTAGCAGCAGTCAGTACATAAAATGTGATTTTATATTTGGCTTCATTTCTAAAGCAAATACTGTTCATCTTCAATAGCCAAGGCTAGATTGTCACAGAACATCTGCTGACAGCCAATAGGAGAAAATAAGAGAGGAAAGAAACACTGTATGTACAGTTATTCCAGAAAGATCTTGTCTAAGCAGGGGTTGAAAGTTCCAGCTTTGAGAAATGAAAAGTAATATGGAAAAATTTACCTTGCCCATTCTTACTGCTTAAATCTGCAAGGTACCAAGCAATGCTTGGTGAACAACTTTAGCTACCACCACTCCGCACTTTTCAGGAGTGGAGGCTCAATAAATAAGAAGGTGTGAACTCGTGGTGTGTTGTCATGGTTTTGGCTGGGATGGAGTTGAATTTTTTGCTGGAAGCTGATGTGGTGCTGTATTTTGGATTTGGGATGGGAGCAGTGTTGATTGCACGCTGATGTGTTTTGGTTGTTGCTAAGCAGTCAAGGCCTTTTCTGCTCCTCATACCACCCTGCCAGCCAGTAGTCTGGGAGTGCACAAAAAGTTGGGAGGAGACACAGCAGGGACAGCTGACCCCAACTGACCAAAGGGATATTCTATACCATATGACATCATGCTCAGCATATAAAGCTGGGGGAAGAAGAAGGAAGGGGGGAACATTCTGAATTAAAGCATTCGTATTTCCAAGTAACTATTATATGTGGTGGAGCCCTGCTTTCCTGGAGATGGCTGAACACCTGCCTGCTGATGGAAAGTAGTGAATGAATTCTTTGTTTTGCTTTGCTTGCATGCGCGGCTTTTACTTTAAACTGTCTTTATCTCAACTCATGAGTTTTCTCACTTTTAATCTTCCCATTCTCTCCCCCATCCCACCGAGAGCGGGGAGTGGGTGAGCGCCTCCGTGATCCTTGTTGCCAGCTGGGGTTAAACTATGACACTTATTAGTCTGGCACTTTCATCAGCACTACATTGAATACAAGCAACCAAAGAGATAAGAAAAACAGAAAGCTACCCCTTTTATCAGTCCTTTGTGGATGGCCACTGTTACTCAAGGTAGACTTCCATTTCACCATGAGTGTAATGAAAAAGACCAGCATTTTTTCTGCTCTAGATTTCAAGCCCAGAGATTTTCCTTTACTATGTGACCCTAAACAACTTCTCATGACAACTTCATGACAAGCTTCTCATGACTAGCTTTGAAATTCAAAAGCTTCCTAGATGTAGTTTGTGACTGAAGAACTGAAGAGCTGTCCATTTAGATTTTCATATCAAAATCTAAAATAGTCTGATCTCTAAAGTTTGACAACACAAGCAAAGGCAGAAGAATGTCTATAATCCCTTGAAGACCATTGGATTTGTCACATAACAAGCTCACCAGCATAAACAAATATTATACAATAGATTTGCAGGATCTTTTCTAAGCTACTGCTACTTTTTGTATCTGATCCCTCTTTGAAGTCAGTATCAAACCTGGATCAGCTCCTCAGGTAACAGCTTCCGCTAACCTTTGCTTCTGTAATTGGAAATTACACAAAGCGTTGTCTCAAAACAGCATGCATAAAGCTCAAAGATTTGTAAATGACATTCACCCACAGACTGTGACACTTCTACTTAATAGCTCCACAAAATGTACATCCTGTCCCACCTAACATTGCTGTTTCTCATGCATTTTTGTTTTCTGGATGAACTTAAGACTATTAAGGGACATACCTAATAGCTGTGAATGCAAAATATGTTCTTGTTGGAAAATAATAAAGATCTGCATTTCCTGATGGTTACTTCAACACTGTATATATGCAGGCAGAATTCCCTTGAATATAATATATAAATAGCTGCTGCATTTTGTGTCAGCTTTCAATAGTGCTTCTAAAAGCAACAACTGTAGATATCACTATTTACATTTCCCAGCTAACAGATTTTGTGTCAGAAGCGGACCTTCTAGATAATGCAAAGATGTGTTTGACAACTTATGCAGAAACCTCTTAAATTCTGTTTAAGCTATTAGAAATATTTTAGAACGAGATTCCTCAGCAGTTAAAGGCTTTCTATGATCAAGAATCCACCATACTTTTACCCAGGTTGTTTCACTGTTGAAGGTCTGTCCAAAAATGATGAGTATATTAGCAATGTATCAGAAACATCAAGGAAGCAAGCTGAGCATTAAACCATATTTTACAGTTGTGCCTATAGTTTCAGTATTATAAACTTCTTTTATTCAAAACCATGACTCATAGTTCCTTCTTCCTCCCCCTCCACCCTAACCTGAAATAATGAGACTCATTTAAAAATTATTAGATTTTAAAAACTAAAATTTTTTTTTTCTTTTTTTTT
>VYXH01006616.1:92718-128435 GCA_013397275.1 Burhinus bistriatus
TCAGATCCACATTCCACTTGTGACAGTAGCTGTTCAGATACCCTTGAGTCTCTGGGCCTCGAGAGCTCAGAGTGGAGCTGCCAGCCACTACTCCAGCTGGTAAAAGGGAATGGACCTTTCCTTCAACTTTTGACATAATAGAAATAAATCACAAACAGAAAAATGTATTTTCAACTGATATTTGTTCCGTTATTAGAATCATCAGTTCTAATCACATTTGCAATGTTTTACCATTAGAGTTATTTGGGTTGAAAAGGAATATATTATAATATATACAAAAATATGTGTGTATATATTTTATATAATTATATATAATATTAATGTATATTTTTCATATATATGTGAAATACAGGGAAAATGAAAAGCAAATGCAGATAGCGTATAATTTTTGCTGTGTTTAGTCTGAGTTACGGATGTTCTGATAATTTTAAAAAACTGATGCATGTCAGGAAATTAACAGTTGCATCAAAAAGAGAGCTTCATAACAGGCTTTTAAAAATAACAAAACAAAAAAGGAAAATAAAAATAAGGATGGAAAAAGATAGGAAAAGAAAGTGGAAAGAAACAGACAAGAACAGGAAGACACATCATTTACATATTAACGTTCTAATTTGGGTAGAAATTATTCATTCTTACCTAATCTTTTTCAGTATTTGTTATAACTCAACTGGTGAAAGAAAAAAATCCATCTAAATTGTTAAACTTCTTTCCTTCATGTTGCATTTCATGTTTTAGACTGCAAAATGGAAAACCTCGTGTCACTTTATTGCCATATTTTTATTTTATGTTTTGTTTTCTAGCTGCACTGGAAATGTGCATCATTTAATTTTTCCCCCTTTGCAGAGTTCTTCTGGTATGTAGGATGGAAAGTATCTTTTTCTTTCTAAGTAGCTAATTTCAAGTATTAATGTTCTATCCCTCATGAAAATGTGTGTTTAGATTTTACTGTGGGGTGGGAAAGGAGGCAGCAGACTTCTTGATTAGAGTAAGAATTGAGCTAAGTTCAGCAAAATCTAGTTGTGAAAAGGCGGTCCTCTGCTACCAGTCCTGTATTTGTACAAGTGCAGTAGTAGTAGCTTGTTAGGCAACTTACCTAGTCCTCAGTCTAAATCCTCAGATCCGCCAGTCTTAACACAGCACCACTGGTGCATGTTACTGGGGCATCAGATCGTCAGGGCAGTGAGTAAATGTGCCTATGATTTTCTGGTCGTCTATCTGTTGCTGGAAAAATGAGAGCAGAGAACCTTCTACAGCTTTTCTACCTCACCCTTTCTTCCTGGAGGAGACTTTGCCATTGGCATGTCTAGCAGGTTTCAGTCACTAATGAGGTACTCCAGTGTACATTAATGGTCTGGGCCTCATCTTCTTAAGGAGACACAGGTGGCTTGGGGCAGCTCATGAAGATGTTTCTGTTGTATCTGAAGGAGCAGTCATAAAAATCTCAGCCTCCATACATGCAATTCTGAATAAAAAACTGAATCTAATGAAGGCCAGTTGAGAATACCTATATTATTTGATCTGGAAAAATGAAAGAGAATTACTTTCCTGCGGAACTGAAAAAGCAAAGTGTAACCTGGACTTCTAATGAACACAAGAGACTCATGAAATGCTAAGTATACTGAGGGTGAGGACTAGACGAAGTTCCCACTTACTAGGAGTATTTGACATTCCAACAGAAAGAAGGTGTGAGGTAGACAAAGAGCTCCTGAGAGCTAAAAAACAGCAAATAGCCTAGTTGCCTTTCCCATAGAGAGCTTTCATCAATAAACGCAGAAGACTTTTCAAACCCTTTACAAAGAATGGCAATCAAGTTAAAAGAAAAACAAGAAAACTCACTGATGTGGTTATTTGGAACAGACCAATTCATCTGACTGTAGGGTTGTTTTAATGGCCCATTGATTTTAATGGTTCATTAATTGCAGCAAGTACAGTGGAGGAAGGAGCAGCCAAAGAGACAATTATAAAGGTTTAAAAAGAACTCATCCTACTGTATTTGAAGGAACAAGGTACATACTTCCATCTTTCAAATTGGGCAACTTACAGTTTTAGGATTAATACCTAGAGCATATATCTCCAACATGGCAAACAGGAATTCAATATAGGAAATATCCTTGTTGATATAGAATGTAAGTACCTGTATAAAAACCAGCTGTGTAATGGTAGGCTTCAGAACACTTTCTGTGAAATAATGCTACATATTACCCATTCGATCAGTAATAAATATGTCAAAAATATTTAGTGGGATTCAGGATTTATAAATGGCATAATTAGTTTCTGTATGCCCACAAAACAACTTACCTGTATTCCTTACAGGGATTCAAAATTTAGGAGTTGCAGGTGTTTAGTATCAAAGTATATAGCCCATGAAATAAAGTGCTAAAATGCACTGTTAGATATAATCACATTTGCTTTGGTAAAGGCAGATACTGTTTGTTTGTCATGATCATAGGATCACAGAACAGTTTGGGNCATAATTTGTGATTTTATACATATATATATATAGATGAAGAGTTGCTTGTTTTCTTTTTTCTGTCTATCGGAACCCAGTCGTCAAAGAAGAAGCAAGAGTAGAACTCAAACATGCCTGAGTCATGTGGCTCATTTCCTAGCACTTCAGAATAACCCCTCAGCTTTCTCTTGAATAATTCTGGTTAATTTCCTTGTTTGTTTTCTCCTTGCTACTGATTTAAATTTTTTTCACCCCATTAACCATCACCTTCTTGAGCTCAAGAGGAATTACATATAGTAGTACGCTGAAGTGTGGTAGTAAAACACCTATAATTTAAAAGTCTGGATTCCTCCTTCCTGCTTACATTGAGTTTAAATATATTTCCCAGTACTCATAAAGGCCAAAATATATTCCTTCTCTCCTTATTTACTTATCAAGTTTGAGCTATCACTGAGATTAAACTAAAAGGCATACAGTCCTTTGCATCCCTTTGCTACTTCTGTCAAAATACACATATTATAGTCAGTTGGTAAGTATCCAGCCCTTGTTTGCCATAACTGAAATTAGAGGTACTAAAATTATTTGGTACTGGATATCTGTCCTAGCTACTGTTTCTCTCAATTTGTTATATGGAAATTATCCTTCCACCCAGTATGAATACATTAAAGACTCAGGTTTGCTTCATCTTTTTGGTATAGCAGTTTTAATTTCAGAATCTTCTTTTCAAGTAACCATCCTACCTTTGCTCTTTTGAATGCTCATCAAAATTCATCCAAAGCCATGCAGATATTTAGAGAGTACATGCAGAGAACAAATCAATTATTGAACCAATATACCTTTTAAGATCAAAGCAAAGAATCAATTAGAACTGTGGAGAAGTTGATCATAAAGGCAAAAGGATACATAGCAAAGTGGTCAGAATTCAGAATTTATATTCTAGAGGGATGATGATAAAATTAATAAAATAATCACTCATCTAGTATTGAGAAAGGTAATTGAGAAATATATTATTAAAATATTTTCCACAAAAGAGAAATCCCCAAATATCTCATTGTAAAAAAAAATCAAGCTATTACTTTGGGCAAATTTCAAAATAATACTGATCCTAGAAGTCCAAAATGCAAATCTCCCAGGTGAGTCTAACAAGTCCTGGCAAAGCAAAAAATCCTGGACTTTTGAGAGTTAGGAGTTGAACAACTCACAGGTTTCTTCTTCAAAAAATGAAAATAGGAAGCCCCAGGATTTATGCAGAAATCTGTGATTCATAAAAAGTTTCAGGTGACGAAACTACTCTTGGGGAGCTCAGATCCACATTCCACTTGTGACAGTAGCTGTTCAGATACCCTTGAGTCTCTGGGCCTCGAGAGCTCAGAGTGGAGCTGCCAGCCACTACTCCAGCTGGTAAAAGGGAATGGACCTTTCCTTCAACTTTTGACATAATAGAAATAAATCACAAACAGAAAAATGTATTTTCAACTGATATTTGTTCCGTTATTAGAATCATCAGTTCTAATCACATTTGCAATGTTTTACCATTAGAGTTATTTGGGTTGAAAAGGAATATATTATAATATATACAAAAATATGTGTGTATATATTTTATATAATTATATATAATATTAATGTATATTTTTCATATATATGTGAAATACAGGGAAAATGAAAAGCAAATGCAGATAGCGTATAATTTTTGCTGTGTTTAGTCTGAGTTACGGATGTTCTGATAATTTTAAAAAACTGGTGCATGTCAGGAAATTAACAGTTGCATCAAAAAGAGAGCTTCATAACAGGCTTTTAAAAATAACAAAACAAAAAAGGAAAATAAAAATAAGGATGGAAAAAGATAGGAAAAGAAAGTGGAAAGAAACAGACAAGAACAGGAAGACACATCATTTACATATTAACGTTCTAATTTGGGTAGAAATTATTCATTCTTACCTAATCTTTTTCAGTATTTGTTATAACTCAACTGGTGAAAGAAAAAAATCCATCTAAATTGTTAAACTTCTTTCCTTCATGTTGCATTTCATGTTTTAGACTGCAAAATGGAAAACCTCGTGTCACTTTATTGCCATATTTTTATTTTATGTTTTGTTTTCTAGCTGCACTGGAAATGTGCATCATTTAATTTTTCCCCCTTTGCAGAGTTCTTCTGGTATGTAGGATGGAAAGTATCTTTTTCTTTCTAAGTAGCTAATTTCAAGTATTAATGTTCTATCCCTCATGAAAATGTGTGTTTAGATTTTACTGTGGGGTGGGAAAGGAGGCAGCAGACTTCTTGATTAGAGTAAGAATTGAGCTAAGTTCAGCAAAATCTAGTTGTGAAAAGGCGGTCCTCTGCTACCAGTCCTGTATTTGTACAAGTGCAGTAGTAGTAGCTTGTTAGGCAACTTACCTAGTCCTCAGTCTAAATCCTCAGATCCGCCAGTCTTAACACAGCACCACTGGTGCATGTTACTGGGGCATCAGATCGTCAGGGCAGTGAGTAAATGTGCCTATGATTTTCTGGTCGTCTATCTGTTGCTGGAAAAATGAGAGCAGAGAACCTTCTACAGCTTTTCTACCTCACCCTTTCTTCCTGGAGGAGACTTTGCCATTGGCATGTCTAGCAGGTTTCAGTCACTAATGAGGTACTCCAGTGTACATTAATGGTCTGGGCCTCATCTTCTTAAGGAGACACAGGTGGCTTGGGGCAGCTCATGAAGATGTTTCTGTTGTATCTGAAGGAGCAGTCATAAAAATCTCAGCCTCCATACATGCAATTCTGAATAAAAAACTGAATCTAATGAAGGCCAGTTGAGAATACCTATATTATTTGATCTGGAAAAATGAAAGAGAATTACTTTCCTGCGGAACTGAAAAAGCAAAGTGTAACCTGGACTTCTAATGAACACAAGAGACTCATGAAATGCTAAGTATACTGAGGGTGAGGACTAGACGAAGTTCCCACTTACTAGGAGTATTTGACATTCCAACAGAAAGAAGGTGTGAGGTAGACAAAGAGCTCCTGAGAGCTAAAAAACAGCAAATAGCCTAGTTGCCTTTCCCATAGAGAGCTTTCATCAATAAACGCAGAAGACTTTTCAAACCCTTTACAAAGAATGGCAATCAAGTTAAAAGAAAAACAAGAAAACTCACTGATGTGGTTATTTGGAACAGACCAATTCATCTGACTGTAGGGTTGTTTTAATGGCCCATTGATTTTAATGGTTCATTAATTGCAGCAAGTACAGTGGAGGAAGGAGCAGCCAAAGAGACAATTATAAAGGTTTAAAAAGAACTCATCCTACTGTATTTGAAGGAACAAGGTACATACTTCCATCTTTCAAATTGGGCAACTTACAGTTTTAGGATTAATACCTAGAGCATATATCTCCAACATGGCAAACAGGAATTCAATATAGGAAATATCCTTGTTGATATAGAATGTAAGTACCTGTATAAAAACCAGCTGTGTAATGGTAGGCTTCAGAACACTTTCTGTGAAATAATGCTACATATTACCCATTCGATCAGTAATAAATATGTCAAAAATATTTAGTGGGATTCAGGATTTATAAATGGCATAATTAGTTTCTGTATGCCCACAAAACAACTTACCTGTATTCCTTACAGGGATTCAAAATTTAGGAGTTGCAGGTGTTTAGTATCAAAGTATATAGCCCATGAAATAAAGTGCTAAAATGCACTGTTAGATATAATCACATTTGCTTTGGTAAAGGCAGATACTGTTTGTTTGTCATGATCATAGGATCACAGAACAGTTTGGGTTGGAAGGGAACTCTAAAGATGGATTGTGCAAGTGGGTTATTAGGGTAGAAGTGGGACTGATGTGAGACTGACTTGGGCTGTCATCTCTGTAGGACCGCTCTCTCTTTCATCGTCCTGGTACTGTGCAGTCTGCTCACCTCCTCCCATAGTTTCTTAACTTGGCCACATGGCTCCTCAAACAGCTCATACCTCCTGCAGGCAAGATTCAAAATTCAAGATTCAGCCTTCTGAAGGAAGTTTATGCCATGTTATCATTTTTCCTCCTTTTCTACTTCTCTCTGCACCATGCAGCATGAAAGAACTCAAAACCTTTAAAGATTACTTAATAAAATATGGTGCATATCCTCCCCAGCCCATGGGTACACATGGGGAGAGGTCCGAGGTGAGGTTGGTCAGGGCCATAAGGCCTACTGGTGCACTCAGGGGCCTGACAAAAGCAATAAATGTTATATATGGTATTTTAGGTTGTGAGGCTGTAGGAAGTTAGATTAGATGGTCATAATGGTGACTTCTGAATCTAAAATCTGTGGCAAGAAGACCCCTCTCAAATGCCTGCCAAAATGCTCTCAGCTACCATAGAGGAAATGCTGAAGCAATTTCAGACTCTCTCTGGCAAGTGGAAATAACACATGGGTCTAGTTCAAACTATGCAATTTTCCAAACTAATTATAGGATCTAATTAAGATTTCCATCAATAATCCCAAATACTAATTTAAAAGAATGTGAAAGGGTCTAATTTTACTTTATTAAATTTCCTTGCCTACTTGATTTTTAATAAGAAATTTCAGGGGCATATACATTGGATTAGGCAGAGATTTTTGAATATACAAGCTACAAGAGAACCCACTCTTCCGTCTTCAATAATTAGCATTTCTCTTCCTCGGCCCAGTCATTTCCCAGTAGCTGAGAGCATGATTAGGCCTTCACTACATAACTAGGTCACCTTATATCTTCCTCTTCCATGTGGCAAATGGCAGAACATGGCATGCATTCACATGGTTAAACTTTCTTCTCACTCACAAAAGTGAAACTTCATCTGTGTTCACTATTAAGAGCACAGTCTCTGGACTAACAGTATCCTTTGAATGTTGCTTGAGAGTGTGCTAGATGGCATAGATCAAATCATGCCAGGGAGAGCAATAGCAATTAAGCAACATGAGTTCATGTGACAGTGCTTCAGATCATGTCCTGGCCTTTTTCAGTTGATTACTGTAGATATAAACTTTGGGTCTATAGAAAGCATTCACTTTTCTTTGAGGCCCGGTGTTTCACTTTGCTCCCTGATTCCACCACACTGAAGGATGCTCAAGTCTGTAGATACATGGCAGATTTCTTTGTATCTTCAAGCTTCTTTCAGCCACATATATTCAGATGCTCTCAGTTGGCACAATCTCTTCTCTTTTACAGAGTCCTCCTACCTTTACAAAAGCATAAAGCATACTTCTTCTCAGGTGCCCAGAAACACACCTTTTGCAGCTAGACAAAGAAACATGAAACAGTATACATACGTTTACCACTCATCCTGATACTTATATTTAATTCGATTTGGGTGAGTGGGGAAGTTTTAAAGAAGAAACTGCTCATTTTAAACTTTTTGGCTGTACTGCTTCACATGCAGGTTCAGACATTTGTATTAACCTAAGAGACTTAATTTCCAAGGCCCTTACCACCTAGTGCAGTATTTTCACAAACTGTATCAGCTTGTGAATCAAGCAGCAGCTATGTTATTCCCACAGACGGTAACTAGTGAATTTGCATGAAAAAAACCAACAAAATGGTGGAACTGAGGGTAGCACCCACCAGCTACTAATATTGCTGTTACAGAGAGCTAAAGGTAGCGCAAAAGGTTGTGTTTTCTTCCTAAGAAACTTCTGTCACACTGGAAGATGGGGGTTCCTGCTCCCTGTACAAAAGGATGCTTGTCAAAATCTAAGCTTTTGTGTGTTTTCTTTGTTTGTTTGGTTTTTTTAATATATTCTGAAGTGTTTAATCTGTTTTCTTCAGTTATTCTCTTCATCTGGACTCAATAAAAACTGAAGGACCTTCATCAAAGATGCTTTTATAATTTTTATCACTAATAACAGGAGTTGCTGTAAGCCTTACAAGCTCACCATCCTATTTGTTGGAATTCTCCTGTGTTAGCAGGCGGAGTACATGCAGAGTAGCCAGTGGCTGGGTGTAGGGGTCCATATGCTCTACTTGAGCCTGAACATGTCTGAAATACCTGTTTGATTTTTAAGAGCAGTCTTGTTGGTACTATGTAGCTGTAGGGTTAGAGTTTCTCTGATAGCAGTGGGAGGAAAAATCTAGATAGCTGTAAGAGTCTTAGTAGTGTTTCTGTTAAGGAAAACAATACCATTTTTTTCATCTGCAAGGTTTTACTTTTTTTTTTTTTCTTCTTTAAAAGTTACTTATCTGTCTGAGTCATGGAGCAAATTAATTACTGAAAGTATTCGAGTAAATATTCATTGTAATTGGTTATATATTCTTGTATTCACAGAAAAAAAAAGGATGGAGGTTTCAATCTAGCCAACTGGAATGTGATACAAATATTATCATCAAATGAAAATGCCTTTAAAACCAACAGCAACCGGTTGGTCTTATATAAATCCTTATGCTAACATAAAACATGTTCTTTTGCTAACATAAAACAAAAGATTAGTGCTGAAAAAGAAAATAGTAGTATGGATGCCCAACACATATAGAAAATGCTCATGTCAAACCATTAATGCCCAGAAAGCTGAGACTGCAAGAGAGGATCTGAGATGATGCCAGGGAAAGCCATTACAGAGTCGGTGTATGCAGACTCAGGAGTGTACTGCAGTTCAATTGCTGTGGCTCTGATGAAGTCCGAGATCCTGCTGGGAGCTATGAGGTGAAGGTACTTGCCAAAGCCTGAGTTTAAATAAGAATGGCCGTGGTGTTTTAAGTCTATCCCCCACATATCACACATGGTCAGATTGACCACAAATCTCAAAGGCAGGTATCGTCACCTTTTATTACCTTTCTATGAAATCTTACTGAATGCAAAAGGACAGGAGGCCCTAGAGCCTGATATCTTCTTATATGCAAGTTACAGAACAGCCAGCTGCAAAGCAAGCCGCTCCTCAGTTGCCCTTCCACCACATTTCAGGTCATGGCTATGGATTGTCAAAGCCCAGTGTAACCAAAGCGTGAGCTCCCATTCTGGTACTCTTGTTTAGAAATTCAACTCCCTTGTTTGCTAATTGGTTCACACAAACCATAATTTTTCAGGGAGCTTTTTAATTCCATTTCCTCAGTGTCACCAACTGTAAAACCAAGAGACAGAGAATCTATTCTTTAGATTTTTTAATTTTTTTGTTTTAAAGCTATTTAATTGAGTGTAAGGGTACACTGTGAGGGACAGCCATATCCTTTGGTTATTCATCTCATTACAGCTGCCTCCATGCCACAAAAGAATCACTGTTTCATTGCTGTTTCATAGCTGCTCCATAGTTTCCTAAACTGCACAGCTGATTAGCAACTGCCTCAAGAACAACAGCTTGGTGTCATGCCCTAAGCTGTCACTGCCAACTCCCAGCATATAAAGACAGGTCCCTGGCAAAATCTCTTCTAAATTAGCATAGTGTTTTTTATGAAAAACTACTTTAGATCAGATTTTTGCTCTGCTATTTGAGCTTAAGATCTGCTTTGCAGATTTAGTCTGTGACTGTGGAAGAACATAAAAAACCTCAAGAAACTAAAACAGGAAGAAATGGGGTAAGGGGCTGGCTAATGGAGGTAAGGGTGTTTTTAATGAGAGCTGAGATAGTCATAATTTGATATGACTGAGCAGTCCACAACATAATACCAAATTATTTCCTCCTGCTGAAGTTTTTGAGTCCAGTTACAGAACCATGACATCACAGAAGGCTTGACGTTGGAACAGGACCTCTGCAATTCATCTCATCCAACACCCCACTCAAGCAGGGCCACCTGGAGCTATTTGCCCAGGAACATGTCCAGACATCTTTTGAATATCTCCAAGGACGGAGACAATCACTCTGTGCAACCAGTACCAGTGCTCGGTCACCCTCACAGTAAAAAAGTGTATCTCCTGTACTGGGGAGCCCGGAAATCCAGTTGTGGAGTGTAATTCTGTTTGCAGTTTCTGTAGAGTAGATGAGTAACTCCAAACTTATTCAGCCTGCATCTCTTACATGGCATTAGAAAACTGTACTTGACTTAAATCCATAGTTTTTAGAGAGCTTAATGCCAGGTGATACTTATCTCATGCCTGGGTATGCATTTTGTTTTAGCTCTTCATGGGCAACACACACAACATAATGAGACATGTGACAGATTGCCTATTAAAGTGTTTTCCTGAATTACCGCATCCCTGCACCTGCTTTCCAACACTGCTTCAGTTCTGGTGATCTCACAGTCACAGCTGCTTTTCTGTCAGTCTACAGGTATTCTATCTATTGCAATAGTATTACCTTACTTTATTCTTAAAGCATAGGACTTTTGACAGCAAGTCCAACCTTGTAGCAATCACACTGAAAGGAAGGATGAATGCAGATTATAGTTTATAGTGTATAGAGTGATATACATTATATATATATATATACAGATGTTTGTTCTTAACCACATCTGTAAGCAACTGTCTAAGCATATTTTGTGTGACTAAAAGAAATGTAAAATCCTAGACATAAGTATGTTTTCTGAAGCCTTGGATCAGAATATGTGCCTCATAATTAAACAGCATATTATGGAGGTACAAATTGCGCTATTTCTGTTACCTTCTTTGACCAAGAAAACCCACTGTTCGTGGTATTCTGCACTGAACCACCTTTCTCTTCCATATGCCAGTTTGTGTTTATTCCTCAGCGTAAAATTAGTGAAAGAAGTTTGGCTAACTAATATTCTTCTTGTCAGTAAGGATCAAACCTTGAGATTTCAGTTTCAAAAGTATATTTTACTGCTACAGTGAATAGCTTAGCTCAACTAGGGAGCAAGTTTTATTTCCCCACAGTAGCCACTCCAAAAGATAATGTCTGAGAAGAGACATGACTGTGATCCACCAGGAACTGCTGGGAAAAAGGCCTATTTCTCTGCTGCAGGGAGGTTATAGCAGCAGTAAATTCTCAGGATGAAGAGAGATTTGCAGGTGTAATACGCCAGTTTGCTGCTGACCACCTAAGGTCAGATGAGCCTGCTCAGGATGTAAACGTAGTTTCTTATCCCATATGTAACTTTGCAGTATGTGGCAAAACCTGCTTTCAACCTTTGCTTTACAATGACAAATGATGGAGCAGTTTTTACTGCTTAAGATAAACAAATCTCCCCAAAAGGAATATCTTTTCCCCAAAGACCTTAACTTTCTGCATTACTAGCGCAAGTGCTTTTTGCAATTGGCTTGGAAAACTGTAGCAAGTGCTGCCATAGGGGAACCCTAAGGATTGTGTTATTCGGTACATAGCTTCACTGCAGCCTGCTTAGGACAAGGGTGACAAAGGAGCTAGGGAAGAGCGTGAACATCCATCTGGTCATTTCCTCCCTCTGTCAGCAGCCAGGCTGAATGTCTGCTTCAGCTTCCCAGAAGTTATGAGAGGAGACAGCTTATAACCCTTCTAAACCCCCACCTCTCTCAGACTGCAGAAAAGTCCAATGTGTCAAGCCTGAGCAAAAGGAAAATATCTTCCTTCACAGAAAGGGAAAACATCAGCGAAGCCAAAAGCAACCACAGACTGCAGCAAGAGTCCTCATGTCCAAGAGCAGATTTTTGTCTCTGCCACATGAACCCATGTAGATCCTGCTGGCATCCAATTCTTGTGTCCTCTCTCTCCTGCCCTCCCTTCCTGGTATGGAGTTTATCAACAAGGGACAGAGTTGAAGCAACAATAAAAAAATAAATTAGAATACATTCTGAGAGTGTTTATATTCCACTTCTTGCTCCTAGTTTAAAATTTGAGCTCTCGTGAAAACATAGCTAATGCCAATTCCAAAGGACTCCTATTGCTTGGATCAATTTTTCATTAGTGTATGTAAAGGTAGGTAAAGAAGCCTGACTCACAGGGCTAGATCTTTAGCTGGTGGTTGTCATTACAGCTCCACTCAGATCAGATGAATGCTGTCTATTTACAGCAGCCTTGAATAGCCCAAAAGCACTCTCAATATCTGTCCTTGTATTTGCAACTTCAATAAATTTATCATGTACTCTCATACTTTTGGTTTTGCATATACAAAATGGTTTAATTTTCACAGAGACCGTCAACCCTATTGTCTTGGATCCTTGAAATAGTGTTGCTAGTTGTATCGATCCTGGGCAGGAGACTGTTGAACGTGGAGGAGCTGGTGAACCCCACTGCAGTTCACATGGGCATGTGCAGGCCTGTGCTGCGCTCTGTGTGTCCCGTGGCTGTGGGGTCACCTCATCCAGCTCGCTGCAGCACAGGAGCCTGCAGGCAGCTCCTGGTTGGTACCAGCTGTTGCGCCACCTGCACATCCTTGCCTTTACCTAAAACTGCAGCTAGAAGTTCCCACGTGAACATTCCTTTTGTTTAAAATGTTTATTAGAGCTGTTTGTTTTTAAGAAAATCCTACAAGATCTCGAATGACCAAAATGGGGTAACCTTTCCATGGACAAGATCTGCAGAGTGTGCCGCACCCTCACTGGAGGCCTGGGTGTTGCCACTGAGCTCAGGGTTCCCAATCCTCTCCTTCTTTATAGTTTTAGCTCTAATAAATGACGTTTTAAGGAATACTTTAGCATGTCTGAGTACTTTCCTTAATAGGATCATAACAAACCAGCAGCTCCTGGTGCAAAAGACTAAAACAGTGTTTTAGTTTCCTGAATAACAATACCATTTAATGTTATTCATTAAAAGAATGCTTTTCCTGATAGAAATGTTAACAAGAGTACCAATTTTATTATTTAGAAGGCATCTACTTTCGCTGAGCATCTCATCTGTAGAAATATTTTGTATGAAAATACTGTAATTAAACTCATTTTTAATCTAGAACAATAGTTCACCCGAAAATATTTCACAATTCATCACTTAATTTTTCTCCATTCCAGAATTAAAACTAAACCTGTTTCTATACCACATTGAGAAGTTGGTTGGGTGTGGTGTTTTGAAGCAATTTGTGTCAAATGCCTAAAATATTACTACAGTAAGAAAAAAATTCTTTCTGGAAGTGACATCTTGATACTAATTTTTATTAAAGCATCCCAGACCCTGTAGCAGTTCTGTTCAACATGTACCAAAAATTTTCTGCATCTGAAACACTTGCTGTGAACACAAAATACTGCTTAAGCAGCACTTCTGAACTTCATGGCTAGGTGTTTAATTACAAGATCAGGTTTTCTAATTGTTTCCAGGTTCTACAGCTTTGTAAAACCAGCTGTCAGCAGAAGATCTTTTGCCCTCAGTGTCACTGCATTCACTAATAATACGCTAGTACAGATGGGATGGAAGCTGGGCTGTGAATGCATGCCACATGAAAGAAATTCCAGTACCCGTAAATCATTCTTTCTTTAGAGCGCCCATACTCACACACTATATAGCTCTAAGTAATGACCATTATTGTGAGAAAGTACCAAGTCAACTGTGTGGGGTCATTACTGCTTGTCACAAATCCTAAGAAATCTCAACCCATATCCATTAATTCTGGATGAGCTGTCTGATGGGGTAGTAGTAATTTGAAGAACACCACTCTTCCCCAGAGAAGGCCCTAGAGGATTCAGATTTTGCCAGATGGTGGGCTAAGGGAGAAGTTGTTATCTGGGTGACTGGATCAGTTACCCACCCCTGGAACTAGATTTGTACCTTAAAATTGCCGTCTTCTTCTTCTTCAATACATCTGCCATCAGAAGGGTTGAACTAGACCACTGGGGCTAGATATAAGAGCATGGGATCTGCAAGAGGCAAATTTTGCTGCTTCATCTCCATCCCTCTTTTACAACAGCGTAGTTGAAGTATTTATTAAATGCATGGCCATCACACAAGCAGAACAAAAAATGGTTGTAGCTATTAGAAGAAACTGAAGTTTCACAGGTTTGATAGTCTGTGGTTTGGACAGAGAGAGACTGAAGAAGCAGCCCTACAAGACAACTTAAAAGAATCACAAGATTCACAAGAAAAAGGTGAATATTGAGGAAAATAAAATCTCTTTAAGGTTTAATGGGGGACGGACAGACTAAAAAAACAATATTGCAGGAATACATATTATACATACGAAATTCTGTATTTTGAAATGAAGACTGAAGAACTCAGCTGGGTGGTTCAGAAGTGAGAGTCAGGGACTGTTCCACCCTTCATGCAGAGACAGGGAGTTTAGGGCTGGAGGCAGACATGAAGACACTCATGCCAGCATGGCTAGAGTCCAAACTGGAGTGATTCAGCAGATTTCCATCCATCGTTGTCAACAGACAATTACAAATTTTAAAGATTAATAGCTCTTCTGATATTCTAACTGCTAGCACTCTAATACAATAATTCTGCCTGTGGCCCAAGTCAGCACATAGCAATGCTTTAATAGCTGAGTTTTAATATTTATCACACAACACTTAAATAATAAATAATGTAAACAAAAATTTAAATATTTTATTATTAAGTCTAAAATAATTCAAGTTGTACCTATTTTTCCTATTTTCCATTTAAAAAACATATTTTAGGTATAGCTATATATATCTAGTGACAGCAACTTTTATTGGAAGCTTCCTGAATTTTTTTATTAAAATTTTCGTAAGTACTGGTCATGAAAGAAATGATGATTTTCCAGATAAACCTCTAACAGCAATTATCACTTCTTTCTCACAAGCATAAGAGTGGAGCATATTTTTGAAAAAAATCTCTTAAAATTTGACTTTTTCTGTATCCAGCTGAATCAAGCACATACCAAACTGGATGGAAAACTGAAGATCCAGGTTATTAATTTTATTTTAGCATTCAGGGGACATAATTGTTCTCAATATAAGAACACATTCCTGCCTAAAATTCTATACAGTATCAGTGATTTATCCATGTACAGGGAATAACGCAACATCCAGGACATCTACATAAAGATTGCTTTAATGTTAATTGGTGTTTATGATTTAGCTGAAAAAGCCTCAAATAATCTGAACAAACTGGAAATCTTATTTTGGGCAAGATAGTATCAAGAGCATATAGACAAAAATATGGTCTCTTGAATCATGGAACAAAGCTCATGTCTGTGGCCAACATTTCTATTTTCCAATTTTCAATTTTACAGAATACTATCAGATAGCATATTATCAGCTCTCTATAGGAAATACATTTTCCATAGTTGTTTTGGGAATCTACCAGCATTCCCAACAGACTGAGGATATTTTTTAAATGGTATGTTTTCTTCCTAAGTCTACTAAAAATACACCAAGTAACTAAAGAAAACAAAACTAAATAGTGACACCAACTCTCATAATAATTTCCTTATATGCTGTACATAACATCCATTCTTATACATGAATATAATATATATCTGAATCAGCAATATATTTTAAATTTTGCTTGGATGAAATATCTATTTTTTTGCAGCTGTGGAGAATACAATATGGTGTGGAGAAGTGATTTTTAGTATAGAACTTTTTTTTTTAACCACTAGAAGTAACCAATGTAGATTTCTAAAAAATACCAGTAAAAAGTAGATATTTCGCAGAAATTATTTTGTTTGACAATTTTCACTCATGCAGTTACCATGGATGATTAATTTTAAAGTTAACAAGAGCACTTGTACCATTATTTTTGGCAGTGATGACCTCTGTTTATGAATCCAAGAAATACGCACCAATTTAACATGGCACAAATTTAATTCTAATAGACTTTCATGCTTGGTTTTTTTTTTTGGTTGATGCAAATAAGAGCAGTAAATCTGTCTATTCTTCAGTTCTCTTATACTTCTTAATTTACTGTTCTATAGCAAATAGGCTTTTTTCTTCTTCTCCTTTTTTTACTTGCATTCATCTCAAACTATATCCTTGATGAAAATCCTTGCACTGACCTTCCTTTACTGCACCAGCCAATTTTTGAAAAATTTGAAAAACGTTTCACTTGAGAACAAAACATGTTCTGTTTGCTTCTCTAACCAAAATAGTAAAAGTTTCTTTTGCTCAGCTGTTTGGCTTTACTTTCATCTAAAAACCAAAACATTGGTCCGACAGACTCTTTTAAAATATTTTGTTTCAAAAACCCTGATTTTAGATTTTCTGTCTTTCTTTTTCAAAACTCTTTCTCTACATACATTCAAATTCATCTGTACTAATCCAAAAACATGCTAGTTGGCAAATCTACTCAAAAAAGGTAAGTTGTATATGTCAGAAGCATCTCTCAGTCTGAACACTCCACAGTACAATAGTAGTATCTATCTAGTAGTATCAGATTTCTGCTACACTTCACCTCTTGAAAACACTACAGTGAAAACTAACAGACTCATTTTTTTGTAAGAGGACTCAGAAGTAACTGCTTTTTATGAAAAGGACAAGAAGAAGAGAGAAGCATCTAAATTAATTTACTTGCAGTCAGAGGGCTTAGAACAGGAAATTCAAAGTACCTTTTTCCCTACGCTTCCTTGCAGAACATCTTTTCTGGACTATGGCATCTCTTTTCACTCTCAGCACAGAGGTAGACTCTTGCTATCTAGGCAAGGAAACTAGTAGCTAGTGAGACACTGTTTCTTTTATACACTGCAATGTCAATTCGAAGATGATCTTCCTGGTTGGTTTCCTCGGCTTTTATCCATAGGTTGGCTTAATCTCCACCTCCTCCTGTTCCAGCTGTTGGAAAAAATGGCATAATTTTTACATCACCTAGCTACTTGTATGAAGCAAATATTCCACAAGGATAAAAAAATTCCCTAAATTTAGGGAATTTCTACTCTTAGCTGTGTGGCATCATCTTATGGATTTTTCGGGACTGCAAAGCAAATGGTAGAGAATGAAATGAACCTTGTATTTAAAATAGAGACTGCATTCTGACACAGTTTCACACAATCATATCTCAGAATCAGAGGCTGAACAGGTACTTAGAAACAAGGTCTTCAGCTCATCTCAGGTTACTTCACAAAACCATGGGCTTTTCTTCCTTGAATCTGTCCATGAATCCATGGAAAGTTTTAGCACTCACAATTCCTTGTGTTAAAAGTTTCCACAGCTTAGTTATATACTGTGTGAACTGCCAATATCTTTACTTTTAAACCTGTTAACTGCTAAGTCAATTTGATTCATTTATTAGCATTCATCTCATAACTTTAGTTATTGTTCTAAAAAATCTTAAAAATGGTGAGAAGTGCTGTTACATAAAGTGTGCTGTAAACTCACTAATGCTGAAGAACTTCAGAAATTGCTGTAGAGCCATGGATCACTCACCTCTGAAATGCGGGTAACCTCTGAAATTACATTTGATCCCTGGCTCATAAACCATACTACTTTTAAGGAACTGAAGGGTAAATTTATACACAATTTAAGTTTTAAGGGAAGATAGATATGCGGACAGTATTTGTTTTATGACTGTGGTTTATTTCCTGCCGAAAAGGCCCAAGGTGTTCTGAAAAATAATTATTTTCCTATGAGAATAACATTTAGCACATCTAAAACACTTGTCATAAATGTATATCAATATGTTTTCCAAATGTATCTATCGATTCATATCCACTGATTCTAAGCTGCAGAGTGATTAACTCATTTCTAATGGTTGCACAGAGAAGCTAGAATAGGAATCCAATCTCCTGAATTACAGCCAGATTCCCCTTCTATATGAAAGAATTACAGGCAAGCCTTTTAACCCTGATGTCAGCACAGTGATCACTGATAGATCGTACTGCAAGCAGGTTCAGAGAAGCATGAAAATATTCTTCAACACCATCATAATATCCCTTAATATCTTCATTCTCCCTCTATGTTTTTCTGAAAACCTTCTGTTCAGTTCCTGATCTACCCACAGCAGACTGAGTTTGTATAAAGAGAAGAATAGGGAAGTGTCAAGACTGCAGGCCTAAGCTCACTCAAACCTTCCATTTAAAATTTAAACACAGAATTTCCTGCTGCTGGGGCATGCTGTTTTAAAAAATTCATAAACCTCTGAAAAACAATAACATGCCCAGTAATGGATGAAGTAATGTGCAATTCCCTGCTGCACAGTATTCTGTCATTCCCTTCTCTCTAAATAAGAATGTGGGCCATGTACCAAGGAAATACAACCTAATAAATGCATATGAGTAAATAGATTAAAGCTGATTAACCCGAAAGTATGCACTTGCCTTTCATTCCTTTCTCTGCCTCTTTATTTTCTCCCCTCTCCTTCCTCTCTCCCATCATTCTTTTGTTCACTCTATCTTTCTCTGTCTTAATTTTCCTTTCATATATATTCCCACCTTCCATGCATAGTTTTCATATTCTCATGTCCTTCCTGCCTTTCTGTGGACCAACATTGGCCTTCTTGCTTCACCAAAGAGTTATACTATCATTCCTGATTTATCCTCATAAGTGGCTTTTGTTACATCTATCTGAGTAACAGAAATGGGTCTAGAAATACTCTTTATCCTGAGGTCACACGTCACAACATAGCCCGTGTTTATCACAGAATCATCTAGGTTGGAAGGGACCTTTAAGATCATCGAGTCCAACCATCAACCTAACAGTGCCAAAACCACTGCTAAACCATGTCCCTCAGCACCATGTCTACCCATCTTTTAAATACCTCCAGGGATGGCGAATCCACCACTTCCCTGGGCAGCCTGTTCCAATGTCTGATAACACTTCCGGTGAAGAAATTTTTCCTAATATCCAATCTAAATTTCCCAGGCACAACTTGAGGCCATTTCCTCTTGTCTTATTGCTTGTTACTTGGGAAAAAAAGACTGACCCCCACCTCTCTACAACCTCCTTTCAATTAGTTGTAGAGAGCAATAAGGTGTCTCCTCAACCTCCTTTTCTCCAGGCTAAACAACCCCAGTTCCCTCAGCTGCTCCCCATAAGACTTGTTCTCTAGACCTCTCACCAGCTTTGTTGTAATTCTCTGGACANACATTTGAACTCTCCTTCCTCTAAAAGACAGTGGACATATACCAACTGCAAAATGGTGGGCAAGGCCCTGGCTCGGATTGCATCCTGCAGACCTTTGCATCTTTCTACCCATTGCTTTTCTAACACAATATACATGTCACACTCTCCTCACCTCTGCTCCATCCGCACTACTTCACATACCTGCAACAAAACAGGTTATTGCATCCTACCCCTCCTGCCCAAGTCCTTCAACCTCCATGGAGAGTGCTAAGTCCTCCTGCATGTCACCTGCAGCTCCTGCCACACTCCCAAATTCAGTGGTTCCTGTCATCTCTCCTGTTCCTGCTTCCACTGCTTGTGTTGGTGCCAGACAGCCTTTGATATCCTCTGAAGCCACCTTTAGTCTAGGGTTAGTAAAATACAACACAAGCACGTAGCACAGCGTACAGCTACTTATGATGTTCATTATTTACAAACCTTTTATTGTGAAACTTCCTCACCAGCCCTCAAAAAAGCTACGTAAGATTTCAAACACTTGGCTAGAGAAGAGAAGGCTGCAGCATGGCTTGCGGATGTGTATGCGGGCCAATAGTTTAACAGAATAATGCTAGATGACTGGGCCAGAGGAAGCCAACCAAATGGGCAGAGCCTTTACTAATGGGGCCCATGCCATTCCCTAGGCTGTGCCTGGGAATTGCTTTGGAGACTCTGGTTAGCCTGGACCAGAATTATGCTTGGGAGTATGCCAGCAATTTAACAGTATGGGACAACTGCGTAACAGTGTTCAAAAATCTATTGTGTCTTGCTTTAGTTTATAAGCGTAGACATAGTCTTTTAGAATCGACTCATACGAATTGCGTGGAGAGTGTATGAATTACTCTTGAATTAGATCATGTTCTGAACTAGAGGAATTCATGTTTTTTTAGAAGATAAAATCAAATAGGTGGAGCATTTTTTTTAAAGCTGGACATTGAGTTGGATGTCTTAATCCTATTCATTTTAATTAGACATCTGAATCTCTTAAGTGGTTTTAAAAATCAAAGCCAATTTGTTCAGTTTGCACTAGAGATAGCTTCCCGTTCCTCATTAGAAATGTGGTGTATTGTGTTTATATGTAAATGAGAGGTTTTCAAAGAAAAGTTTGCATGATACTTTAATTACGAGAAGTAACACACAACATAATATTAAATCTGTCATCATTTCCCCCTGCAGTCGAAGCCTATTTGTTCTTCTTCACTCAATTTTCTCCTTATTTTTTAATTATTTGTATGTATTTATGGGAAATAATTCTGTGGAAAAATAAAAAAAGTATTTTTTATTTTAACAGAGCATCAGCTTGTTAATGCAGGTACCTCCCAAGTCTCATGCATTATCATGCAAATTGTATGTTAGACATCATCACCTGTGAACCAATATTAAGGGGTAACCAGACGCTGTGCACGTTCTTTTTCCCCTCTACACCTTTGTTCAATGTGCCAGTCAGCATCTGGTCCTCTTCACTTTTGCCTAGATCAGTTCAAACTGTTGTCTTTAGTCAGCTGCTGAGCCAGCCTTCAAGGAACCAGAGTACTCCTTACAAGACCCATCTGGTGGAATATATCTGACCAGAAATTTGCTCTAGCAAGAGAATGGACCAAAGAATTGTTATGCAGAATCCATTTTGATGCTTCAAGAGCAAGACATTTTTTATGTAAGGCATAGCTGTCATGCCAGTGTGCCGGATCCAAGAGATCTACATTGAAATTCCAACTGAACCCCAGGTTGAGGCATTCTTTCATTTCATTTATCTCCGGTATCTGTTCACTGCCTTCCTAAATCTGATCCCAGCTCATTTCTGAAGGGGACTATTTCTTTCCTGTTCCAGATATTTGCCAGCTTTTTTCAGGTTGCTTACTTTCAAGTGTTGGTGTGTCTGGTTTAACAGAGAACTGAACTCCTATGAGTGCAATGATTGCCTACATAGATATGTGCTACTGAGACACACCAGCATCTACTAGAGATGCTGTTTCTAGATCTTAGCTAGCTTCTCAGACAGCTAACAGCTGCCTTTTTGATATAGACAAGAATATCTCTTCCCCACTTTCCTTCAGCAGCTCAATCACTATAAAATACTGTCCCAGAAGTTCTAATCCAGGTGAGGGGAAGCATTTTCTGGCCTGTCAATATTTATTATCATAACATTTGCTTGCATGTCTTACTTCAGACTACTGAAAAGGCAAGGTGAGTAAGATGGCTACTAAATGCAAGAACTGAGCTGTGAAAATGTGGTTACAGAGCACAGCAGACATCATAGATGTTCTGCAGCACTTAAAACCATTTTAAATACAACTACTGTGCGTTAGTAGCACAATGTGGGTTTGTCCCGAGTCTTTCTGTATCCACCCTGCAAAATGCTAGTTTTCATGCAGTTGCATGTAATATGCGCATCTGTTTGCTTTCTACCTACTGAGCAGGCCCAAAAACATCCGTCACAGTCAGTACTATAAAATTATATTTGGTCATGTTATATACTACATACATACATAGTGCAGGAAGCATATATAGCACATTCATGCATGTGCTTATATGTACCATATGCTACATTTAGCATATGCCATGCTATAGATAAAAAAACCCCAAAATAACATTGTGAGAAGGGGAATCACTGTCTTAAGAGAGGAAAGAAGGGATTCTGAAATATAGATTAAGGTGGTCAATTTTTTTATCATACACCGGATTCTGCCTACCTGTTTTTTTATTCTCTTCATACTTCTGTTATTTGCAGTAGGTGTTGAAATCTGGCAGAAGGAATGTCTTCTTTTTGTCTTATGAAACTCTTAGCATTTTATCAAGAGGCACAATGACAGGAACAACTATTTTCCAGAAATCGCTTTCAGATTCTGAGCAATGTGTATTTATTTTTTATAAGATATATTTGAATTTTTACTTTAGTTCATTAAAAAGGATTCATTAATAGCCTAAATTCAGAATTTAACTGTAAGACTGCATAATGCAATGCAATGACTTAAAGCTAAATATGATTTGTAATGCACACGGTTCTAGAAGTTTCGTGAAATGAACCCTACTGCCTCAAGAGTATTGTAGGGGAAATTACATCATAAATGAGAAAGGGAGTGCAAATATACATTGAATGTTTCCTCAAATACAGATGCCAGATCTTCCACAAACTACTGAAGGAGTGATTCTCATTGGTTCTGAAAAAGAAGTCAAGATTACCTTATGCTGCAGGAGGCAGGTGGAACATGACTGAGATTTTTGATCAGAGAGAAGGGAAATGCAGATGGTGTGCATATGAAAGTCCTACTTACTCATCTTACTTTAAATGGTATGTTGAGCAAAGGAGCTGCCAAACGCCAGAATCTGGCTCTAGAGAACAGAGGTTCCAGAGTCACCCTTTTGAGTTGTGAAGGTCCAAGAGTGGATATCTGGTAAATAAATAAAATAAATGTATACGTATATATATAGCACAAAGATTTGAAATCTGAAAGTCATTCTAAAAAGGAAAGTGAAAATAATGTGTTATTTACTCTCAAAAACCAAGAGGGTAGCACATTAAAAAGTCAAGAAAATAAGGTAATGTGGAGCCTGAGGCAGACTGGGAAGTGGGAGAAAAGGGCTATGAGGATGAACTTTGGGGCACGAGGTAGGCTGGATGGTAGCAACATGGGGTATGACGTTCCGGAAAAATCATAAGAAGATCAAATTAAGAGCTATTGAACTGTGGCAAAACTGAAGAAGGAGGGGGAAGCCATCTACATGAATCGGAGATGTTGGGGGAAAGCAGAAGAAGAAATGAAAGTTCTGCTGGTGGTAAAGGGTCTAAAGCAGAGAGAAAAAATACAGTTAAGGAAGAAAAATGGAAAAGCAGAAAATGTGGATATTGTCCTCATCCTTCTTTTTTTCAACGCTCCCATAATAGTTTTTGTCATTAAATACATTCATTGATACTAAATTTATGGAATATGAATGAATGCGTGTTAAATTGAACATAGACTTACGTGTGCTTCTCCCCAAGCAGGAGGAGCGATGTGTTCAAGAAGCTCAGAAAAAAGCATTCTTTTTTGTATGGTAGCATACAGAATTTCAGGTAACTGCCAGCAAAAAGCTACCAGGTGCTGATTTATGAGGCTAAGGCCCGTATGTGACTGTGCTATTTTGGCATTACAGACATCTCAGTTCTAACCCTCTTGAAGCACTTTGTCTTTGTTTCTTTTATCAGACAATGTCAACTGATTGAATTATGCAAATGTATTTTCCACAGCATCTTGCTTAGTTTTGTCTGCCTCTGCAAGTCTGTCTGCAAGACATGGTGGAAAGATACCTAAATTACTTTTATTCATAATGCCTGAACTAGTTCACTGACAGACAGCCTAAGTGTCTATGCAGGACCATGTCACAAGCCTACCCTAAGTCCCTTTGCTATTAAGACTTACTGCCCTACTCCTGCACCAAAAGTAAAATGGTAACAGGAAAATGGGGACATTCACAAGGTTTAAAAATATTGTTCATCACGAACTAATAAAATCAATAAAGTGAAAGCAATTACTGCAAAAAAAAATTTCTACATACTGTTTCAGGGCTGCTGACTGTGCTTCTATTGGACAACAGTGGTTGCTCTCAGTCTGAAGCGCTGAAGAACTATGTGGCCCAAATCCACCTCCCTACTCCCTGCTCCCTTCTCATGGCACCTGGAATAAATCAACTTGTATCCAGTTTCATAACTACATCCTCCTCCATACTACTTAACACATCTAAAGGCTTTCTTTATTGGTCCCATCTTATGCCATTTTCCCATATAAGTTTAAAAACTATGCCGTTTCCAAAAGTGTGACATACTGCTCTGCTGAATACTGCATCAGTTTTAAATAAAATAGTCACAACCAAGCTATTCAAATAATGACTAATGTTCCTCTCAGCTAATGGTTCCTCAGCTTTTGTACTCTAATGGACACATATCTATTTAAAAATCGATCCACTAATTTAAATACTACAGAAGACCCAGATTTGTTAGAGAGGCTCACAGATGGTTGCGGAACAGCTTTAGAAAGCTTACAACTCTTCCTCTGTAGGCAGATCTCTGCTGCCTAGTTTTTGGTTCTGTTGTCTAATCACATCAGCAACAACCACTGAGAAACCTTCCTTGAAGTGCAGTAAACAAATAGCCTTTCAAACAGACAGAGTAACACTGGAGATCCATTGAAATGCTCTATGGAAACATATTTTGTTTTGAACTACTAGACACTGACAATCTTGGAGACAGAGAAGGACATCTTTGCATTCTCAGCCTGAATTTCGGTATCTGTCTCATCTCTAAATGATGACTGCTGACCATGGTATTCAGTCCTGATGGATTTAAAATATGCTTTACAACTCCAGAGAGCCTTCAAGCTGCTGGACAAGTTGTCAGTAGATGCTAGGCTTCAGCAGTCAGCAATAAAAGCTAGTGGGGTTGTGTGGTAATTGTGGAGATTTCAATGGTAAGAGCATGCACTAAATTTAGGGAGCTAATTCTAAGAGGCAGCACAATTCATTTTTCCTAAGAAAGTTATTCTTAAATATTTCAAAAAGACTCCAAAAATGGAAAAGCTAACTTCCTCAATATTGATAGTGTGTGATTTATAATAGATGCTGCAAACACTTCAAAAATGGAAAGGTGCCATGCTTTTGTTTCTCAGCAGAGTGCTTATTACAGATGACTCCTGGGTAGGAACTCAGCCTTTTAACTGAACACCTTTTTCCAAAGAGGATGTGATATTTAAAACGAGGGCAACTGCCAATTTTTATGCTCCTTCAAAAAAACAGAAGACATTGAATAATAGTGACTAACAATGTAACTTAAATGATGCATTACATTTAGGTCTAAGCTTAAGAGAGACTGGCTGTTTGGTCAGTCGTTGTAGGTTTTTCTGTAGTCTGTTGGAGAGACAAATACAACTCTAGCAGGCAGTTCACAGTAATTGTGAGTGGCTCCTGCACCGAGCAGGCTCTTGGAAGGACCTCTCTCTAACTGCATCCTTCTAAATGGGAACATTGAGAAACCAGCTTGCAAATGATGGTTAACAAATCGGTAGGATGATTACCTGTCTTTGTTTATAAAAGGTGCTACTGGTAGAGTTTATGGAGGCCAGGGAGCAAGGGGTGTTGTGTGCTCTTTGGAACACTTACCTACTGTGTTCCCTTCAACCAATGCCAAACCTCTCTCCTAAATTGCCCAGAATTAACCCTTTCACACTCCAGAGTGTTGGGCACTCTTTGTGCAAGGGCACTAGGTGGTTTGTTGTGATCTCAGTCAGATTACATCTTGTGATGACATTACATTTGTTACAGAGTTGCATATTTGGCTTCCTCCACTGCTTTATCATGTATAGAATGAAAAGAAACCCAAAAGTTGTACGTATTACGATCATTCCCATAATGCATAGTAAATGCACACTGTTGTATGCATTATTGTACACTACACATAATAAATACACAATGTACACTGGCCTGTTGATGCACATGCAGAATTACATTTTCATCTTACGGTATATACATGGTAACTGAGACCCCTCATAAGGAATTTGCATTATTGATGAAATCCTTTCCATACTTAAAGGGAGGGTGCTGGGAGGATGGCACCAGTCTTTTTGCAGTGGTGCCGAGTGATAGGACAAGAGGTAATGGGCACAAACTGGAACATAGGAAGTTCCATCTAAACATGAGGAGGAACTTCTTTACTTTGAGGGTGGCAGAGCACTGGAACAGGCTGCCCAGAGAGGTGGTGGAGTCTCCGACTCTGGAGACATTCAAAACCTGCCTGGACACCATCCTGTGCAACCTTCTCTAGGTGACCCTGCTCTGGCAGGGAGGTTGGACTAGATGATCTCCAGAGGTCCCTTCCAACCCCTCTGATTCTGTGATTGATAATGTATGTGAAACTACAAGTGTGATGTGATCTCCTAGTTCCTCTGCAGATACCAGCCTTCTTTATCACTCATTGCTAGAAACATTCAAATATAAAAAAAACCTAATCCCCATCCAAATAACGAGCACCTGGTTTTGGGAATGTCATCTTTAAATCAGGATTAAAGTTGCCTAAATCAGGGCAAAGTAATTTTTTTGCTGTCAGTTTTCTCTCTTTTCTCTGTTAATCTATAAGCACATGCTCTGCATCCTACAGTAAGAGAGTTCAGTAAAATAAGATTCAGCCCTTACGGTAGTGGAAGACATGCTAGCACCAGGGTGCAAGCAAACCTGTGCATGAATGCACATGTCCATGTGAGATGCATTAAATATAGTATATCCTGATTGCACACATAATCCTTCTGTAGTGAAGAGGTAGAACAGACCGCCAAATGAAAATTAAGTTTCAAACAAGCAGGATAAGGCATCTTAAGTCTGAAAGCTTTTTTTCTCCTTGTGGGCTTTCATATAGTAGTATTTCAGACCACTTTAAGCAACCAATTAGACATATTTTAACAGAACTGTTAATAAAATATTTATAAAACATCAGAAGCCAAATCCCAAAGTTTTTTTTTTTTAAAAAAAACCCCAACTTTATTTGGGACTTCTTTGGGGAAAAACAAAACATCAACAACAACCAAACTCTGCCCTCAGTGAAAGATTTATCTGAGGCAGACAGAAAAGTGAGTCTGGACATCAAGCCTCAGTGCCAGAAGAATAAATAAATGGAACATGAGGATTGGCAAGGAGAAGCAGGATCATATGAAAGAAATCTTTTTCTCTCCATGCAAACTAGGGAGCACAAGGTTTCTTTCAGTCTGACATTGTTACAAGCCTCAGATTCCCTAAGGCTGTATTTAAATAGTATTTGGTAGGACCTCAGTGCACCCAGATTTCCAGGCCAACTCACATCCACACTGCAGAGGCTTTAGGATCTATTCAAAATTAGCATTTACACATAGTAAAAGGAATCAAGTACTCCTGCATGCCTGAATCACCTCAGGAATGGAAGACTCCATAATCGATCCATTCATCCTTCCTCCCTTTCCTGACACTCTCTAAGAATACCTTGTTTGCTTTTAACCTTTCCTCTCCTACCCCAGTTTCAACGCATACACTCAAATGAAGGTCCCTGTTTTGTCTTCCAGCTCAATTTAAAAAAAGCTCCCATTACCCTCCCAAAAAGGCATGTTCAACTCATGTTCATGATAGATCTTAGTCTAAAAGTGACTTTTAATTTTGTCAGCACTGTAGGATCCAGTTTCTAAAATGTGATTTTTTCCACTCATTCAAGAAACTCCAAGTTTGAATGCTTCCTTTAGCCTTGTTCTTTTTGGCAGGCCTATCAGATACATGCTGGCCTTGTCAAAACACCACAGCTATGCTAGACAAGGCAACTTTCAAGCCATGAAAAAGCTGTTAGGTACAGTTTATTTGTGGGGCAAGCAATACTAATATATGAAAAGAGCTCTCCCAGATTATGCAAAGATTGTTTAACCTCCTGAAGCACATCAATTATGAAATAGAAGAACAGTAAATGGTTTCCTTTTTTGTTAATTCTTGCAAATGCATACTCACACACATCAAAATATTTGTCTTTGTGGGACAGATTACAAAAATAGTGCACATACTCTTTTGCAGCTCATCAAAGCGTTAAAAAACCAGCAACTGCAAACGCTGACATTATTATACCAATATGATGTGGAATTTGGCATTATTACTTTGGCAGTGTGTTACAGATTTTAACATACAAAGGTACACAGATTTGCATGGGCAGAAAGGCTGTTGTTACCTTTTAAGGGATTCCCTGGAGTTCCAGTTTCCTGCAAGGAACATTGACCATATCAAAACCACTGATCCATGCAGTCTCCACATCCATTAGATCAGGGCTGTATGTGCCCTGAAAGCTGACCAAATTTGTCATTACAGCAGAACTAACTGACCTTGAAATCAAAATGTCATTTTCTTCTAACTTAAAAGAGAGTTTGACCTGATTTTCAAGAACTGAAATGGATCCAGAAAGAAAAATTGAACAAAAATTATGTACAGAATATTTAGACACTCTATACAGGATGACAAACTCATGAATTTCTACATGATTATGAACTGTCTTATAGTATAATCATGTGCATATTATTGGAACAACATACAATTGCATATTTGAATCATTCACACTTTAGTTCTGGTACTGTACAATAAAGCAGCTAGACTCAAATTCACAAACACAACAAGAGATTAAAAAGGAGGGCAATATTATTAAAGGATCAAGTTTTGTCTATATCTGTAAGAATCAGGTCATGGCTGATTATTTTCCAACTTTTGCAAATATTTTTAGTTCAATAGCTTTGATCATAGATCTCCTGTTTTAGATGAAGTATTGAATGATGATGAAGGGATGGTGAGACAGTGTCTGTCTTAAGACAGAGCATCCAAATGCTTATGGAAGCGCCTCTTCCTCTCTGTTTTAGCTCAGTGAAATGCAGCATGGGATAGTTCTTTTAATAAGGCAATTCCTAATGAAGATTTATAGCATACAATATTTAAGTAATCAAAGCACATTTTGTTACTGTAGTAACTATAATCCTCGACACACAATATGTAAAGTAATTTGTCTAAAATAATGCATGCTATGTTCATTCTAGACGCTGGCAGATAATCTTCTCAATCTTCTTCTTGTCCTTGTGTTTAGAAGAATTTTCTTTTAATACTTTAAAAAAGCATCTTCTTTAGAGGAAATGACTGTGACTGCTTATTTTGCCCTAAAATCACTATATGATGTTGTGTACTCACTCAACTGGTTAATGAAAATCAGTAACAACCTGGACTGAGAGCATAACAGAACCTGAAGGAAACTGTGTGTGACTTGTTATGTCAACGATACAATGTCCAGACCTTAAACTGTTGTTTCTAATGTTCTTTTCAGTATTGTAGATTATAATGGTCCATTGAGGAAAAAAATGGAACGCATCAGGAACAAATGACTGTATTTCATCAAGTACAGTTGGCATTTTCTCAGAAGCATAAGAGAATTAGGAGCTCCCACTGGAAGAAAATGGTAAGGGGAGACTGCTGTGAAATTGGTGAGATTCTGAATTTAAAATGCTGGAACAATTCCACAATAATTCCCTATGTGAATATTCTTATTTTACATTGAGACTGCTAAAGGAGTTTAACAAAGTCTAATGTCACACTAAGATGCTTTAAAACTCTGTCTATAAAGCTCCCTTTATGCAACATTAGCAAGGAGAAGCCATCACAGAGAGTCCTTAGAGGGGATGGAAAACCTGGGAACACAAAAGTTGACAAACTTTTAACTCTAAGACCACAGTCTAAAATGTGCCTTGGCTCTCCTTCGTGTCCTAGATCAGTGGTCTCCAAAGTGGGGTGCATACAACCCAGGGAGTGTGCAAGACAATCCATTGGGGTGAGGGAGGAAAAAATTTGTTGTACTATTAAAAAAAAAAAAGAAGTAAAAATTTTAAATAGTGCTCAGTTAATATTTATTTCATCAATTAAAATTTCTATTTCTGTGTATGTTCTAAAATGTGCATGATATTTTATTCCAGTAGTACATATATATAATATATAAATAAATATACATATATTGGGGGGACTTATAGGGATGTACAATCAAAAAAGTGTGGAAGCCAATGTCCTAGACTACATACATTTCCAAATGCAGCATAGCAAAACAATGTTTTAAAATGACCCAATATGATTCAGAGGTAGATTGAAGAAGAGAGGTTTCTTTGCAGTACTTCCACTGCTCTGACAGGACTATTCTCTGTACAAGCACAGTCCTACATAGTCCCTGGGGCTATTTAAAAGAAACAGACAAAACCAGGTGGACTTATTTCATCTGAAAGATGTGTTTGTTCTTGTGAACTGCCTTTTCTGCAGGACGTGAACATAAAATCTGTGTCACAAAAACTGCAGGGATGCAAAGCTGCAAGGGTTTAAGAGGATCTCACAATCTATGCATGATGCTTAAGAACTACCTGCCTAATACAGAAATTTCCCAAGCCAATATAAACTGGTAACTATACAGAACAGATACTTAAGAAAGTAAATAGTGGCAATAGTTTGCATATTTCTGCTTAGCCAATTTAGTTATATAATTCTTTATTTGAGAAACGTTGTTTATTCTTGCTTGAACACAATTTTGCCATTGTTAAGTAGGTAACTACTTCGGGAAGCCCAATTCTGAACTTTTATATATTTGAGAACCAGGCCTTCAATTCTTGTTTGAAAGGAAAGCTGTATGAGGAATACGTACTAGAACTGCATCACTTTTTCACAAATGGTAAAACTGCTGAAAAATGGAGTTTTAGAGGAACGAAGATTTTGTAAGAAATCAAATCAAACATTGCAAATATTCTTAAACAAAAAATTCAAGGACGTCAACATGTTTGATTTCATTACGTCTTCAGTAATGCTTTGCTCTGTTCTGTAGGTAATTTTGAACCAAATAAAGCCCCCTCCTTTTTAGCCTACCATTTCAGAAGAATGGTTTTTATTTCAAAATTGTGTTGCAATTTTAAGAATGGAAATGTTTTTCAGAACTAAATAATTTTAAAAAAATACATATTTAATATAGTTGGAATTGTTTTTAATAAACCCAAGCACATATATGTTCACATTATTTAAATTTTGCTTAGTTCAGCTTAAACTGTATCACAAATTCCCTGCAAATACTCAACAGGGCCACAATCACTCACCTCTAATACATATATAAAAAAAGCCCAATTTAATCAGTATTCACAGAAGTTAAATGGACTGTAAATAAAATTCAGCAAGCTGCTAGTTTTGCCATGGATGATATTCACCCACCAACTTGTTTGAGTGGTCTCACAGGATTCAAAAGAACCCATCTCAATGACTATCTGATTCTTGTTGTGATTAATAATTGCGGAACTGAACTCTTTTTATATGGGTCTTAAACAAATTCCTGGACAAAAAATTAACCTCTGGAGAACTTCCCATATTATACATACAATAGCCTTCAAAAAATGGAAATAGTGACATTCTTAGTGTCAAATGAAATATCTTCTGCCTTTTCTTATCCTTGGCCATTAAAATACCTTGGAATTCATAGTTTCATAGCACAGATGAATACTGATGTCAAGATAAATGAGCCCCATCAACATAATAGAATTTATGGGAGTCTCAAATGGGCCCTTGAAGAAAGATTCTCTGCAAGTATAGTGGTTTTGAGAAAAGCAATTGCACCCTGAGGCAACTTCAGCAGCCCCAGCTACTCTCTCTTACCTGGAGGGCTCCTTGGAAATTCTTCCTTTCGACAATCCATCGTAATCCATGCATATATGAAACTTCAAACAGATTTTAGTAATTTTTTTTTCTGCATAGGCACATCTTTTTTTTTTTTTTGTGTTTGCCTTTTTTTTTTTTTTTTTTTTTTTTTTTTTTTTTCCCTCGGTGTGTGTTACATAAAACATCTTAGCAATTGTAATTGGGAGAATTTTTTAAATATTCATTGGGTTGGGGTGGTTCTGGAGCCTAAATTTTGTTAACCACATTCCTCAGTACAAGTTTGACCTACAAAGCAACCTAGGGGAAAAGAAAATTTTAAAAAAACAACATTATAAATATTTTAATATATTAATGTTTTAACACATGCTCTAATGCTGGTCTTTTCACGTGGATGAAAGCTAGTCTGCATCTTCTATCACAAGGCCTTAATGGTCTCAGGTGGAGCCCACATGGAGGAAGGACATATTACCTTGCAGGTCTTACTACCTAAGTTTCTCCCCAAGATGCTCAGAAAGGGGATAGAAGCTGAATGTCAGGGAAAAGAGGGCTCCAGCCTCCTGTCACCTATGTGCCTACCCTTAAGTGGCAGAGACAGGCTGAGTCTCTCCAAAAGGGGCTGCAATGTATACAACTTTGTGGAGGCTTCTAGTTTTGTGGTGTAGCAGGAGGTGGTGATGGTGGTGGAGGAGTGCCTACAGAGTACAGCTGGATCTATGGGGCATGAAGTCTTACTATACCCACAGAGCATTAACAGTATTTACAAACAGTATTTATCTGTGTAAACTGGAAATAAAAGTTATTGGAAATAATAAACTACAGGCTTTTCCATCTACATCTGTGGAAACCAAGTAAACAATCATCATAATCAGGGTCATCAGGGTACATAAGTGATTACAGGACTGAAGGCTGACCTTAAATGTCCACTTTAATTTAAACGTTTTGGATTAAGTAGTGTGATAATGATGTTATTCTGTGTAACCAGGAATCTATTGCAAAACATTAGTGATGAGATTCTTAATGAGTTTTCAATGGGACAAAAATAGCCTCAAAATGCATTCTTACAAATAACTTCTTGCCCTCAGTTGCTAATTCATTAAATAATTCTAAATGCCCATTGATGTAAAGAGAGAAAAATTGCATTTGGGAAGGTGATAAAGGAGGAGGTGGTAGTGGAGATGAGGACACCATGCTGTTTCTTTTGCTTGTATTGTGTAAGAACAAGAAAAAAATGTTTTTCTAATATCCATGAAAGTATAGGGAGGGTCAAGAGGTCACAGCAGAGTGTGATAATCCTGAGTCAGTTGTCAACGTAGAGTTCCCAAAGGGACTCTTGTTTTGGGCTATAATTGAATCTGATGTGGTATCTTTTGATTTTGATTTAGTTCTCAAAAGTCACAAAGATTTTGTCTTCTTCTGACTGTCAGTATCAGTTGGGATTGTATCTAAGCAATGTTAAAAGAGAAAGGTATGGAGCAAAGTCTCAGTCTATAAAAAATGCTACAAAATATTACCTGAACCACAGTCTGGAGTGTAGCTCCTCAGAAATGGACTAGTTAATCAATATGGAATTCCAAGGCCAGATTGTATAGGAAAGCTGGAAAACTGGTGGAATAACAGACACATAACCAAAAAAAAAAAAAACTACAAAAAAAATCCACAAAATGACATAACTACTTTTATTTGCTTATTTGTCAACAAGTTTTATTAAATATGGGCTCATTATTTTCCATCCATAAAGGGAAACTCTTGGAAATTAATTGCTAATTGAAAAGAAGATATGTCCTGCTTTTTCTGTCATCGCTACAGGGTATATTCTTTACATGGAGGGTCTTGAATTATCTTAAATAACATTAGAAATCTCAACTAAGCAAATGTTATATGACTTGTATGCATCTCTTACTAAAATCATGTACATTCTCAGAGAGACCCTTACACCTAGCATGAGATTATAGCTCTAGGGGAAAGTAACCTACAGAAACAACATGTTCTCTAGGAAAAGGTAAAACATGGCCTAAAACATTGGCCTGTATCCTTAGGAAAAACACTACAATTCAGAAAAAGAAAAACCTGGCAGAACATACTTCTCCTTAGTCAGGAAAAAAGCACCAGACTAATCTACAGACGTAATCTGAATCCCGGGGCAATGTACAAGAGTGGACTGTAATTTAAAAATTAAGTCTATGAAATATGTTTTATTACTCCTTTTTGATTATTTAGTTAATAAGATGCTAAGCAGCAACTTCAGAATGACTTAACTCCACTCCCAACTATGTCTGGAAAAGCAATCAGAGATGCATGCTACGCTTCCGCTCCCCAGGGAGTCCTTCCATTTTATCACTGACCAGGGTCTGAGCCTTCAGCATCAAAGTTCAACAAGCACAGATAACGTGACACTGATAGATTACATGCAAATTGTACAACTAAAATAGACTAAAATTCCCTTTCCAAAAATATCCCTGACCAATGACACCTCTGCCTCACTGAGCCATTAAGGCTGACTATGCCCCTTTTTGTGCAAGGAAAACAAATGCATTCTTAAGATTATTTTAACTGTATCTTTCAACAAGAGAAATACACACTTACTTTTCTTCTACACATGCATAAGAGGGACACCTCATAATAAACAAAATAATACACCAAATATTACCAACAGCCTTGCTTGTCTGTTGTAGAAAGATGTAATACAGCTCAAGCCACAGTAATACTGACACAAAATAATCAATTTGGCCTAGCCTCATAAAACAGATGTGTGGCATGCAAAAAAATTGCATCACTAAACTGCCCACAGATACTGCATTATGTCCCTGGTGATTAAACACAGCACACATTCCTATTACCAACTAAAAATGAGTACATGTATGTATTAGATAATTGTCCACACACATACACAAGAGTCTTGTAAAAAAGAAACATTTTTCAGAAAACATTTCTCTAGTGCAGGTATCTCCTCTCCTCAATATTCCTAATACTGAATTTTTTTTAACAATGTCATCATTCAGTCACCAGAATCTTTGTGCCTTTGAATGTGCCTAAAGAAAATTATCTTGTCTGAGAAAAGATAAGAGAAACCAATGCACACTTCCACAAGAACAAGCAGATACAATTTAAAAACTACATCTAAATTAAGGATAATATTGTGACAACAGCTAAACCAATGCAGCAATCTAAGCTGATTTAAGTGCCCTATTATGCAAAATTGTACCCATTAAAAAAGAGAAATCAAAGACAGCTGTTAACGTGATTAAGCTATGGTTCTGCATAGTCAGAAAATAGTGATGCATGAGCAGTTTTCAAATGATAATTAAACAGGCAGGATGTGTAAAGACACTATTGAACTGAATTTAAAGTATCTAGCACTAGAATTGTAGTGACATAGGTACTGATCCCAAACTGCTCGGACTATTCCTCAGCAGAAACTTGCAACTCCATTCTATGCATTATGCATCTGATGCAGCAAAACACTTGCTTCATTTCAAATATGTGGTTATCTTCCATGAGGTCAATAGACTACTCACTTCAGAAGTGCTTTTCTAAATCAGTCCTGGAGGACTGAGCCCTTGGATGATCGATCTAAATATCCCCCTAATAGTTTCTCACGAGTCAAGCAAATCTCTGTTCACTTTCACAGTAACAATTACGCTTATAAAATGCTCTAGTACTGAGGATGTAATTTTCACTATGTTGCCTAAGCTCATACCTTTTGTCCTTTATATCACTGGTTACCTATACATGCTGTGTAAAAATGATAAAATGTTTTTTCGGCTGTAAATCAGGAAGTAAAAATATAACCTCTATCATTAATTTTTTGAAGTGAAATGAGAATCTGACTAGAAAGTGAAGCCAAAATTTAAGGTTAAAATTTTCAAATGTATTGTTAGTCTCACCTCTGTCCCTGGGAAGGTTATGGAGCGACTTGTTCTGAATGTCATCACCAAACACGTTGAAGAACAGGAAGTTATTGGAAGTGGTCAACACGGATTTACCAAGGGTAAATCATGCTTGACCAATCTGATAGCCTTCTATGATGTTATAACTGGTTGGCTGGATGAAGGGAGAGCAGTAGATGTCACCTACCTTGACTTCAGCAAGGCTTTTGACACTGTCTCCCATAACACCTTCATTAGGAAGCTGAGGAAGTGTGGGCTAGATGAACAGACAGTGAGGTGGATTGAGAGCTGGCTGTGTGACAGAACTCAGAGGGTTGTGATTAATGGAGCCGTGTCAAGTTGGAGACCTGTAACCAGTGGTGTCCCCCAGAGGTCAATACTCTGCCCGATTGTGTTCAATATATTCCTCAATGAC
>VYXH01006618.1:685-65869 GCA_013397275.1 Burhinus bistriatus
GAACTGGGGCTGTTTAGCCTGGAGAAGAGGAGGCTGAGGGGAGACCTTATCACTTTCTACAACTACCTGAAAGGAGGTTGGAGAGAGACGGGGACTGACCTCTTCCCCCTAGTGACAAGCGATAGGACGAGAGGAAATGGGTTCAAGTTAAGCCAGGCGAAGTTTAGGTTGGATATTTGGAAAAATTTTTTCACTGAAAGGGTTATCCAACATTGGAATAGGCTGCCCAGGGAGGTGGTGGATTCGCCATCCCTGGAGGTGTTTAAAAAAGGGGTAGACATGGTACTTGGGGATATGGTTTAGAAGTGGTTTTGTCAGGTTAGGTTAATGGTTGGACTTGATGATCTTAAAGGTCCCTTCCAACCTTTACAATTCTATGATTCTATGAAATTGAGCTTGATATTCTCGTCATTAACATGACCTGGAGCCCAAGTAAAGATTTGATGCTGCAGTATAAGCAGCATAGCACTGTGTATTTTATAACTTCATTATCATTAAAACCAGGAATTTACTGGAAAATAACATTAGTAGCCTTTTTTTTTTTTTAATTATCATTGGTGTCTATTATGTCATACTGTATTTTAGAACACTCTTCAGTTACTTTCATGGTGCCAAACTAAAAGCCTACCCTTCTTTCATGATTTTGGACTTCTGATTCAGAAACTTGGGCGTCTTGTTTCATCAGTGGAAAGTAATTTGTAGTGTCATGTAATTTGCACATCATTGGTTTAGGGTGCAGTTTTAGTACATACTTTCTAGTTTCAACTTGGCATCACTAATTTTCGTGGACTACTGGGCTCTATAGATCTAGCAAACTATCTTTTATGCGTTCGTACATTAGAATTAGTTTGTAATACCTCCACTGTAATGTAGTAATAAGGGTGGGGGGTTTTTGCCGTGGTAGTGAAACAATTTTTTATAGTTTTTTATATGCACAATGCACAGAACAGCTGTATTGTTCTCAAATGCACTGTTTCAATAGAAATAAGATAAGTTTTTCCATAGCCATTCTCAAGAGATAGATTATTGTACTTTTCTATGCCAACTATTGCTTCCTGTGTGCAAAGCTTCTTATAGTACAGGAGAAAGTATTAGAGCACAAAATCTAAAATACCCCCTAGGACTTCCAAATGTCACAGGGCTGCCCCCTGTAGAATAAAAAAGCCTATGCCTTGGTTGTCATTGCTGTAAATTCAGCGCAGACTTGTGGTTGTACTTGATACCAGTTCAGGAAGGTCTGTGAATAATCACAGTTATCATCACTGAATACATCCTCTCCATAATCAGAAGCCGTTTCTGCATCAGAGTAACTCACCAGCGTAGTATGCAGTCTGCTCATTCCAGTTTTAGTGTAGATAGCCAAGTGTTTCTGTTGACACCCATGGAATTAGTGCTATGGCAATATAAGTCTATTCTAAAGGCCATCAACTCTATTTTCAATGAAAATTAATAAAGAATTGTTCTGTATATAGTTGTATTCACAGACTTCATCAAGAGGAAGAAAAAGGGCTGCCTTATCCCAGGCTGTGTTTAGCCACAAGGAAGGAAAACCCAATTGGATGGGTGAGGCTCATTGACAAGTTAGAAGGAGGAAGTCACAGGGCTGGATGTGATAAAAATAATGGTTTAAGTGAGAGAATGAGATACGAATGAAAAGTGGGAAGCTTGTTTTCTTGTATTTCTTTCTTTCTGCCTTTCTTCTCATTGTTTGTGTTAAGAGCCTTAAGTTGTCCAGCTTATTTTCTTTCTCATAAGGAAGTCAGCGCGGCTCTACTTGGCAATTAGACAAGTAAGACTGAGACTGATAGCCTCGCGATTGCACATAGCTCAAGTGGAGAGAAGGCCAGGCAGGAGCGGGCAAACCACAGGAGTGGGCAAACCACAGCAGCTCTTGACGGGTTTTCTGGAGGAAACTGCTAATTCGGGACTTCCAATACTTATGCTATTGATTTTGCATTTCTTTTTTGTTTGTTTGGAATGAAGCATCTTTTCACTTCTCATTAAAAAAAAGAAAAAGCCTGAGTTTGAATTAGGCACACGTCCTTCTGTAAAACTGCAATAATGATGCTGTTAAAGCCAATAAAGACAAAGGCTTTATCAATCAGAGGTATTCAAGTATTGTTGCCAGGTACTGACTCTGTTTTGCAGATATTGATACACTATTTGCACTTGGCTGAAAACTAAAAGTAGATACTGGTGCTCGCCTCTACTCCTTTCTGGTGTTAAGGCAAAGCTTTTTAGTTATGTATGACATATGTATCTCTCTTTGTCCAGTATGTATCCTACTTTACATTAGGCATGAGAAGCATGTAATTAAGGACTATGTTTTGCTCCGTAGAGGGTCAGGTAGCACCAAATGGCAAGTTTGATATGAAGTGGGCTTGATTACTGTCTTAATGTGCTTATCTTGCCCTTGACAGTAGGAGGGGAGGTGACCAAGCTCTTAGATGCTTCAACCTAAGCCCCTAGAGGAGGCTGAGGTGGACCTGGGCTTTTCTCCTGTTACCTCCTATCAAACTGCAAAGCAGAATTATTCTCTCCGCGTTCCTGCTTTGAAAAGGAATTTGAAGATTTTTCTCTCCCTTTGTGTGAGCAATCAAGTTTGGAACAAGAAACAAGAGGGAATTTACCAGCTTATTGTGCCTGTTCTTTTCAAGCTAGAGGCTATGCAAGATCAACTGGAATTGGTATGTGAGACTTGCCTGTGCATATACACACACACTGCTTCAGTGATGACGAAAGCCACTGATAACTTTGATTTTTAAATGTATGATGATAAAATTTGAAATTAAATTTGAAGTAGCTACTGGAAAAATGATTTCTGTTAATTTATGATCTTATCTTAATGCCTAATCATTAATGGGTTTCTTTGAGCTGATCAGGGTCTTCTTGTCACCTGAATGCCACCAGTATAGTCGAAATATAAACAGCTATATTTGACACAAACTCACAAGAAATAAAACCAAGATCATAAGAATCGTACTTTATATAATACTCTGCTATCCACGTAGTGTGTATATTGACTTCAAGCTAATGCTCACTTGGTTACTGGCCTCATTTTTCAGTTAGATATTTAAACACAGAAACCAAAGGATCAGTCATCCTTGTAATTTGCCGCCTTTGTTGTTTAAGAGCTAGCAAAGAAGGGATTATCATTATTACAGGCAGAGCACTGATTCTGCTATGTTAAGGTTGTGAACTCTTTTTCTGTTTAAAGGCTGACTGTCTTCTACATGCTTTAAAACATGTGTGCTTATACGGATTGCCTTCCAGTTGAATGTATCTCATGGCTGTTCTGAACCGAGTTACTCAGTTTTGAGGGTCATTAGAAACAGTGGGGGGAGGTTTTCTTTTTTTTTTTTAATCCAGTTGGAAAGGATACTACAGAAGTTGTTTCTATTACAGAAAGAACATCACATCATTTTTCTCACTGAAAGTCTCTAGTGCTTCACCTCTATTTGGTCTTATTTCTGTCTGCAAAAATGTGCTGTTGGTAAAGCTGGCATTAGATGGATGTTTGTTTTTACTGGCAGTGTATACATATCAAAAGGTTATGCTGCAGAGAATATCCCAGAGGTCTCATGCTGATCCAAACTAGGCTCGATATTGTACATATTTTCCTCGGAGAGCGAAACTCTCTTCTCTGCCTAAGCAGAGTTGACATAAGGAGCTGTTCTGCTGGGAATCTGGCATTGCCACTTCTGATTTGGAGTGGGAGATTGTCTTGGGCTTCATTCAAATAAAAGCACTGTTTGTAAAGAAAAGTTAACGTGTTTATCACAAATGTTGAAAAAGGAGCCGTACAGCTCAAGCTCTGCTGGAAAGATTGGGATAGTTTCTCTCCTACTACAACCTGCTGTTCACCAGTCTTCCACAGTTCAGAATTTCATAAATTCCAGAGAAATGATTACTAAACATAATCAACTCTTGGTGAGATAGCCGTCAAAAAATACAGGAAGAATCATCTCAGTCTGTGAGAGTTGGCCCCAGAAAACAGATGTGTACTTCTCTTCTAAGGAGAACAGCTTCCCTTTTTATGTTTGAGAGGTTTCTGTTGCTTTTCTCTGTAACGGTCTTACCATCCTTCTATGGCAACTGATTCCTTATTTCATTCTCATCCCGTTCTCTATCAGTAGATTAGTGTGTGTATGGTCACTAGATAAATGTTTCAAATCTCCTGCTGTTCTTAGGAAACAGAAGTTGCATCCTCAAATCTGATTATTTATTGAACTAGCTGTGCTGGAGCTGTTGCTTTGGAAAATGGATTTTCAGGCCTCTTTAGTTTTCCTGGCTATTATCACATTGAACAGCAAACATAACGTTTTCCACGGCAACCAACATTTTCCAAGTAACTGGTTTGTTTTTCCACATATCAGAGTACTGTGGGTACCTTTGTGTAATGGTTTTCCCTTTCTGATAGATGAATGCTGGTTACCTTTGTGTGCTCTGCACCCGGTTCAGCCAGCCTAGACAATACATCCCACAGCCTACCATGTCTTCTGCATTTACTTTCCATGTGACCTAAAAGGGACCAGACACGTCTCCTATATTCCTAATGATTCTAACAAGTTCACAAAGAGAATAATTTTGATTGAAGAGATAAATAGTTGATATAGAAACAGTAGATATTACAGACAATCTAGAAGTGTAACGTTAGTTCATGAATAAATGTGGAAGAAGCTAAATCCTCAGAAGCAGTCATCTCCTGCTCCAAAGCAACTTCAAGGAGAAGAGTTAAAATAAATGTATTTCTTCTGTCAAACAGAGAGCTGGGGTTATGAGTATTTGTGAAAATGTCCATAAATTTTAAAAGCAACCAATCAAGCAAAAAGAACTCAGTGGCTAATTGTAATAGAAGTATTACAGCACAGAATCATGTGCATCTGTATACGCGGCTGTTGGAAATGTGTAGGAACACTGGGAAGAAAATACACTACGTGGGTGGTTCACCACATTGTGGTCTGAACAGGCTGGCACTGAGCTTTCAAGAGTACTTGTTTTTATACTCAATGCCCTGCCAATGTTTGTAGAGTCTTTTTTAACAAATTAAAGACCCAGCATGTATGTCAACAACAATACTTGAAAGCAGATATCTTGAACTCATCTGCCATCATATCAGACTGTCATTATTTGGGGATTTATTAGGAAATAGTAGTAATGGAAACATACTCGAAGACTTGAAAATAGAAGTTCTGAGCACCATAGCATAGTGCACAATGCAGCTCAGAGGCTGCTTGGTTTATTGTTGTTGAAGAAAGCAAAAGCAAATAACATGCAGATGCAATTTTTCATCATTTGTACAAGCACTAGAAAGTCAGATCTGATTTCTTCTAGCAAAGACAAGAAAGAATGTCTCTTGCACCTATTCCACCTCCAATAATTGAATTATAATCATCCCCATTTCTCTTGTAGAGGAAAGCACATGGCAGAATGTTACTTCAGAGTGTTTTGGGGGTCACAGAATTCTGCTTAAAGGTTATTAATACTTCAACTTAAATGTTCTATAGGTTACTTTAAGAATATTCTTGGGATAATAATAGGCAAGAGATTATACTCTCACATTTGGATTGCAAATTGGTAAAAGAGGTTAAGTCCATTTAAGCTATCACTGGCTTGCTAAAAAGTTTTTTTGTTTGCCTTTTCAGGGCAATGTAGGTCAAAATAGAGTGTTAGTAGCTGAATTAAGTCTCATCACAATAAGAAAATAGATTTATTTTGTGGGAGATGTGATAAAAAGTTAATAGAGAGTTTGCTTCTTCTCATAATGAGAAAGAAACATAGTGGAAATTTTTAGCTTTTTAAAGAAAAGTTTTTCCAGGTACACCAATGGAAAAATGTATGCTGAATAGAATTCTACACAACTGCAGTTACTTGCTAGAGGAATATATTCAAAATAATAACACAGCTTGCCAAAAAGCAACTTGAGAGGTGATTTTACATTTTTGTGCAGCTAATTATGCACAGAAAAGAAGCTGTAGTGTTGGGGTTTTCCGCATGGCTGGCAAACATAGAAAAATTCAGTTGCTGAAATTAGAAATAAAGACAAATACAATAATGAAGGAAGTGGCAATATGCCACAGTGAAGATGATTAAAGACTGGATTTCCAGAGGTGGTGATCTTATTACCATTTGTGCCTTTAAAACAAGGTTAGTTATCATTATGACATGCACCTTGTGCCCTAGATTGTAGAGGCTTTCTGCAGTCCTAGTTTGCGTTTGTCCACGGTGGTCCCTGCTGATCTTGGAGCTTCTTAGTTAATGCAAGTTCCCATTGTAATGCTTTTCCTTTAGGAGCCTTGGGGAGAGCAGGATTGCTTCTCTGGCCCTTGGGAAACTCCCGCCTGCCTTGAGGCAATTACGGTATTCCAGCCTCATGCCTTATAGGTTTCACTATACTCTTAAAGGATCTGGGATGGTTTGGTTTTTTTTTTTTAACTGATAGGTTTTGCATATTTTGATTTCACTGAAGCGTTGATATTTTACTTGAGCTAGTGAAAATCTGGTGGACTGAGAAACTGAAGTGATACAGAAAATCTTCTTCAGTAGGTGGCAGAGAGCTACTAGAAAGAGCTACAATAATATTTTGAAAGTGTAGGAACAGTCTGAAGAAGCGTAAAATCCTCTGATGGGTCCATTTGTTAACAGAGCTCCTAGAAATGACTAGTAAATCAAAGGGGTGAATAGCAAAACAAAACTCCTATTCTCACCTCTCATTCATAGAGTTTAGATTTAATCTTATGCATTGACTGAGATTTCCACAAACTAAACATTAAAATATAGTAAACCATTAAATTTTTTTTTATTTTCTGTCAAAGCAGCAGAAATCTTATTTTGTGTGGATTTATCACATATAAATTGGAGCATTTGAACAGAGATTGAATCTGGCATAATAGACTCATAAGGAACCTTACCTGTCTTGATTCAATAGTGTATTCCCAAACCGGACAAGTAGCACTATCCAGGTTTCAGAATGTGATTTCGCATAATTCCATGACCAGTGACAGGACAAGAGGTAACGGGCACAAACTTGACCATAGGAAGTTCCGTCTAAACATGAGGAGGAACTTCTTGACTTTGAGGGTGGCAGAGCACTGGCACAGGCTGCCCAGAGAGGTGGTGGAGTCTCCGACTCTGGAGACATTCCAAACCCGCATGGACACCGTCCTGTGCAACCTGCTCTGGGTGACCCTGCTGTGGCAGGGGGGTTGGACTAGATGATCTCCAGAGGTCCCTTCCAACCCTGGGGATTCTGTGACTTTTCAAAGTGTATTTGAAGAATTTGCTCTGTTGTTGGCTAGAAGTTATAGGTGGCTGCGGTTCTTTCCCACTCCCCCTGTAAATTAATGAACTAATTCCAGAGAAAATACGTGTAGGCATCTTCTCCCTTCCCTTTCTCTTCATTAGTCTATTAATGAAAGTCATAGGGTGAGCCAGCTTACCCTCTGAGGATGCAGACTTTGGACACCTTAGAATCCCTCTTGGTTGCTTACAGCCAAAGAAGTTGTTTGCATGGGCCAGATTAAGGAAATTCTAAATTAGGTTTCCTGCATCCGATATTTATTGTCAGATTATAGTGATATTAGGTTATGTAGAGTATTCATTTATACTTTAATACCAAAAGAAATAATAATTTATAGGAAGGACTTCAAGTATCTGAAATAGTACTTTGTTTGATACTTGTCTGCCTGAAAACAGGTACGATTTTATAGTTTTTGGATTCTAAGAAAAGAATATCCTTGGCTAATTTGCATTAGTCCAGAACCTGTTATCTCTTTGGTTAGAGGGCAAACAGCTCTTATTGTAAAGGCTTTTGGAACACATCTAGAATTGTTCTTGTTATACAGAAATGCTATAGCTGTAATGCTTTTGTGACTAATGACTATAACTTATGCAAGATCCAGTTAATAAATTCAAACTACTCATTAATTAGTTCATAGACAGTTTTATCATGGTCAGTATCAAAATGATTCTACAATACTAGAAAGGAAACCTTATTTTAGGAACTAATCACTTGATTCATACATTTCATTTCTACAAAAGTGCAATTTGGAAGAACATTCATTAGCTGTGAGTCATGGCATAATGGAATCATACCACAGTCTGTGGAATCCCTAAAAAGTTATTGAGCAAAATTGCTAAAGTAACTAATGTGCAACTGCAAATTTGAGGGGAGATGAATACAGTGTCAGCTACTACTGAATCTTATTTCCATAAATTAGATACCACTTCTTTTCACTTGTCTTTTTTAAAAAATGTAAGTAAAAATATGGTTCTATACCTCATAATATTTACCAAATGCTTGCAGTTTTTCTCTGTATAATTTGCATGAGTAAATGGAATTTCCTTTTTCCATGGTTTTACAAAATACATAAGAGAAAGAATTTACTTGGTAAATGCTACACTTGAGCAAGAAAATAAAGGTGAAATTTTAAATTCATATATCCTATGAAAATAGAGGGAATATATATTTTCTGGATATGTCAAAAAAACCCCAAATACAAAGGAAGATGTGATGCTGCTTCTTTAATTCAGTCTAAAGGTAGTGAAATCACAGCAAAAAAGTTACAGTAGGGAGAGAGGAATATTTTTCACGTTACTGATGGATTGTGATGTCTAAAGTATAATTGGAGATGACAGGGGAATATCAGAAATCAAAGAAAGCTCTTAAAGAGGCCTAAACAATGCGTGGCAGTTAGAATAAGATGAAGGCTATCTGACCAAAGATGTTATGAAGCTAGTAAGAAATGATTTGCCGGGCGGGGTGGTGTGAGGTGTGTGTTTCCATGGCGTGCATGATGTTTTTGTGAACTTGAACAGAAGATGACATGACGTTTGTAATCAAGGTAAAAGAAGGAAAAAAACTAAAACAGGTATTATAAAATAGTTTTCACCGGAGTGAGACACGTTTGAAAAAGGTATTGTTTATAAAGCCAACTATCATAGTTAAAGTTTTATCTGCAGAAATTTTGGTATTCCAAGGCCTCATTTAATGCCCATTCAAGCCAACAGAAGGATGCTTACTGACTTCAGTGTACTCTGGAGGAGATTCCCAAAACATTTGGCTTCACTTAAGTTGTCCTGCTTGGTCAGGTTGACCTCATTTTGCTTGAAACACAGTCAGGCTTATGGAGGATGAAGAGTGATGGATATTGAGAATAATCCAACAAACACTTATCTGAGGAATTAAGGCTTTTGAGGTGGCTATGAAAGCCAACCATTGACAGAAACGAAAAATGTAATTTGTTTTTCTAGCGCACGCCGAACCAGTGCCAAAATGAGTGATTCACTGTCTTAAATTTTAAATTAACAGAATCTGTCCATTTTGGAAAGCAGCTTATCAAGCCTGCAGTTTTGTGACAGAGTATACTACAGTGTCATCCAAGTTTTTGTGATCCTGGTAAGTACTGATGATAAAACCAGAGAATGATATAATTTATAGACTAGAGCAGGCTGCCTTAGCCACAACGTCATCCTGGCTGCCTCATCCAGTATGAATAACATTCCAATTTTTAAAACATGTTCTTTGCCTAAATGGCTGTATTTTGTATGCTGGATCCCATCCGTGCTCTGCCTCCCAGAAAGCAGAAAAAATACAGCTATATCTTTCTAGTTCAGGTCATTGCAGCACAGAGAGATTGATATGACAATGAAGACAGATCGATAAGAATGGAACGGATCAATCTGATTTCTGTTCCACCCAGGTTTAGTGCAAACCATCCCGTGAAAGTCTGTTGATAACAAAACAAGGAAAAGCTCCTATTTCCACTGTGATTGTAAGCTAATTACCAAGCCTCTACCAGTTTCACCATTTTCTGATCCAGAAAGCAGCTTTCCTCTGCTAGAGAAAATGCTTAAAGAATAGGGCCAAAGCTCCTGTTTGTTTTCTTCCCTAAAAGGGCATGCGGGAGTGGGAATAGGAAAAGCACTGGAGGTGGAGAGGGCAGAGCTACAGCCCTTCGAAGCTTCACAGGGCTTGCTGCTGTAGAGGTGCTCTGGCAACTGGTGCAAGAGGCGTTCATCTGGAATTCCTCCCCATGGTCCCATAGAGTGCCAAGTGATGCACAGCACAGCAAGAGCAAGTGCCTTTAAGGCACACTTTGGTCGATCATATTTTAAGCGGCAGTCTTCATTATTAGAAATAGGATTAAAGTGAAAACCCTGACAGTGAAACGGTACCAGTCTGTGTGTGTGAGGGCTAGCTGGTTGTCTGTTCCTGTAGATGAGAGTGAATTTGCAGGCTTGCTGTCAATATTGCTTCTCACAGCTATTCACAGAGACAGGAGAAGAATCAGCTACAACTGGAATGGAAGGATCTCTAAGCTGCTTTGTGGTGTGTAAACATGGTTACAGGATGAACAGTATTTTGCAAGTAAGAAGTTCTTGAAGAGGATTTGTACTATTCCAGATTTAAATGCAGCATTCTGGACAAAACTATCTAATCACTTAAAAAAATGGCAGTTTTTGTGAATTTCAGCATTTCTGGATAACAAATAGCAAGCAGTGAACTGTGCTTGAAAATAGATAAAGATATAGAAGCATTGTTATGGCAATCTTCATTATCGTTAATGAGAACGTAGCAAACTCCTCTTTTATAGCATCACATGCATATTTTATGCTTAATGTGTGAATGGTCTCATTTACGGTTTGATGGAAATATATTTTGTCCATCCTCCAAGAGGATTAACAATTTGAAAACCTTGAAAGCGTTTGTGAGGTGCAACCTAAAAAAACCCAAAATCCATTTATCCATTTATTAAACGTGTTTTCTCCACACCTTCATAAGATAGGAGGGGGTTTGAATTCTTAATATTCACTTATTTTCATACACTGCTCATAGCTTTTGAAGGGTCTCTCCAACTTAAATCACAGCTTCTTTTTGCGGAAATATTTTGGTCCAATATCTGGCTCGAAAGAGTTAATATATCCACTTTATTTCAAAGGATAACTCTGTTGATTTGGTCTGGTGTTTTTTCTGTGTACACTGCAGGGGAGAAGCGGAAAAAAAAAAAAAGCTTGGTAGGTGGGGCTGGGGGATTGCTGTGCTTTGGTTTTACATATATTCGACTTCCTGAGCAACTCCGAAGACTGTATATCTCTTCTGAAGCATTGTTGCACACTTGTCTGTAACCAACACTTATTGTTAATCTTTTTATCATTTCAGTCTACAACCAAGTTTTTATACAAACAAAAGCAGAACCGGCTGTAGCATGGATATATCTGAAAAGTAACCTAGAAGGAATTTTGCAAAACAACCAAACAAAAGATTACTCGGTTTCTTGATGCTCTGTGTTTTAAAAAGGAGTTATAAAAGTGTTTGTTTTTAAAAAGGGTTACTTTAAACTATTTTCTTATGTTCTATCCTAGAAATATCAGTAATGCTAGCTCTTTATTTTCCTCAGTTTTTCTGAAAGCCTGCTGAGCTGCTCAGAAGGTGTGCATTACCCTTCCTAATTTAATGGGGGTGAGTGGCATGTTGAATGTACAAAGATGCACTTCCTGTAAATGTTTAGACATTGAATTTATATGGTTATAAGAAAAAGTACGTAATTAAGTTTTGCACAGACACTGAATGTTTTCCCTACTTCTTCCTATTGTTCCTAGTTGACTTTAGTTAATCTTCTGTAGTCATTTTACAAGCTCCATGACCTTTCTGGTTTTCTGAGTGTTACCGAAGCCGGGTAGTCTAGTCTGGATGCCTAAGGGTCTGTCTCTTTTACCTGCTTGTGATTTGCATGAAGCTTGCAGGGATGTAACTGCATTAAAGATGTCGGTCTCTCTGGCAAATCTGATGGAAAATCATCAGTGTGTTAAGAAATTACTGTGGGAAAAACAGACTGAGAGGCTATTCCTTGCTCCTCTCTTTCCTTCCCTTATACAGGGGTCACAGAAGCCTTGTTTCCATAGGAAGCTAGCCTAGAGTTGAAGGGCATCAGTGCAGTTGAGAGAGGAACATGCTTTTCCATTGAGGTGTACGTGCACTTTAACGGCAACATTATTTAATCAGTTCCTACTGAGCGACATTCCATTCCAAGTGAAACCTCTGCCTTTTACAAACGTGCATTACTCTTTCAGTTGCAGATGACAAAGAACTTGTGGCTTTTTCCTCTCTCTCCATGTATCTTTGGAATACTGTCATTACAGGAAACTTATACTGCCTGAGGCTACAGACAGCAGTCTGATTGCACTTCTAGAAGAGGTCACATTAGTGGTGAGCAGTTAGATAAAATCAAAACAAATTTGGAAGAGCTAAAGGGTTTCTGTTATCAGACATCTTTTCAGTAGAAGGCAAGGAATAGCTGTGAGCAGCACTGAGCACTGTTTGCAATCAGGGCCTCATTTCTTAGCAAACTCTTCTTCTGATAGCTCCAGAAACAGTGCTGGTGTCCTGATGACACTGGCTTCGCACAGACTTACAAGAGAAGTAATACATCTATATTTGCTGGGAAGTTTCAATGGATAGATTGTAACTCCCTCTGGCATTTGAGCAGAACATAGGAACTGTTGAATTTCCTGTAGTTAATAAAGCCCAGATACCACTAATTTCCATAAAGGTCTGGGCTCTCATTAAAGGTTTATGAAGAAGTCAACAAAATACAGCCCACAGTGCTGTATCAGGACTGTGCTTTGAACAGTGAGGGAAGGGTTATTTTCTGAGTAGTACCATTCCTGCAGCACTGAGAATCCCCACTAAATATAGTCCCAGCTGAAGTGGCTTAGCTTTTAGGGCTGTCAGGGAGGTATCTCCTAGGAGATGGCTTTGAGTCATAAGGTTTTGATTTGCACACACTGTTGGTTTCACAGTATCATTTTGCAATTTACAGAAACCTTAACAAAATCTTTGTCAGTAAAATGAGAAAATCTTAATAGGATATAGAATTGTAATAAAATAAAAACTAGAAAATATAGATTTGTTTTTCTCTTAAAAGTTGGCTTGCCAGGGTAGAATATAAAGTTTTCAGTGAAATTCAATCGTTCCTTTACAGGTGAGTGCCTCTGTCTGCCTGATAGCAAGTCTCCTCAGCATATAAAGAATGTTGATCATCAACTGTCTTGGGCATATATAGTTGTTTTTCTAACAGGAAAAAAAGTATTCCCCCCCCGCCCCTTTTAGTCTTCTTGGAGATAATCTATAGTTCCCAGGTTTTAATATTGACTATTCTTTCAGCTATTCCACACCGAATCTTTCTCCCATTCCTGTGAGGGAGTGTAAGTATGGCTTTGAAGATCAGTTTGACAATTTCTGCACTAGCCTTTATGGGTACCAGGGAAATTATACTTGAGCAAAACACCAGTGGGTGTTTTGAAAAGGAGGAAAAGGAAAAAAGCTCCTTTGGAAAGCAGTTTGGCTCGTCTCCTGCTAGAAGTCTGTTGCTACATTTACCTGCTTGGTATTAGTAAAACCTGAGCTCCCCTAGCCTCTGCAGAGACACCTTCTTTCTGTTTCAGGAAAAGAGGAATCACACAGAATGTCAGCCTGTGTCTGCTCGTAACATGTTGTAGAAATGTAGAAATCCTGTAGAAATTTCCATGTAGAAATCCTGCCCAGCTCTAAGCAATGACTTCAAGCTTGCGTTGGTTGCTTCTGTCTTTCAGTCATTTTCAAGTGTATTTTGAATAAGATGCCAGCTTCAGTATTTCTCTTTGTATGGATGAGACCTGGGAGGGGGAATATCATTACTGTAGACGGGAACAAAGAATGCAATGGCAGTTAGGGCAAGAAGATTGTATTTGCTATTTATCTCTAAAATTGAAAAATTATCTTTGGACATCTTTAGAGAACTGGAGCTGCTAAAGATCATGTCTACTACCACAGCTGAATTGGAGAAAGACTTATTATTTACTGTGAGGAAAATGAGCTAATTTTTAATTGACGGCCCTTTAATTCTATCCATTTCCATGATTTCTCATGGTTCATTTTGAGAAAGCATTGCTAAGAAGAAGAAGAAGAGGAGTAGTGTTTTAGGGAAGCACTAGATGACCTGAATGCTTCAGTGAGTACTGTCTAACGTTTTTTACTGAACTCAGGTCAGCTGTGCTTACAAAAGATCTTGTAAAATGTTGAGTGTATCATCCTTCCCTTTGTAGCCAAAATACTTTTTCTACTGGTGGTGGCAGTGGTGGGTGAAAAATTTTGGCTGGAGAGGAAGACCAGAAAAATTTCCTAATTTAATTTGTAATTGTAACTGAACCCCCCAACAAATGGATATATTTTGACTAAGCAGGGCTCAGTTCTTTCTTCATAATCCATTTTGTGGAGATGTTATAAAAGAAGAAATAAAATCAAGAAAAAGTTTAGAAAAAGTGCATTTCATCTAGGGACTTTATTCTTTAAGTCTTTTCCCTGTGATCGAGTTTATATTCTACTTGGTTTTCACCGCATTTTGTAAAGGAAGCTTAGAAAACATGGGTCACGTTTTTGTCAATGTCATTTGCACACAGTTTTAAGCTTTCTGAAGTATTGAGAAATAGGTCGCTTCCCCAGAATTCAGCAGTTAGTTTTCATGTTTAGTGGAGCTGAAGGTTAGGAAAAATTTCAAAGCCTCTTTTGTTTTTCTTTTTTAAGCCATTATTCAACCTTGAAATGAAAACTCAGTCACTAAACTATGCTAAATAGCTCGTTTCCCTAGTTTGCTGATTGAGCTAAATGGCCTTTGGAGATACTTATGAAGATGACTTACCTTTCTCTTATATACAACAGTCATGCTTCCTCATCCATGTAATAGAAGGAAGAGAAACTCAGGCCTAAGATTTTCACATTCAGAAATGGTTTAGCTATTTTTGCAATACATTCAGAGTTTTAATCCAAGACCTGAATTTTACATTTTAGAATGAATCATGAGATACAATTTTTTTCCTAAGAATTTGACCTATAAAAACAACATATGTACTCAGAGAACATTGGATTCCTATAAACATGAACACTTCAGCTGTATTACATTTCTGTGACCTCCGTAATTCTGTACATGAAGAAAGGGAAGAGCAGTTTTTCCTGTGCCCGCTACAGCTGGAGGACAGGGAAGGCAGGGGCCTGCTGAGATATGGTCAAAGTCTCAACACTTCTAAAACTAATGCTAAAATAAGCTTCCCTAGATGGAGAGACCATGGTTTTCTTCTACACAGAGCAAAACTCATCAGTTCACGGATTAAGTTTGCCCCCCCTTCTAAAATTCTGTACGAAGAGAGAAGCTAGAAGTGACAGGAAACAAATACTAATCTCGTCTGAGTTTCTTTTTACTTTTCAGTATTGCAGCTGGCCATTCGGTAGGGCTAAAGACCCCACCGTAACCTTCTCTTTGCTTCTCCCCCTGCAAGGCAGCATCCTCCCGGCGGGCTGCCCGCGGCGGCGGAGCGGCGGGCGGGGGGCTGGCGTTCCGCCTGCAGCAGCGAGCAGCAGGGGGAGCTCCCACACCGCCTTGTCACCGCCTTGTCACCGCCTGGCTCGGGGACCGGCTTCCTGAGCGGGCAAGAGAGTAGGCAGCAGGCAAAAACCAAGTAACTGACACGGTGGTAGCCCGCCCTGAAGTGGCGATTCTTCGTTAGTGTACAAGGCCATTAACAAAGTTTAATTCTACCCCTCACTTTTCAAAAATCTCTCGGTGAAGGTTACGTGAAAGACACTTTCAAACGCACGACACTGAACTAGGTATTAGGAAAGGAAACCCTTAAAGGCTTGCAAAATATGGTCTTTATTGCACAGTGTTCTGATCTGCGTGTTGCTCGGGTAAGTCCACTGCTTGGGCGTCTATCTGATGCCCAGATATAAGCTAAATGCAGCACTTACCAAAAGTTTAACATTTAGATAACAACCCCTGTAGAGAAGAAGTGGGGAAAATGGCTTTTGCACATTACTATCATGTTTCTCTCTCTTTTTTTTTTTTTTTGGCTGCAGAAAGTCACTTCCTACTTCCTCCTGTGTGCACAAATTTCTTTTGTCATGTAGAAAGCGCTAGGAAGCCTTTCTTTAGCTTTGAGATAATGCGTTAACTCATTTAATGTAATAATTTGCCCAAATATGTAACCATTTCCTATGCAAAACTTGGACATATTTTATTCAAAGGTAATATTCAGCAATAAGAATGTATTTGAATTTTGCTTTATTTACAAGATCAAATATAGAATGAATAAACATTTGAAAATTGAGGTTTTCTAAGGCATTGCAAGTATGTTTTGATCTTTTATGTACAAATACACAGAAAATTACTTACTGTTTTCAGAAGTCTCTTGGATAATGGTTTGCAGGTGGTTAGTCCTAGAAGAAAGTTTGCATCTGACATGTATGTAGTTATTTAAATTCTAATGTTTCTTCAGCTGTGGGAGAATACAAAATTCTTTCACTGAAATCTCTATATGTCTTTCCTGCTGGCTTTAGTAGGCATTCGGTAAACACTAAAATGGCAAAGATTACTATCATCCTGTGCAAGTATGTGTCTTTTCATTATTTTCCTAAACCTGCTTCTCCTCATCTTTGTAGCAGTGTTAAGGGGGGAAGAAAAACCCCAAAGAGAAAGACTTCTCAAAGAAAACTAACAAAAAGTAGTAGCCTTAAGCAAAAATCCAAAGGAGAACATCTTCATTGGAGGCTTCAAGTGAATTTGGCAAGAGTGGTTCAGTGTCGCAGATGGGGAACTATCCAGCAGAACTCTCCTTGCAGTCCTCAGGAAATCAAATTAGCCTGACAAATGTCTGGCTGCACACTTCAGAACTAAACTCGTGAATGTTCTAGCAACATCTGCTGTTACTTATGTGAATGTGACAGAAGAAAATTGAACATAACATGTGCTAGTGAGCCAGCAAATCTGACTTTGAGCTTTCTCACTTCTTCAGGACAAAAAGAGGGAACGAAGTACAAGATGGAAAACAATTTCTAAAATACATTTCTAAAATTTACATGATGACTAAAAAGATCTAAAATGTCCTTTTTGAATCATGCTATCAGTGCGCAGCAGGTCATTTTTTCCAGGAACTCCCCTTGTTCAGAACAGTTGGCTGTTCAGTGAGGAACCGGAGTGGATTTTCTAAGTTGACATATTGCAGTTTGTGAAAAGAGTGAAATCCAGATATCAGAGACTTTACAGTCATTTCAATGAACCAGAGAGAGACAAATCCTAGTATCAAATGTAGTCATGACAGCTACTTCTTAGAAAGAATAATTAATAATTGAAGGCATGTTTTCACAATTTGAAGGGAAAAATAGGCATAATATAAATTCTTCCTAATGAGTCATTTTGATCAAGGAAGAAAAAATGTGCTTTGAACCCATGATGCATGTAAAAGAATATCTTTGAGAATCCTTTACTTACATTAAGGCTATTCAGGCTGCCATCACATATACATACCACTTGGCAGATCGTCACATCCTTTATTAATTTTCAACTTCATTCTTTCCCATGTGGGAAATAATTGTTGACTCCAATTTTAAGAAGAAGTGTGCAGATGCGTACTCATCTCAGCCATGGATATGCCATCCCTTGCATACCAAGCTCAGTATTGTTTACATTCTTGCTTTTTCTCTCCTAATGATAACAATTATGGGTAAAAGCATTTTATTAATGATGAAGTGGTAAAAGCACGCATTTGGAATATTTGATTCTAGCTCTGCTATTAAGTTACTATTAATTTAGGTTTTAAACATGTCATAGAGGAACTGAAGGAACAGTCTGACTATTGACCTGTTTTTAGATGAGATACAGAGCAGCTCAATGAGTTCCCACTTGTGCATGCAAAAGAAGCTCGTGTATAGCTACTAGTTACTGCGTTTAGGTGCAGAGTCCTATGCCCATAATGTTATAGGCAGTACGGAAAGGTCTTTTCAAACAAGATGAATTTGATGTTCTGTGGTCTAGCTATGCTCCAGAGGACTAACATAAATCTCTCACATCACTGAGTTGTGCCCTCCTCCCTAAAACAACCGTACGGAGCATGGCTTTTGAGGGGAGAAGAAGAATCAGTGTGTGTGCGTGGCTCCCAGATTTTCCCATGAAGCTGGTGGAAAGCACAAGGAATTTTGGTGTTAAGTTCAAGAATCAGATCTATTTCTCTTGTATGTCAATAATGACAATCAGTTTAAGAACACAGAGCGAGTCAGAAAAGAATCTTTTTGTAGCTTCACCTGTTTATGTAGACTTCTGTAACATTCTAGTCTGAGCTTGCCGAAGTATGGACTATGGTTTGGGCATGAAGAGCTGTGAATAACAAACCTCTTTACTCCCCTTCATGCATCGTTATAGTTATTGACAGATCTAAGTTTTGAATCCAGTATTTTTGGTAAGATAATGAGGTGGTGAATGATATTGTTACTTGCATTTCAGGGACTGGCTTGAGCTTGCAGTTTTCTTAGTTGAACAATATTGTTTTGATTTGCTCATTGAACAAGTCAGATACAGAAGTTTTCAATGAAAGACAGCTGTGAAAAGAATAGTGATGTGTTTCTGTGGACCCTAGCCATACTTAATACGTTAGCATTTACAGTGTGACTTTCGAGGAAGCAGATCTAACTCTGTAGCTGGGTATAGTGTTGCCCCCTCCATGTGCAGACCTTTCCTGACAGACTCTCCACCCCAAACTTTGGACAACAGATCAATACAGTGTTTGTGCTTGTTGGAGGGTTTCTTTTCTGCTGGGTGCAGGCCTTGCCACAGTTCTGAAGGGAGGTTCCCGGAGTCTGCATGATCTTTAGCCTTATAATAGTCAGGAGTCAGGGATTTTGGAAGCATCCTGGTTGCCACGCATGCTTACAGGAGGAACAGCAATATGGAATCAGAGATATTCTTGATTAAAATTTCTGGTGTTTTCTTCAGCCTTTTTTCCTCTGACAGCTCCAGAATGATTTTCACATTTGGTGATCTTCTTTGTGATACGCAAGCATTGCTCCCTGCCGGGATGGGTGCTGTGACCGGAAGTGGGATTGCAGAATAGTCCTAGGATAACAGAGGTTTCTGTGAAAGACCAATTAATGCAGTATTACTAATATTATCAGAAAAGATTAAGAAAGAATAAAGTTACCTGTAAGTGCATCTATTTTTTTAAGACTTTTAGAAGGCAGCTTACAACTTAATACTTAGGAAAATTTGCCTCTTAGGGAGAACATTTTTGTGTAGTTTCCAGTACCCTCTTAGATGTGGACTGCAGCAAGAGCCAGAGTCTCAAAGGTAATTGGGTGTTTCAATGCTCAGTGGTGTCTGACTCTGCTGCTGAATTAGGCAAAAAGTCCATTGGATGCACAGGGAGGGGCATGTATTTACCCAAAAGAAGGTAAAATGTCTTCCGATCCCCAGACACAGACTGCAGGCTGTTTGTGCTGTGCGCTGTAAACACACAGCAGCAAAAAGTCTAGAGGAGACCAAATATAAAGTATATATGAAGAAAGCCAGAGGGAATGTAATGGTGTTAATAGACCTACATAGATCTTTTGGAAGGCTTTAAGATGCCTTGGAAATACTTTGCTTTGTCAGCATGTTTTTTCACTTAAGTAGGCCAAAAAGAAATATTAAGAGAAGAAAAATTAAAGGAAGTGATCACAGCCAGTAGGTTGGAGCTAACCACCAGGTAAGAGATCAGGGTGGATCACGTAGTTTAAATGAGACTGGAGATGGTGTGTCAGCATGTGGGCTTGGCTTCTGTACAGCTCCAAGGCACCTTTGGGCAGTTTTGAGATGCTGATTGATAAGAGCTTGTGCATGGGGAGGGGGGAATGAACTGAGGTGATTTTTTGAGCATATTGACTGCGGTTTTATGCTGTGCTCTGCATTTAAGCTGTGTTTAAGAGTCAAGCACAGAGCCAGCTGAAGATTGGAAAGGTTCTTACTGCAGAGAAATTATATGATTGGCAGTGGAATGAACTTCCTGATTTTACGTTGGTCCTGATCAGAAAGGCTTTTACTTTTGTGAGCATAAGGTCTTCTATTGATAGGCAGATGGGTGAGAACTCATTATCTTGTTTAATACGTATCTGTAATGCTATACCAACTGATTGACGTAGTACTGGTCTGTGTGTACATACAGTGCGCGTGTATATATAGTGCTCCTAAGCCATACACTGGTTTTGAACAGTGTTCTCAACACCTGCTCCCCTCCAGAATATTGTTTTAAAGAAAGAAATCAGTGGAATTGTGGGTAAATAAAAGCTTTTCTGGAAAGTGTAACAAAAGGAACAAAAATCTAAATGACAGGCCTGGTATGTGCCTTTCTCAGACATTTATATCTGGGTGAATCAAGGTTTATTTGTTTTTTATGGCTGCCATTGAGGCTGTCTACTTTGCTTTTTTCCCAGCCAGCGGTGTCATTCCCCAGAATTTGTTGCTGTTGTCTTCCTAGACTCTTTAAGCCCTCTCAACTTAGAAATGTGTTATTTTGGCTGGCAGTCTACAGAGTGCCAGTATTCTCAGGAGGAGAGCATTAAGGGAAAACAGGTATTCATCTTGGTATTGCCAGTTGAATAAAAATGATTAAGGGAACAAACTGTTGAATCTGAAGGTACATCCCCTGACTGCAATTCATTCTTTCTTGTGGCTTCTCAACATCTTGGTTGTGGCTTTATTTTACCTGAGATGTACTGTTTTTCTGAATAATACACAAACAAGTTACACAGTTAGCTTGAAGTGGCTCAGAACTTATCAATATAAATGTTTTCTTCTTTCAAGAAGACTAGCAAAATCCAATACCTGCCTTTCCAATTAGTCTACAAGTTGGATTTAGCTAGTTATCAGCTCCCTCTGGACTCTCCATAGACAAAGTGAGCCAGTTCCACGGGGTGATCCATCCCATCTATTAATCCGTATCAAGTCAGTATCTTCTGCTGGACGACTTTGCCCTGCTTTGTGATCTCATGTAATCTCTTTTCCTTCTCTGGCCAGCAATGGGGTGAGGGCTGTCTGTAATGCCAGGCATATTGTGGAAGTTAGAAATTTATAATTTGTTCTTGATGGTTTCACAGCATTTTAGTGACTTACTTAGTGACTTCTTAGTGGGAGAAGTAACACTAGCCATTAATTTTCTCATTTAATGTAAGCACTTTGTTCCAGACTGGTTGGTAGAGGAAGAAGGCAACACTGAAATAAGAAACACAGTCAGGAAAAATAAAGACAGATCAGGATGACTCCATTGAATAGATGGCCTGTGATGTAGTGAAAACAAATTCCTCTGTATTGAATAAAAGTAATGCTCTTGAAAGTACTTCATAGACAACTCTGTCTCAGGAATTTTCTCAACTCATGTTTGTCCCTGTCCTATTTTTTGTTCTTTTGCATTTAGTTTTCACTTGTGCATGAATTCACTCAACAAGCAGGAAAAAAAAATTAATCAAACAGGAGAAGAAAAGTTTCTGTTTGATGTAATATCACTAGTACTTGTTTATTTCAAAGAGAAAAATAGGAAGTATTTTGCTATGTGTTAAGATTTTCCCTCTCAATTTGTGGAGCTCCGTGAAATTGCCGAATCCTTTTTTTTGATGGGGCAGCAGTTGAATGTCTCCACAGCAAAGGAAACCTGTGGGCAGTAGGTACATTAAAAAATATCCATCAGTCTTTGGATTTCTTTGATGCTTAGAGGCCATTGAGGAAGCCAGATTCCTTTATCTCTGAGGGCATTCTGAATGCGACCATCGCACAGTGGGTCACTTTTTCAGGCATCCTTATGGCTCAGTAAGAGACTCACTAGATTATGCATGAGAATAGAAAGGCATCCTTCATTGGCTGCCACCTGTAATGTATAGCTGGGATTAATGTGCTAAGCATTAATATGCTCATGACACTTAATGAGTTTCCACTGACCAGGCAGCTGTCAGACATCTGGAGAAGCATTGGTCTCCGTCACTTTTTGGAATGGGCTGATACTTGATGTTGCTGAGATGCTGTCTACTATCCTTTTTCTTTTCCTTGAGCTGTGTACAACTTTGTATCGGTATGTCTTCACCTTGAATTCTTGATCTGCCAGCTATTACTGTTGCAATTATTACTCTGCTGTCAGTATGATTACCTTTCTTATCTTACATTACTTTAGCTCACATACTTTCTCTTAGCAAGAATTTTCTTAGTAGAACTGAGCCAAGGTTGTAATGTACCTAACCAGACCTTCAGTCACAAACAGTCCCTTGTCCAATTGTTAAAAGAATATGTTCAAAATAAACTGAAGTGGGGAGGAAGAAAACAGGCTCAGTGGCAGCCACACTGGTCCAAGACATAGTGGAAAAAGACTTCATTATAATCAAATTGTGCTAGGCACTATGGATGTGTAAGGAGGTACAGCATTCAATTCAGAGAGGACATGGGGAGCAGGAGGCCCAGAGAGGTGACCATTACATATACCCAGCTGATTACCAATATGTTTTGTCTTTGGAAAGTACACACAGGTAGCATTCTTCAGTGAAAAATTGTTTTTGAGGGGAAAAAAATGCAGATTTATGGTTTGTCACCATTTAATAATATTTGTTGTTTTGTTGTATTTGTTGAATTGTTCATACCAGAAGAATAAGAAGCCTGGGAACTATGGTGCTACATTTTAATACTGTGAATTGAAATAACTTTTGAGCTAATTTTTCATTTTAAATGTTCTTAGCTTTCATTTTATGAAAGCATAAACAAAAAAATTAAAAGCTCAATATTCAAGTATTTTTTCAAGTTACCACTACTGCCAGCAACTTCAAAACTGAGCTCCTGCACAGGGTCAGTACTGCCTTTTGCCTCAGCAGCAGCACCACCATCTGAACCCAAGTGCGCGACTCAGAAAGCACATGCCATTTCCTTACTATGAGGAGGGCTTTTGTTTCAGGCTCTGTGTACTTTTGTTGGTATATAAACATATTGTAATCTTTTTCTTTGTATCCCGATACATAGACACGCATACACAGCTGGTAACCAAAATGATTTAAATACATCTGTTCCAGCAGCAGCATGTGGAAGATTAGGTCTGATGAGCAGGAAGCACTTGAAATATATGCTGTTGAACTGCTAAATCTCTCCCCAACATGTCATTTGGAGTCCTGAATGTGGAGGAAGAAAGCCCAGAAGGGTTCCTGGGGCTGTCATCAGCAGGTGGGAAAGCTGCTGGATGCCCTGCCTCGTGCACCCTTGTCAGGACTTTGAGGGATCCATTGGCTCCTCTCACCTGTGAAGTACTCCCAAAGCAGGTTTGCGTATCTTGGCCATAGGAGGATTTTGCTCTTGTGGTTCACAGCATCAAGGAGACTTGGGAGCTAGACTGATCTCTAAGGAACAATTGTAACGTTAAGTGCTAAGCTATTACAGAGTGTTTTACAATTAAATCCTTTAGAAACTGGTGTTTATACAGCAAATGCAGAAAGGTGCGCTACAATCCTAGATAGGCCGTGTGTTTTATTTACTTGGTAAGTGGAGTGGGGTTTTTATTTATTCTTGGTAGCTGAAGGTCTGACTTGAGAAAGAGTCTTCAAAATACAGGTCAAAATGCATCTTTAAACCATGATAACGGAGAAGCCAAGTCTTGTCCAATTAAGGATCTTTAAAATGAAAAAAAATGTTACTATGTCCTCTTTGCAGATATTTTCCATTGTGTTTGCGGATTTGTATGATTCCCCCGACACGCACGCACATGCACCCGCCTCCTATTGAAATACCTGGGCAGGTGGAATATCAAGGCTGTCCATGATGGAATTAGAGATGCTTTGATTCTTTGTAGCTAGAGCTACTATCAAACAAACAATAAAACAGCAATGTTAAATCATCAAATGCATCAAATCTTACCCTTTCAAAGTGAATGGTGATTCACCAAATCCCTAAGATGTCAGGTAAGTAAGGATTTGGGTCAGTGCAAGAGCACTGGAGACAAGAGTAACTGGAGACAAATTTTTCAGTAGTGTGATAGCAGAGAAAAATATATGGAACAGCCTACCATGAAGGTGCAAGTTTGAAAAATTTCCTTAGCTCTTCTAAGTTCTGCAGTTTGCAGTGATTCTGTAGGTGATTTTATGCTAAGGGGGTATCTCTTAGCTAATAACAGCCTTTTTCAGCCTCCAGTCCAGCTGAAACAGGCTGGAGCAGGGAACAGGGCATACAGAGCCCAGCGACGTAATTCTAAAAAGTCTTATGTCTGATATTTACTTGGCATGTGTCAAGCATGTCAGCTGCCTTTTAAAGTGTAAGAACATCGTTACAGGCAATCTGTGTGGAACCAATCTAGTTTAGTGTCCTGTCTTTGGCAGTGTCCAACAAGAAGGGGTGTAAGAGTAGAGGAAGCGTTTAGGGGCACTTCCCTGGAATAGTCTCCCTGTAATTGCTTGTGCCTCAGGGAGTGTCTGGATTTCTCTTCAGAGAGTCCTCTTCCGTTTGTCCATTTAGTTTGTCCAATCTCTCTTTTACTGTCCACAGCATCCTGTGGCAAAGAGTTCTGTGGCTCACCCACATGTTGTGTGAAGAACTGACCCCATTTGGTTCTTTGGAATCTGTTACTTGCAGCTTTGCAGGATGCCACCTGTACTGGAAGGTACGGTAAAAAAAACCCAAAGCAAACCAACCAAAACAACACCCTTTTCCCCCTTTCTGTGCCATTCATGACTGTATAGGACTTCGTCGTCTCTTCCTCGGTCACCTTTCTCAAGCTGAAGAATCCTAATTTATTAGTCATTGCACAGAAGCCGTTGCAAAACTTGATCATCTTTTCAGTCTCCAGGTATCGAAACGGTTTTAGTTCATACTCAGTTTCATACATCTCTATCCCCTCCTGAAGGACTTCTGTGTAGAGTTCCAGAAATTCCAGGTAGGACTTCTGTATGTCCTGTTCATTGTTTCCTTTGGAATTAAGCTCTCATTATTTTTTTAATTGCATCATTGTACAGTATGTCAAGCATATATCAAATATGCCCAGCTTCTTCATTTTCTTTTAATTTAGTGGCTGGACTTTACTGAGACTATTCCATGCATTCATTACACTGGGAAGAAAGTTAAGGCTTGTCTTTTTTGCTGTCTTCTTTAAACTAGTTTAAAATTAATCATCCTGTGCTACAATAGCTTATGACAGCCGTAAAGAATCACAGATCTTACTCTGAGCCAGAATTTATTTTTAAAAAATCCCCAAACTAACACAGTGTTATTCCAAGAGCTGCTTTTGTTGGTCTTTCTTTTCTGTAGCCCTTCTACCTAGAAATGTCGACGCTGCTTTAAGAAGCGCTATCTGTAGGCCTAACCTGGTTCTGTAAATTCTGTCCTGGGCAAGGCTTATTTAAAATGGAGAGATTTTGGCCTATGAATAGGGAATTACTTAGGTTTAGTTTTGTGGTTGTCACATAACTCTTGAAGTTGTTTCTGTACCCCAAGCTACATACAGACATTAAGGTAAACCACAACCCTGTTTCTTCTACACACACCGCAGCAGACACCATGACGAGCCTAATGTTGCACAAAAAATGATAAAAACTCTGATCTGTTAGCTGCAGAAGAGCTCTCTGGCAACTACGTAATTTCAGTATTAGATGATCAAGGTCATTGGAGAAGACAGACATTTGAGCTACTTTAAGTGTGTCAGATGTATACTCCGAAGTGTGTTTGCTGTTATGCACTATCACCTATCCAAAATAATAAGATATAAAATACATGAATAGTACAGACTAATTCTAAAGGCTAATTCTCCTGCCTTTTTGCCTTTCATGTCTAAAAGCCTCTCTTTTTAATATTTGGAAATGGTTGGTGGTTAATTCCCCCAATGTGATTCTGCTCACAAAGAGCCAATTCTTCCATCTTTGTTTACCTTGATTTGTAAGTTTCAAAAAATGTCACCCTTCTTGAGAGATGGGATGGAAAGAGGAAACAATTATAGATTCTTAAGGGTTAGAGAGCTGGAGAATTTTAACAAGAACTTCAAGCCTTATTGGCTTGAAACAAACACTGTCCAACACATGCAATTCTGTTAGCTCCACTTAGTATAAATTAGTAATTCGGTAAGAGAATGTGTCAAAAGCAATGGAAGAAATTGCTACTGAGTAATAAAAGGAAAGAAATTGCCAGTGGCCTCCAACAATGCACATGCATTTTAGGATTATGGTGAACGCTGTTAGTCAGTCCTATTGGTGTCACCAGCAATTACGGTTTTCATAAACAATTATTCTCAGAAAGAAAAAGTACTATTTCCAGAGTTGCGGTTCCAGCATTGCACAGCACAAGGGTTGGTTGTGCCTGTCAAAAGCACCGACGCCCTTAGTAGATAATCACCACCCCTGAAAGGTCTAGTCTAGTCTTTGGAGATAACGTTCCTCCAGAGGATCACCAGATCTCCACGTGCTTTTCATTGTAAAGCAGACACTGATAGAACATGCTAACCCAAGACAAGATCCACTCCTGTTAAAACAAGTCATGTGTTCAGTTCCTGAAAATATAAAAAATGGCTCATAGTAAAAGGAAGTGCAGCTTCTGGGCATCAGGGTTGGAAACTTCTGTTGTTTGTGTTTACACTTGTTACACTTAATCAGCACTTGAAAGAAGAAACTGATTTACAAAACAGAATTTCAGACGAGGTAATTAAACAAAAAAATAAGAATAAACAAAAGCAGTTGCTCATTTAAAGCACCGGTAGGATGAACAGAAAAATAAGAGAATACAATAAACTAAAGTACTCATCAGAGAAATGTTTGATTCATTTTGGGATCAAAGAATATCTAAGGTGCTCCGTTCAGGGTAAAATATATTGACCTGTTTCTGGGGGATTACTATACTAATGCAAAAGGAGTGAACAATAATTTTAATTTGTAGTGCTCATGAGTTAAACTTAATTTCACCGTCTTGAAGTATGTCTTGCTGTAATGGTATGTTTACCTAAGCTACATGCCAGAAATAGAAATTATTACCTTCAGCTGGGGCCAGGTCTACATCCAGTGTTTTAACGGAAATGGAAGGATTCTGTAGTTTTTCAGGAAGCACTTGAAACACAGTGAAATAGTTCCGGATGTTTGTTCCTGTAAAAGAAAAAAGACTCTTCTGTGAAATTTATTTTTCTTCATTACATCAATCTACTGAAACTATAGGTAGCTGGGAAATTCAACGTCTTTAGTATTTTTTGAAAGATTAATATTTGTAAAGATTACAAGTATGTTTTATAACTTGGTAATAGTGATTAAAATTAGTTAAAGAAAATCAAAAAAGTTATTTGAACCATCAAGAAATATTTAGTTGATACTAATACCGTATATTTCTTCTTGGTCCTGTTAACTTGCTTATGAACATTTAAATCAGCCTGTAAACATTCACAGGCACCCACACAAATTGCCTGCTATGTTGAGCTTCACAGTCTGTATAGAGCAGGTATTAGATGGTTTCTTTTTCAGTATACGTTTGTTTCCAGGCCTCTGTCTGCTTAGATTTCTATATTTTTTTTTTAAGTATTCTTGTACTGGGTCAGATGAAATTTGTTCTTCAGAAAACCCACAAGGGAAAGGTAATGTCAGTTCATTCACTGAACCTCTCTGCTGGCTCTCAAGCACAGTATAACCTCCTCAAACTTTTCTCCAAGGACTGTGCACATTGATGTCCATCTTAAAGACCCATTTCTGTCATGCTGCCTACAGTGAATTGAATTAACTTACATCCTGCTTCTGTTCTCCTTCCCTTGACCAATATCTCATTCTCTGTTGCTTTCAGATGTTTGAGCATCTTGAAATGAGGGCTGTCCTCGAGGTTTCTGGAAGGCATGTGGGCCAGAGTGTGTGCACAGGAATTAAATGAAAGAGTTTGTGTTTGACCAAATCCTAAACAGGTGTCAAGGATTTAATAAAGTGAGGAGCTCTGCTCAGCGTAACAAATCATTTTCTTGCTGTCTCTTGAGGCATGTGGTGTCTGTTCCTTTGCTTCTGCCATAGCATGGATTATCACAAACAACAAAGTAAACTCTGGCAAGCACTCTGGAGCTGCTTGTTTTGTGCTTTGTGTGCTCAGTGATTTGAATCACAGAGTTAGAAAAGATCAGAAGAGACAATTTAGCCCACTGCTCTTTCTGGTAGATAGCTGTCTAATGTATCTATCTGTCTGTCTATCTAACGGAGGTTTAGCAGAATATTTGATCAGTTTGGTTTGGGCTGTAACTATCCAAACCACCAAACTAACTATCCAAACTAACTATTCAAACTAACTTAAATCCAAAGCAGTTTACAACTAGTTTCTTCTGTGCTGTCGTAAGAATAGAAGCAGGGAATTGTGATGCTGTTAGAAGCAAAGTCCTCACTCCAGAAAGACAGGAGTGCTGCCCTGCAGTCTCTACTAACTTGCCTTCCAGGGTGAGGTCAGGTGAGTTCTTGTTGCCTGTTCTGTGTCGTGGGGTATGTGCAGGCTGCTCTTGCTGGTCTTCTCTCTTCCTTTGAACGCAGGATACACCTGGCTTTGATTGCTGGCTTCTGTATGTCAAGCATATATGTAGAATCAGCTGGTAATGCTACTATCCAGTTCCTAGTCGGCACTTAGATTTGAAAGTAGAGACTAGAATTAGAGTTAAACATTATGTTTTACCTGAACTCTTCTACTCCGTGGGTTTAAAACTATTCCATATTTAAATCAATACTTCATAAAACAGAGAAGTCTGAGCTAGGGCAATTGTTACGTTATTACTTATAATGCTTTTCTGCTAAGTTCGCTTTCATAGCTGGTTGTGGTTTGGAGGGGGTGGGTTGGGTTTTTTTTCCAGCTGGATATAAGGAAAAACTATCCCAATCGAGTCTTTTCATCAGTAGAACAGGCTGTTAAGGGAGGTGGTGCAGCCTCCATCCTTGGAGCTTTTCAAGGCCAGAGTGGATGAAGCCATGAGTACCGATGTTTAGCCTCGTGCAGCTGACCCTGCTGTGAGCAGGAGGGTGGACTAGAAACCTTCTGAAGTCCTTTCTGAGCTGAATTATCCTATGCTCCTATGACTCCTACTGAGCTTATCAGCTGAGAGAGGGTTTTTTTTCTCCCTTTGTTGATACAGAGATAAAAGACACACACACACCCCCCAAGTATGTAGAAGCCTATTGTTACAATGTAATATATGCTCTGGTAACCAAATTTGCACACAATGTCTTCAGTGCAAGACAAATTTCAGTATACTCAACATCAAAAGAGGCGTTTATGATTAAATTATTGTTGTGAAGTGCTGATGAACAGGGCTGGAGGGGTTCCCCTGTCCCCACAAGCCTCATCTCCTGCTGGTTTAAACCCATCTGTTCTTTGCCAGCACTATGCTCGAACTTCTTTCACCTTTCCACTGTGTATATTGAACACAGCTGTATTTCTTTGCAGCTGGCATTTTTCTGGGCTAAACAAGAAATTCTTTTAGTCTTTTTTCATCTCTTCTGGGGGGAGAGCCTCTAATCACCCTCCTGCCCGCTCTGGGTTTGGTCCTGACTAAGATCTGGGAAGCAGCTTTGCAGCTGTGTTCTAGAGGTCTCACCACTGTGCTCTGTTTTCTTGTAACTTCCTGGTACTAAGCTCCCAGCATTTCACGAGAGTTCCTGAGATTAGTCAATAAATGCTTGACTTTGCATTTTATATTATTCTCTGTCTTTCTCCCTCTTTCTTCTTGGCCAGTTCCTTATGTGTCTCACACATTTATGTGATCTCCATATTAATGGGTTTAGGTATTTTTTCACAATGGTATTATTTTGAATGCTTCATAGAAGTCCACATTGATTCAGTCTATCGTGTTCCCTTTGCCTTAATGGCAAGCCCAAACAATAGAGAGTTGCCGTGCCACAGCAAGCTGCCTGTTCAGTTTGGTACAGCCTGTCAGGCTGAACCTCACGGTTCTGTTTACCTCCATGTTTTCAGTTATGCTTTCCTACAAAATGCGTTCAAGAGCCTTGAGTATCATTGAGATAAAACTAATGGATCTGCTGTTGCTTGGCTCACCTTTTGCCCTCTCTCTGAAGTATAACTACGATTTCAGCTCCTTTTTGGTCAGGCAGTGCCTCACCTCCATTTGATAGAGGCCTGTCCTATTTCACTTGCACTTCATCTCTGTATGCTTTCATATATTCTGGAATGGAGACTATCTGGTCCTTGCAGTGTAAGCACATTAAATCCTTTGATCTGTGTTTCTTTTTTGACAGTGGCAACCTCCATTTCAGTACTTTATTCCTATGAGACAGTGTGGTTTTTGCCTTAGAGGCTTCAATTTTTTCCTTAATGAAAGCCAAAGAAAAATAGTCATTCTAAAAAAAAAAAAAATCTAAAAAATAGTCTTAAATCCATTCTTATAGCATCTTAACGTATTTTCTTCTTTTTTTATGTTCTCTATTATAGGACTGAAGACACTTGTTACTATGTAGAAAACATTTGATTTAGGGCCATTCTCAAATTATTCTTACACTTTTATCTCTAAGATGTAGCTTTCTCGTGCTGCCTATTTTACTTCTAGTGTGTATCTAATATCTCTTTAGGGATGATTATCATGCAGTTAGGGCTGGAGGCCTTCTGAAGAAGTTTTGTCCTTTTCTTTAGCAAAAAGTTTTAGATTATTTTGAATTTCTGAGTTAGTTTAAGTCCTGAGGCTCATCAGTTCATTTCAGGTACTAGTGCTCTTAATATGCCAGGGTTTTTTTGTTGTGCTTTTTATTTTATTTTTTTTTAATTGAAAACCTTTGTTCACAGTCTGGTTTTATTTATCGTTTAACTGGCCATAAGTGGAAGCAACTCATGACCTCATCATCTAGTTTCCATGGTGGGTGATAACAATAATAACTGAAAATTTAACTCAGATAGTATTGATTGTTATTGGCTTAACATATACTTCAATGTGTGTATATATTTTGTGTAGTATTTTGTTGTGTCTATATATTGCATAATATGTATTTCGTTGTGTCGAAGCCTGTGAATTAGCTAAGGAAATAATGAGGCCCTACCACTAACCCAGGAAATAACCAGACCCTACTGTTATTACGGACCTATTTCTCCAGTGTAAAGCAGGGAAGCTACTGCCTTCTATAGCAGTGCAAGAGTCCATTGCTGGTTTGCAGTAAGACCTTACAAGAGCAATAGCTACTCCTTCCCCTGAGCAATGTGTCTGCAATATGCTGTATTATCCACTTGATAAAACAACAGGCACTCAGGAGCAACATGGCAGCAGGGCACTGATCTCTTGTTCCTTTAGACTGTCTGTTTTGGAATGTGTCTCCTGAGTAACATTAGTGACCTCTGCCTGTATCCCATGAGATTTATAGCAGTATTCTAGAAGAGTGTCTCTTACCAGCCAGTGTTGTTCTGTCTGTTTTCATATTTATTTCTTCACAGTTTACACAGTAAGATACTTAAAATGCTACACCCCACCACCACCTTTATTTCTACTCTTTCCTCCTTTCTGTTCTTGCATCCCCATCGTGATAGCCATTAGCTTTCTGTTATCTGTTCTCCTATCCTGTATACCTTATTTCTAGTTCCTCTGTTCTGTTACTGAAGTGCACTGCGTTGGTTTACAAAAATTATAGTTTTCTCTAGCCTTGCCCAATGCATTAACTAAATTGAGTCTAGACGCTGGAGAAATCTCATTGTCCATCCCCCTTTTACTTTGATCTCTATTAATGCTTTCTCTCTTTTTTCCCTTGTCCTTTGGTGTTTGTATTCTGTATATTCTTGCATTACCTGAGTTTCTTCTTCCTTTAAAAAGAATAAAAAAAAATCACCCACATAATTTATAGATTAATGCTCTTCTTTTCCGCTCTGCCAGCTTTGATTTCAGAGGGGTGAGAGACTGGCTGTTGTGCAGAGTCTGCCAGCCAGAGTCCTCTTTCTTGCCTGGACATCTGGGAAGGTTCCTTGCAGAAACAACAGTGAGCTATTTGTTGATCTGTGGTAGCTCAAGGCCAGGTTTGTCCTGCTCTAGGGACCAGAATAATTTCACTGAAAATCATCTGAATCATTTTTCTACCCATGAGACCATATTTGCCCTCCACTTTTTCTTGGTCAAAAGGTGTTCCTAATTCTTGAATTACCTGCTGACTTCCTTGTTCTTTTATATCTGCCGTATTTTGAATACATCTTTTGCCTCCAGGTGCATCCAAGCTTCTCTGATCCTTTCTTCTGTGAGCATTGTCAGGCTGCATTTCACACAGTAATATATATCCACCTCTCTTGAGCTTTTATCAAAAGACAATTTGATAGGATGGTATTTAAAAAGCTACTTAATATTAGTCTGTGTATTTATTTGAAGGAGCTATATCTACATTTATTTGTATTGCCCTACAAAATCCTGTGTTTGTGAGAGCATTGAAGGAATGAGAAGGCGGAGAACACTCAATTAAAAAGAAATAAACCCCCCTGGTAACAACTTGTAGCTATTTTTTAATCATTTGTAAGTGTTGGGATTTTTATAGCTGGGAAGATCATATTTCAACAAAGTACTAAAGTAGGGTTTTACAGGGGAAGTGTTTCTGTACCCTCTGACTTAGTTTGCTTATTTTTAGGTTATGCAATTTTAGATGACAATTCAGCACAATATTCAGTATTCTACCCTTAAATGTTATGCATGTGCTTAAATACTGTTGGATTGAGTCCTTGAGGGAGAAGTTTCCACTCTACTTAGCCAAGGCTCCAAAACTTATTACTTTGGAGGAGATTATCACTATTGAGCACATTGTGGCTTCCCAACTAGCAACAGAAATGAGATTGGAAGATACAAGCCACTATGCCCAACCCCTTTTATGTGTTACCTCAGGCTCTGCATCAAATGCCAGAAACCTTAAATCTTGGCACATCCAGAATTTTCAAGCTAAGAATATGAAATAAAACAGAATGTCTCTCTGGCACTGTATGTATGAGATTGTTCCTGTAAGGTGGATAAGGAGAGGACGTGGTCCTGATCCCCCAGGTTCCAGCAAGAATGCAGTGCACCCAGAAGGGTGTGAGGAGGGAGATGAAGGTGATCAGAGATCAGGACAGCTTCCAAACAAATGAGGAACCAGCCAGAGCGGGACTCTGCAGTGTTACAAGGTGACCTTCTCCTGGTTCACATCTTCTCTAGTTCTTCCCCAGGTTCACATTTTCAGATGTTGAAAGTCTAGACTTCTACTGGAGTCTGTGGAGCTGTAGCTGACATAAAAGACTTGAAAGTCTGACCCAAAATACTCACATTTATGGGAAAAAATTGAAATGAAGATTGATTTAAAGAACTAATTTGAATACCAGAAAAGCTTTAACGATGTCATTTCCTTTCCTCCAATTACAATAGCTAATGTACTTTTCTCATTAAAACATACTGTGTATGCAGGCATACTAGATAAGACAGAAATGAAACTGCAGGTGAAGCATTCACGGCCCAAGAAATTACCCTACAGTTAGTGGTGCAGTACTCTCTGTTCTTCCTTATTCTGTATTCTGTCTGCACTGTACCTGTTTCACACTGATTCTTTCCCTGTGATCATGTTGCCTCCAGTTAGAGATAACAGAGGAACCACATGGTAGATCAGTTGGAGAGTTTGTTCAAGAATTTTGCACGTAAGGATAACTGCGCTGCATCTTTTTTTTAGGTTGGAGAACTTCCTGTGTTATTCCATCTTAAGTTTGTATTAAAACGCCATGAATGCTCTGCAGCATAGTTTCTTACACTACCCCCATTACTGCAGACTCATGTCCCTTCCAGTACTGTATTAAGCAGCGTGACAAACATCTGTCACATGTTGGCTCTTTCATCTTCTCTGCAGGAGGAGTGTTTGCAAAGGAGTCATTTATTTTGGATTTATCTTGATCCATACCGACACATATCTGTACAGAAAGAGACAGAAGCACACATACCTTGCTAAGCATTTGTTAAAGGACACAGAATCAACTCAAACATGCCTACTGTTTAGGTTGGAAAATAGTGATGCTTGATATGTTCTGTAATTTCTGTGGGAGCTTGTTGTGGAGTGTTAAGTTACTTTGCAAGAAAGCTGTGACAAGAATGAGCAAAAATGAAACAAAAATCCTTATGCCCCGTCTGCTCTATGAGAGACAGTAGTCATGCTCACTACTTTAACCTCTTAACAATTCTGTATTTTATTTTGTTGGCCATTTCATCACTTTTTCATCAGTGCTGAGAGTATAAAAGGAAGAATAAGACCATTCAGTAGAATTATAGAACATTGAAAAGGTCAAAGGATTATTGTTTACTGTTATCTTTCAGAGAACATATGAGGCTATAAAATTGCAAAGCCTCGTTCTTGTGACAAAGATTGCAACAAGGACAGAAAGGCCTGCATAAATCCAGTTTTTTGACAATGACTAGAAGACTGGAAAATAGTACAATTTAATCCATTGTTGTTGCAGTTTTTAGATTGTAATCATTTGGTTAACACCCACGAAGTTTTAGATTACTTTTAGTTTCCTTCAAGTGAGCTGATAGTTGTTTTGTGACTATTTTGAGGCAAGTTGCAAGTGAGAAAGTGTAATGTTTTATTTATTTTACTGTAGTCAAGAGTCCAGTGAATTTATTAAGTTGAAACTGCAGGATGTCTGAACTTGTCCAGGTCAGTTATTTACTTTTAGCTCACAGAAGGAGCATTTCCTATACTTCATTTCCTATACCAACTGAAGCAGTGGTTATTTCAAGAACCATCAAGCTCAGGCTATCTATTTTTATGGCCTTGTCGACAGTCATCTCTGGATTCTTCACATGCTATGCCAGGAGAGCTTTTGATTATTGTTAGGAATGAGCATTAGACTGCAGAATTTGAAATGAAAGCACAGCTGGGAGGGTATTTGGGGAAGTGTTGCTTTCTGCTGTCCCTGGTTCCCTTCCCAAGGCAACTGCTAGTGATGAGTTTGGGGAACAGACTTAGAGACTAGGTGGACATTTGCTCTAACTTAGCAAGGCTGCTCTTAAGTTTGTACAGGATCCATCTTTCTCTGTCTAACTTAACTGTCTTAAACGTAGTCTCTTCAGTAGCTGTTTGGATTTCTTCTACAGCTGATGAATGCAAACGGACACCTCCGAAGGGGCATCACAGATAGCCCCTGTGATTATACAGGAATCTTAAAAAGTAGATGTTTATCTTTTAGATGGCTACATTTAGGTGAGATGAACACTAATACAAAAGATGTAATTCATGTCTTACTTCATAACTTTGTAAGGACTTCAACTGAATATTGCTTGCTGTAGATTCCAAATTCCGTTTGGACTAAATCTATTTTGTCTGATACCTTTAAGAATGAATTAGAGCACTCCCCTTCTTAGTAAATCTCATTGTCCATAATGAGAAAAATCCTCTGTTATTGTAATACTCGATCTGTGAATCCTGAACTCTCCAAAATTTTGTTTTGATACATAGGAAGACTGTAGACTGTGTTGGTCAGTAGTAGAAGTAGCACAATAGGAGCCAGAAGTCTGAGTCTTAGATGAAGACTCTGCTTTAAAATCACTGAATTAAATGTTGCTACTTACCCTAGAATTTCAGAAAATGTATAAAGTAATAATCAGATACAGACTGGCAGACTGGAGAGCGTAAGAATGAGATAATAAGCCAGTCAGCATAACAGGCAACAGTCAAACTGCCTAACGATTGCCCTGTGAGATTTTTGTTTGGTGAGTGCTGAGTAAAAAGCAGTTTTAAAGACAGTCGTGGAAGAGGAGGAGAGCTTGGTATTGCGGGAGTTTGTTTGGGAGCTCTTCTTCTGTACCACAGAGCATGTGGTGAAGTCAAAGCCTTCGCTTGGAGTCACAGCATGTGAGCAATGGAGGAATTGTGGGCCGTCCGGTGCAACCACTGACTTTCTGATACAGAATAAGAGGTAAGAGATGGGAAGCTGGGTGGGGATGGCTGCCCCATAGGCGGGCAGCCAGCAGGGGGTTTGGCGGTGAAGGCAGCTGGCTTGTGCTGGATGTAATGCAGAAAGGGGTCAGGGAAGGGAAAGGATTGTGCGGAGGTTTGATATGGTCCCAGTAGCAAGTGGAGAGCAGGTCTTTATGAAGACCTTCTAGATAGACATCAAGACAGCAGGATTACATTTACGGAGGTCTGAGAAAAGACTGCTGCAATCACTGGGACACAGTATAATGAGAACTTCAGCTGTGTGCACAGATAGGAATGTGGGGGGTTTTGTTCATTTGGTGTTTTTTAGTTTGCCTCTCCCCATCTTTCTGAATTGGTTGATCTGATGTATCATCTGTCTTACTAAATTTAAGTTTTCAGTGGCTTTTTGGAACTAGAATTTTTAAATTAAGAGTAATTTTTTCCTGCTGGTTTGTTTTCTTAAACTACTTCTCATCCTCAGTTGGTCTGAAAGGATATTCACATATCTAAAATGCTGTCATTCATTGAGACAATTGAGCTTTTAATTAAGATTTAAAATAAAGTTGTTTTAGAAGGGGGCAGTGAAATATTCTGAATTTCTTATTTAAATCTTGTCTTTCAGAATTTTACAAATGGTAGATGTTACGCATTTGATCAGTATGATCAGTATATTACAGAACTGACAAATCTTTTAAAATAACCATACGTATCTTTAGTATAATTCAGTATTTGCTTTAAAAATGAAATTCTAATAGCTGGCAATATAATAAAAAGGACTATACCATCTGCTGGCTGTATATAATTATATTAAAAACATCAGTCTGTACTTGATTCAACAATTTTCAAGAGCTTGTTAACCTTTCAAATTAGATTTGTACTATCAATTATACTTAACAAGGAACTTTTTATCTATGGCTTTTATATTTCCTTAATTAGTTCCATAACTCATTTTAGGCGTTTTTCTAATACAGTAATGTCATACAGTTATACAGCCCCAGCAGGATTTTCAAGGATGTCTTGTTTCATCTTCCCCCTTTTCTTTCCCCACTACCACACTGTAACGCTTTTGTAATGAGGAATGTTATCACCTCCATCTCCACTCCAATCAGCCGACACTCACTATGTGGCTCACTTGAAATATTCATATTAAATATGTAAAGGGCCAGACTATCTGTCTCTGAGAGTACTGGTGTGAATGGGCATTGCAGTTACTCGGCTTCAGACTGTCATCTTGAAAGAATAGATTACATGTATTCCATAATTATCTCTTGAAGTATCCCTGCCGTTTTTAAAAAGATGTGAGAAAGTCTTTTTTGCCTCTGAAACTTTCAGAGAATTCTCTTCAGGCAATTGTTCTCACCTTGACCCTTTAGAGGCCAGATTTAAGCACAGAGTGTGTGTAATAATAGTTTCAGCACTGCCTTAAAATGATATGATACACCAGTGGTGGATAGCTCTGTCTCCCTACCATTCATAGCAAGTCAGAGATGTAATGGGATTGGTGTCCAGAGGGTCTTTTCTAAAAAAAAAACCACATGGATTGCACACGGAAATGTAGAGATTGTGCTTCTTAGCAATATCTTCAATTATAAAAGTGGGAAGGATCCCACAGTTGCTCTATAGATGGTGAATGCTGTGTAGAACATTGCAGTCTGCTCAACAGGAGGATTAATTTTCACCCCAAATTGTTCTTAAGAACGAATCTCCATAAAGTTTATCATTTTTAGGACTGAGGTAAAAGCTCCTCTTAAGCCATTGTTGTGATTTGGAAAAACAGAAAGATGACCTAGCATTAGAAAATGCTTTAAAAGTCAAAGTGTTGATCTATCAGAACAGAAAACATAAATAATACATAGTTCATCTGGATCCAAATACTTGGATATTACAGGTTTTTTTCATTCTGGGAAAATTCTCATCACTCTCCAGAAAACATCTTTATGTAGCCTTCCAGTTTTTTACACTTCATTTTAACTTCTTATCATGATATTTTTCATGGTTGTTTCCAAAATATATTTTAGAAAGTACACGTTATATGTTAGAGTACTGTACTGCAACCAGCTAATGTTATTTTTCACATACATGCCTATGAAATTCACATTAACGGCCTTGAGGCAGTTATATCATTTATCATAGATTAACCTTGCTCCTTAGTTCAGAGCTGTAGGATGGGAAAGGACAGGGAAGACAACTTCTTAAAATAGTCTTGACAGTTGTTTCTCTAGCCTGTCATTAAAGGTTTCCCTATGCACCATGTGCTAAAATCCAGCTTGAACCTTCTTTACTGTAATTTCAATCCATGATCTCTTGTTGCATCAACTACAAGTATAGAGAACAGATTATTTCTGTCTTCTTTATAGTGGCTTTGAAAATAGTGTTCCCTTTCCTAGTCTGTAGGCTAGGCAGTCCCATTTCTTTCCACCTTTTTTTCTGTCTGTCACATTTTCTGTGCTTTGGTTAATGTACATCTTCCTCAAAGCGTGGTGCCCCAGACTGGATGCAGTGCTTTAGCTCAGATCTTCTTGCTGAGTGGAACAGAAAAGGATTATGTGTGTTTTGCAGTTCATGCTCGTTACACATGTAAGTCTGCATGGGGGTTTTCTTTTTCAGTATGGCACTGCTGAGTCTTGCTCATTTTGTGACCCACACCCTAACTAGTTATTCCTCAGCCTGTGATGGTGAAGTCAGGAACTATCAGTCAGGAACAGTCAGCCTACCCACAGACCTATATAATTCTGCTTACTTGCAGCCTATTTGGTAAAAGCTGTCATGCAAGTTACTAACATCCAAGTTGCGAAGTATTTAATAGTGCTGGCCATAGGGTGCATCCTGCAGAATTCTGCTAGAGTCATGTCTCCACTTTGATAGAGAACCATTGATAATGAACTCCCATGTGCACGTTTTCATGCAGCTTTCCATTTTTAAAGAGATTTTGGTTCTGTGTGTGCTGTTTGCAGTCTCCTGGCACTCCATTCATCTCCCAGGAGTTCTCTAGAAAGACTGGGTTAGTCTAGCCAGCCGTGCAAGTGTGTAGAATAAAACCTGTCAGGCCCTGCTGTTTTGAAAACTTAAACTAGGCATGCTGTAACCCATTTTTTCGTCACAGAGGCTGTAAGCTTATCCTTTTGTCATTGGTCTGTATTGTGCTCCGCTATCTCTAGTGCTTGACAGTTTAACAACAAAAATTAAAAAAAGGCTTTCAACACTTTGGCCTTCAAAACGCTGTGACCTTAAAACTTGAAAGAGAGGTGATCCTGCCTAAGTCTGTGGCAATTCTGTGCAGTAGCCTAGAGATCATAGTGTCCTGCAGAGGTAGGTAGCTTTTATGCCCGCCAGCAATTCAGGCTAGTTAGGAGCCGGTCACAGAGCGTCGTTTCTGCCATTCCTGCTATACTCCGTTCTCCTCCTGCCTACCTGTTCATGCAGGGAAATATTGGGAAAGGAGTCCCTGATGCGTCATTCTGCATCTCTGCCTGTACAACTCTTATTTGGTGGCTGCACATTTAAATAAAATTTAGGAGAATATGCTCAAAGGAAGAGACGTGAAACATTTCCAAGAACCTTTTAAAGGTCTACAGTGAAGTGGAAAAAAAAAGGGGGGGGAGGGAGGGACACCTGTTAATTGTTCAGTGAAAGTCACCCCTCGCTGTAGTCTATTATTTCTCCTGCTATGTGGATTTATTTATTTAAAAAACAATGAAGTGCTTGAAGACGGAATAATACCAAGTGTACTTAGTCATCTTTGTTTCATGGCATTGTTCCCTAAAAAGCTGCTTCAGTTCTGGATATATCAATAGGCTGCAGTACATTTTAAGTACTGTTTTAAGCATTTTAAGTTCTGTACCTTGCATAAAGTCTTGGATAACCAGCCCACTGCAGTAAGGTAATAATTTGTAAGACAGCTTATCCTCAGCTATTTCCAGGTATGAAGGAATGGCACCAAACTTGCAAGATTGGCCAGTGCTGCTGGTGTGTTGTATGCCAAACTAGAACAAAAAGAACAAGTGTCCCACTTTTGTATGCAGTTATCCATAGCTGAGGTGGTTTCTGTGCTGTTATCCTGAGCAATATAGCAGCACCATGGTTTCTTTCTTGCAAGTAAACTAGCCAGCAACAAGAAATAATTTGAAGTAGAGGGTATTCCTAGTCAAATGTATTAAGAGGGTTCCAGTGTTGATATTTCTGGGGTCAACATTTAGTCTTCAAAGGGAATTTGTGCATGTGAAAAATCAGGATAATATGTAAATGCTCTTCCTTCTGAAGTCAGGGGGAGCTCCGCATTGAAGTGAAAGACTGTGGTAAGAAAAACATGTGTTTTACAAATGTATTGGGATGGATAAATTGACAAGTCCCAAAATGCCAACAAATCAGTTTTTTTGCTGTGCTAAAACATAAATGTATAGAACGTTTTATTAATATGCTCTTATGCTGTCTTCTTTTCACCCAGACTGTAAAGAATATGTAAACTTAGATTGACAGTTTCTATTCATCTTTTCTATTCATTTACTTTCATTGTACCTGTAAGTTTATTCTAGAGGATGGCTTAAATCATAAAATAGAATCATAGAATTTTTTAGGTTGGAAAAGTCCCTTAAGATCATCAAGTCCAACTGTTAACCTGACACTGCCACCACTAAACCATGTCCCTAAGCGCCACGTCTAGCCGTCTTTGAAATACCTCCAGGGATGGCGACTCAACTGCTTCCCTGGGCAGCCTGTTCCAATGCTTGACAAATCTTCCAGTGAGGAAATTTTTCCTAACGTCCAGTGTAAACCTTTTGAGTTCTAAACCTCAGCACAGCTTGAGGCCACTTCCTCTCATCCTATCGCTTGTTACTTGGGAGAAGAGACCAACCCCACTTCCTTTCGGGTAGTTGTAGAGAGCGAGAAGGTCTCCCCCAGCTTCCTTTTCTCCAGGCTGAACAACCCCACTTCCCTCAGCTGCCCCTCATAAGACTTCTTCTCTAGACCCTAATCTCCTGATCATCTATGAATTCATCATTAAAATGTTGGGTAGTATAAGTTAGAATCACATAATACTAAAAAATAAATAGCATATCCAAACCTTTAAACATTGTCATAGTCCATACTTACCAGTTTTTGGCAAGTTATATGAAAATCACCATGAAAATGAATCACCTGTGTGATACTTACCTTGACTTATGGCTAGGCTAAATAATGTGTAAAACTAATGGAATTATTAAAAGCAGAAATTAAGACAAGGCTGTTTAGTACAGCAAGCAGTCTCAAATTAAAAGTCCAAGTTTAGCAATGCTGACAACATATTGAAAGTATTTATTATTAAAGACATTATTATTTGGTACTATGATTGTTAATTCCAGTAGTTCTTTATTATTACTTTTTTGTTCCACATCTAGGTAATTGTGCTTGCTTCTGACAACACAATCAATTTCACAATAGTATTTTACAGTAGAATGTAGCTTAAGTGAAACCAAAGGGCAACAGAGCACTGGAGACCTTCCTTAGAGGAGCCATGGGTAAAGACAAAGGGAGCAAATCCCTTATGGACAGTCTCGTGGCTGACAGGGCGGAGGTCTTGGCCTGGAGTGGGGGGGTACACGTCTTCTTTATCTATTAATACATTTCATAAGAAGCATATCCCAAAATTGGGTTTTTGTTTAACATTGTCTCCTTCACTTGAATTCTATTGAATCATGTCTATAGCTAAATTAAAGCATTATTTTTGCATGGCATTTCAGTGCAAATTGATTATATTTCAAAGAAAAAATAGTACTTTAACTTTTAGCAGCCCTAGAAATTCTGCCATATTTTACTATTACAGATAATCATAATTCACCACTGCATTATTTAGTGAAGTATTTTAATACATTTAGTGAACAAAAACAGTCCTTGAAAGCTTGTCTGGCTTAAATTCTCTCTCCATTTTTCTGCTGCATGACTTACATTCCTGTCATTTATATGGTTTTATAACACCAATGCTAGTCTCGTAAGTATTAACCATAGATGTATTTAAAATTATTTAATTGTGCCTTATACTTAGCATAAAGAAATTTAAACGTAATAGAAAAAAGTAAAAAAAGTCGTAATTTTTAGTAACTTAGTATTTGTTGCTCTGTAAGAAAGTTGATGCTTCTGATCTAGATATCTGTTTCTGAAACAAAGAACTAAGGCCCAAGTTTTGAAGTAGGTAGATGCATATATGCTAGGTTCAAAAAGGAAGTGCGCATTTATGTTTATGTAGGAACAACTATCCAAATGTATTTCCAGTAATTAATGTTGTTAGCAAATCAGAGGTAGACTGTATATGAATTAAATCCAGGGCCTATATGATAGCTGAATTATTTGTAGAGTCATTAAAATGGTACCAAAATTTAGATGGATTTTATTTTGTCAATTAAGTTATTAGATGACTTTTCTTCTATTTAAAAACCCAACAATATTAAAGATATATTTGTGTATGAATACTGGGTAGAAATTGCATAGAAGTTTTCAGATTGGATGCTTCCAGAAGAGTGTAAGTTCTTCCAGAAAACCTTGTAAGAGTAACAACAGTATCTGCGATTCATGTATATCACCTTCTGGCCAGTCTTATACCTTAGTTGAAAAACCACGAAAAGTTACACATAGCTACAGTGTGTGATGGGCTACTTGTAACTTTATTGTTGAAACTTCTCCTTTCGTGTCTGGTATCCTGGATACAGTTTTCCTTGCTGAAAAGGCTTAGTGCCAGATCTTAATTAATTGAATTTACGAAGAGTAGAAGTGGTTCTGAGCCTTCAGGAGTCATCACCTGGAGAGTTAGAATTAATTATCCCATTATAGTATAGAGCCCCCTTCTCCCAGGGTATGACCTTTAAAGACACTCGCTGGAGTACCGCGCTTCCTTCTAGAAGGTTATAGATGAACAGAGTAAGGTCAGAAGCTAAACCAAGTGCTGGCTTGAGAAAGTCCGTTTGTAGCTTCTTACCTGAAGAGGATGGTCTGAGCTCACATTTGCTCACATGCCCTTCAGATGCCAATGCAAGGTAATAAATCTGCTGTCTCTGAACCTAAAGAGAAACAAATAAGACGAGTAATAAACTGAGCTAATAATAAATACAAAAAGTAGGACATAAAGGACAGGGTAAAATATTTCTTAAACTGGGTATCTCAACCCATTTCAGTGAGTAACTGCACAAATAAACTGTTACTCATTTTGAAGGTTAAGCTGTAATACTACCTTTAAAACCTTTAAATGGAATCTACTATTTACAATAAAACATTCCCAGTGTTAGACTCAACTCCTTCCCAAATTGATTATATACTCTTTTGAGCAGAAGTAAGTTTCAAGCATCTAATTCAAAAAGAGTCATCCATCTTCCTTTCTGCTAGTCAGACAGCTCGATATTCCAGTTTCTTCAGAAAGTCTTAACTTGCCAATGGAATGGATATTTCTTTCTCTTCAGCTCTACAGGCTCTTTTTGAGTAGTTCCAAGCCTGCTTAGCATTTGTGGTGTTCGTGACAGGCATTCATTTTGCATCAGAAATGAGAAAGAAGTACAATTAAAAAGGAAAATGCCAAATTATTTAAGGGGCATTTTAAAGATTTTTAAGGATTACTGAAGATGTGGGGTTTTTTTAAAGATTCACAGGTATTTTACAGGTAGTCTACAAACAACAGGCAATTACTGTAACCTGGGAATGTATAGCATGAATTCATATTATTTTAATTTATTGTTTGTGGGGGTTTTTTCTTAATCAGTGATAAACAATTGTTGGGAACACATCCAGCTAATTGTAGAAATGCTGTTATCTTAAGTTTTAAGAAACGTCATTCTTCTTACATGGCCCTGGAATAATGATACTTCATACTACAGAGCAAATCCAGTAGAAGAGTGAACAGGAGTTAACCAAGTAACTTCAAATCGCAATATTGTTTGGCATTACGATCGAACCTATCAGTGATGTCAATCATAAAACTGGTATAACTTGGGTTTTGCAATTAACTTGGCAGGGGTACATCGTTTTCTCTCCAAACACAACAGCCAAGGAAGAAATGCTGTTTTCAAATTCCTAAGTGATCTAACTGTGTATTTTTCACAGCTAAAACTGGACATCTCAGTTGGCATTTAAATTCTTTTCTGTCACTGGGTATGACACTGAGTTGTGTCCCTCAGGGGTCTGTATTGGGACCAGAACTGTTCAGTATCTTCATCAGTGACATAGACAGTGGGATCGAGTGCACCCTCAGCAAGCTTGCAGATGACACCAAGCTCTGTGGTGCGGCTGACGCACTTGAGGGATGGGATGCTATCCAGAGAGACCTGGACAAGCTCAAGAAGTGGGCCTGTGTGAACCTCATGAGGTTCAACAAGGCCAAGTGCAGGGTCCTGCACCTGGGTTGGGGCAACAGGCTGGAGGATGAAGGAATTGAGAGCAGACCTGCCGAGAAGGACCTGGGGGTACTGGCAGATGAAAAGCTGGACATGAGCCACCAGTGTGCACTCACAGCCCAGAAGGCCAACCGCATCCTGGGCTGCATCAAAAGCAGCGTGGCCAGCAGGTCGTGGGAGGTGATTCTGCCCCTCTACTCTGCCCTTGTGAGACCCCACCTGGAGTACTGTGTCCAGCTCAGGGGCCCCCAACATAAGAAGGACATGGACCTGTTGGAGTGGGTCCAGAGGGGGGCCACAAAAATGATCCGAGGGCTGGAGCCCCTCTGCTATGAGGACAGGCTGAGAGAGTTGGGGTTGTTCAGCCTGGAGAAGAGAAGGCTCTGGGGAGACCTTATAGCGGCCTTCCAGTACTTCAAGGGGGCCTACAGGAAAGATGGGGACAAGTTTTTAGCAGGGCCTGTTGTGATAGGACATGGGGTGATGGCTTTAAACTAAAAGAGGGTAGATTTAGACGAGATATAAGAAAGAAATTTCTTACAACGAGGGTGGTAAAACACTGAAACAGGTTGCCTGAAGAGGTGGCAGATGCTCCATACCTGGAAGCATTCAAGGTCAGGTTGGACGGGACTCTGAGCAACCTGATGTAGTTGAAGATGTCCTTGCTTATTGCAGGGGAGGTTGGACTAGATGACTTTTAAAGGTCCCTTTCCCTTCCAACCCACACTATTCTATGATTCTATGAACCAAATTCATCCTGGCTGAAAAACAAAATATGAATACTTTCTTTCAATGAGCAATCACTTTTATAGTTAATATTTTTATTGATAGAATTTATCAAAAGATAAACGAACTTATCAACATTAAGTTGCTCCTTTTTTGTTCCAGGATGCCCCAACTCCTAATGTGATCAGTCTTTTCCCAGAAAAGTTGGAAAGATGACCTTTTAATTTTTGTTCAAGTACAGAATGCTAAGCAAAAGTCATAAAACCTCTGTACACTTCAGGTGTAAAATCGCCCTGTATAACAGTCAGTCTAGTGTTGCTGCTCTCAAGACTTGAAACATAGCTTTGTGACACTACCCAACCAAGTGTAGCATCAAAGTAATGATGTTATAATTAAGGCAGAGGTGGCACTTTAACGTTGAGCATGTATTTTTGATTGCTGATACCATTCTTCCAAAAGTTCCCTTCAGGTTTAAAATTTCTCTTGTTGTTCTGCCATTTCTAAGTGTGAACAAAAAACCATTTCTGACCCACGAGGAATTTGCTATTATATTTGATTGTGACTTAGATCACAATCTAAGCCCCTGTTGGGGGAGCAACTTAAAAACTCAGAGATAAACCAGAAACTGAGACAAAATTCAACACAGATTTAACTTCTAGTTAACCAACATTGTGTCACAGTTTCATGAACGACTGTGATAGGGAATAAGATTGTGCTGCTTACCTTGTCTGAGAAGAAAATTAGTAAAATGGAAAGACTGGAATAATTGAAATAGGAAGTAGTTCAGCAGTATGCAATTCAAGGTCGTTAATTTAGGAAATAATAATTTCAGCTTGAATTTAGAAGTGATGGAGGAGGAGGAACAGAATTCAAATGAATGAGTCCTATTTTATGATGACTGTGAGTCACTAATGAGATGCAAAACTAAAAACTGTAAAGGAATCCTAGGAGCCCTGTCAAACATGACCAAAGATGTGATAATGTGTGGTTAGACCTCATTAGCTTAAGAAGTGATATGATTGCAAGGTGAGAAAAGAGCCTTTTAAACTAAAAGCTAGTGCTGGTGAAAGTACAAAAGGCTTCAAACTGGTGTTGACTACGTAAAGGCTGGATGTCAGAGTAAACTTTGTGACCATTTCTGTACCTTAGAGCGGTGGGATCCCAGAAAAGCCTTCTAACCGGAAAAGGGAGAGCAAAAAGAATAATTATGCTGGGTGAAGTATCTCAGTCTGTAGAAGCAATTATGTGAAGTATCTCAGTCTGTAGAAGTAATTATGTGTGATGTGATCTTGCAATAAGATTGCCTAACGAGCCAGGGAGGAGTCCTGCTGAGTTCTAGATCCCTAATTTTGGAGGAGCTGGGTTTTGTATTGGAGAATTCCCCTATGTTCTTCAAGTGCTACACACCTTCTGTCTGGTTGTTCTGCGGGGACATTGTGGCTCCTTCTCCCTTTGTTGTCCAGTCCCTCCAGGGTCTGGGGCTCCTTCTTGAGCACACAAACGTTTATGCCAGTAAAACCAAGGGTTAGCAGTGTGTAACCCAGCTAACTCTGTAATTGTGCATCGTAATTTCTATGCCTTCCATGTTCAAAAAATGTTATTGTTCTGAAGTTTTAAAAAATACTTCATTATTATTTTTAGGAAAGGATTTTATTTTTTTTTTAAGGATTTCAACAATTAAGAGTTCTTATGTTTAAGAAAATTGTCCTGAGTAACTCTGGTTTTACAAACATCTACTTAAAAAAATAGACCTCAAGAGTTTTTGTTTTTCTTGCTGCACTCACTCATAGCAGATGTGCCTTTTCAATGGCATCACCTCCATTTGCTTGTGGAGGCTGAAAAATACTAGCATTCCATAAAAAAATTTAGAGAAGCATGCAATCCTTATATTGGCAGTAAAACAATGATGCTGAGCATGTTCAAAAGTATCTATTTTTATTCCTAGCCAAGACTTGTTGCTTCATGACGCGAAGTGCTTCATGGCGCTTGAAGCAGCAAAATCATCCCACCCCTCACCCCCACCCCCAGAAAGAGAAAATAGACCTATAATCCAGTGGAAGATTTTGATGTCACAAATAGAATTGTACCATCTACTCTAGCAAACAACATGCGCCTTTCATTTAATATAGGAATAATGGTACTGTAAACAAAACGAACTATAAAGCTGCTGCATGTTACATATGTTGCACTGAGTACAGTAATCAACTCATTGACCTTGTGGAGGGGTTTTAGATTTGCAGAAGGGAAAATTTAGACTTAATATTGCTTGATACAAGTGAATTGCATTATGGGTTGGTAGATACTCAGAAGGGTTTTGGTTACTGCAGAAGGTCATGCTGACTTTGTTGATTAAATGATAAGACTAAAGACAAGGTAATTTTGCTGAACTGGAACATTTGGTGTTAATGATGTGGCAGGATAATTTGTAATAATATAACCATGGTGATACAGAATGAAAAGTAGTATCATAGTAGCCAATGAGGTTAAGAAATGGTTGTAAACTGAATATGCAAAGTAAGTAGAATAACTAGTGAAAAGCGCATTTAAAGAAATTGTCATTTGGAACTCAGGGTGATATTTTGGGAGATCATGGCATGTTGCTTTTTTTTTGGGTTTTTTTGTTCGGGTTTTTTTTTGTTAGGAGCAAAGAACTCTGCTTCTTCATTTCCTTTCTGTTTACATAAGCTAGTAATGTAATAACTTTGGAATGATTGTTTAGAGTGAAATTGATAAAAGAAAAGGAAGGGCTATCTAGGCTACAACTAATTTGACATGTACCACATCATATGCTATGAAATAAAATTTTCCATGACTTTTTCTATCTGAGGCCTTTGGAGGAAGTGAATTCTATTTAAAGCTGATTAAAAACATACTGGTTATTTTTCTGGTGGGTTTTAAATCCAAGTGGCTTTTTGTATTTATAAAATTCATCTGGAAGAATCAGTTTAGAAAACATGAGAGACCTTTCCAGAATTGACTGCAAACCCCAAATTTATTTAAACTAAGTTAACAAAATATTAAACTGAATATAAGCTGTCTATATCACTAATACTGTTTCTGACATTTTCTTAATGAACCCTGAAACATGTATTATAATCCCTTTAAATTTGAATTAAATTTTGAAGGCGTCCTGTGAAGTTAGTAGAAAGTTGGCATTCACTTCAAATAAAAACTCTTGTAGGTTCTTGGCATTATCACTTCTTTCGTTTTAGGAACAGAGCAAATATGTTTCCATTGATGTCTGTGGACCAACACTGGTCTATAAAAGCTGGGGATGTCGCCCAGTTGAATCAGTCTTTAAAATCCTAGAATAACATTTCATTACTGTTTCTCTTCAGTAAAACCCTTTATGAGGCTATGAGATCCATACAGATGGTACTAATTATGTCATCTTGTTCCTTTTAAGATATTTTTTTCCCCTCTAGATTTATTTTTCACCTCTAAGCAAAACACAGAACACTGTTATATATAATGCATGGTCATTTAAGCAGAAATTGTCTTAGAACAGTTAATTATTTAATTATTGCACACACTATATCCTTAGTAGCACAGTTTAGGGAAAAAAAAAAAAATCAGTTAAGCAAGAAGCTTTTTTTCCTTAAACTCCATTCTTAAGTAGCATTGCTTACTGTTTTCATTGAATTTAGGATAGATGAAAATCCATTCAAATGAAGATAAAATTCCCATTTTAGAACCTGGTATTTGGTTAACCTAGCTGTACAAAATACATGTAGATAAAAGACTACAATCACAAAAAGAGGCACCTCAAGAAAAAGATCCGCTCCTGTCTGCAGCAAGTCAAGATCAGAGATGTTTGCTTAACTTTGTCTAATCTGTTCCTTCTGTGGAAGGGAACTCCAGAATCTCCCTTATAACCTCTTCTCTTTCAAACACAAGAAAAAACTTCTTTACGGTGAGGGAGACAGGGCTCTGGAACAGGCTGTCCAGGGAGGTTGTGGAGTCCCCTTCTCTGGAGATTTTCCAGCCCCACTTGGATGCAGTCCTGAGTAATGTGCTCTAGGCATTCCTGCGTCAGCAGGGGAGTTGGACTAGATGATCTCTAGAGGTCCCTTCCAACTCTGAAGACGCTGTGATTCTAGGGATTCATTATTCTTATGGTTGTATTAATCTTATTATCGGATTTATTTTCCTTCAAATGAAGCTGATGTCATTGCCCCAGAAAGCAAGTGGTACTACGTGCTGCTGCCAGAGCCAGAATTAGACACCCTAGTGACTAGCTGGGCACTCCCTGCCGTCTCCCTTGTCTCCTTCCTTCTTGCCACCCTTCTGATCTCCCCCAGACCAAGACAATTGCCAAGTCTTCTACACAACAGCTTCACCTTTTCTAGAGTAAACCAGCTTCTTTCACCCTTTCCCAGAGTAGAGTGGTTTCAATGGTAGCAGTTAGTTTCTGCTCGCTGTGTCAGTGATCCTTTGCTGCCTGCCTGCTCTGTCCATCAGCCCTAGGACAGTGGACATGACTTGGCCCTGAAAGCTGTTGTCTTTCAAGGTGGCATTGTTTTCCCCCGTGCCCAGTATCTGTTTCTCTCAGTGCCTTTAACATAAGCAGAAATACAAGCAGCAGAACAGCTCAATGCCAAGCATTCCGCTGGCCGAAAGAGATGAGCAGCACCTGACTGATCACCAGTGTGACTCTGATGCTCCTTAATGAGGACTTCCTCACATGGGAGGTGCACTTCAACACCTTGCATGGGATGTTGGTAATGAGCTAGCAAGTCACTTTTTTGTGCTTGACACCCCTCCCCCCCCAACATCCTGACTGTACATTTTTTCCATGCATCTTTGACATGTTTAGAGCTATTCTACCTTACAGTGTTTGAAGTAAGGTTAAGATAAAGCTATCTGCAAGCTCAGCTGAACATCAGCATCACCCAGCACTGCTCAGCCCTGTAGCACCAGCTGATGGCTCCCCTCTTGTCATGTAATTTCTCTTAAGAGCTGCAGATCTTCAGTGGTAAGAAGGTGCAGTGGATGTTATCTGCTGTGTGCAGACTTAGTATCTGCTAATGAAGGTTGTGGTCTTTTAAAAGGTTTTGATAACAGAAAAAGATCTCAGCTGCTTGGTGGCAGTGTACTGTCCTGGCTAATGCAGGTGGAGGAGATGGGATGAGATAGGAGCACTCCTTCCTTGGGAGTGCTTTAGCATCCTTCCTTGCGGGAGGTTTGCCAGACTGAGCAGGACTGTGCATGTAAAGGGCAACCTGCTAACTCAGCAAGAGAGAAGCTGATGGCACTGATAGAGGAAAAATTATTCTGGAGAAAAGCAGGAGGTAGACATGCAACCAGACCTCAAGGAAGACAGAAAACATATTTTCATGGGCCCTAAGGGGCTTGGCGGGGCTGGGGGTGGGTGTCTGTTACAGCACAGGAAGACCTTACCTGTTGCTGAAACGGGAGTAGGCCTGGAAAAAAGACCACATGCTGTAAGGATATGGTGGATAGAGGGAGATTCCCTAGCAAACTTCTTTCATTTCTGTTCAGTGTTACTCCGAGTTTTCTTTGCTTTTGAAGAAACGTAATTGTTTTAGTCTGTAGCTTAATGAAACATGGCAGTAGAGTTAATAAAGTTCTGGTGGTATTTTGGTTTGAAGATTAATGTTTTGTTCTGTCAAAGGTTTTGCCAGTTCAGGGTCACATCCTAACCAGTGCACATCTAAGAGGGCGTGCCTGGATTACCACCAAAGTATCTTGTTGTGACTCTGCTCTGGGAGATAGAAGGTTTTTAGATTTTCCTGGATAAAAAATGACTGCTAAACTTGGTCTTATGTTCAGTTACTTATAAATAAGAGGGTCTTACCTATGGTCACACTGGAATGGAACGAGTACCCAGTGACACTACTTAAAAAACTGCTTCAGAACACGGACAACAGCTAATCTTACGAAGGACTGTACATGTGTGCTTCACTTCAGATCTAATGTGTTTGGAGTTAAGCAAGTGATTGGATTGAGACCTGCACACGTTTGCTGTTACCAGCAGTGGTAAATCTGGGGATTAAATTTGATCTTCTGATGTGAGAATGAAATCAATAACCATCATAATCACTGACAATTATAGGTTAAAAAGCTATGAGGGTTTTAAATATTTGGGTGAGCAGGAGGGGAAAATACCTTCAAAATTTACGGTAGTGTTTTTCCCTAGCCCTGCCAAGGCTGTTTGCCTGGTGCTTTTTCTTGTATGGAGAGAAGCTGCCCCAACTGCAAATGGGCGGAAGAGAATTAAAGTTAACCTAGACTAGAAGTGGCTGTCACCGGCTAAGCCTGGAGCACTGGTTTCTCCCTACTACACTGGGCTCTTTGTTTGCCCTTGGGGTTTCTGTGGGTGACCAAGGCACAATGGCTTCCCTGGTGCCACCTCAGGAAGCACAGAGCGTGAAGGTCCTACCTGCAGGTCTTTGACAGGGCCTCCACCGCCAGTGCTACCTTTGCATGGTCACTCGAGAGCTTTACAATTTGTCCTGCGACTACATAGCAATTACCTGGAACAGATTATAATGCTAATCCAATAAGTAACATTAAAATCACTAGTGGTTGAAAATAACAAGTCTTGAATCATGGGTTTTAAGGCAAGTATAGACATCAGCTCTTATGCTTAGAGGCACCTCTGGAATAAATAATGAGGAAATATATAAAGCTATGTAAAAAGCAGCAAGTTGGTTTTGTTTTGTTGACAAAAGAGATTGAGTTAAAAGTAAAAAGCTCTTAAAATGTATCTGTGGGGTGTGGTTCTTGCAATTTTTTTTAAATACAGTCTGGCTTTTCTCTAAGTGCTTCTGGTAATTCAACAGGACGGTAGCTTTCCCCAGCAGCTTACCTACAGCCCTTCCCAAATGAAATGTGGATTGGCCTTTACTACTATTAGTACATTAGCTGAGATAAATAGCGGCGTGCTTTTATCTGTTACTTCAGCCTGAGGAAGAACTGAGCAACGTTCACTGGCAGGGTCTCAGTCCTGTACAGGACTCACAGGAGTTGCCAAGTGCTTCGTTAGATCAAACCCCTCCAATTTACATTTCCTCTATACCTGATATTTTAAGTGCTTCCTAGAGGTGCCTAATATATATAGAACTTGTAAAAATACCTTTTAAAATAATGTCGTGGTATGGGGTACCTGTGCCCAGGGACAGCGGCAGGCCTGAGGGGTCTCTGTGAGGAGAGGCCGGGCTGCCCCAGGTGGGTGTGGCCGGTTCCAGCCAGTTCCAGAAGGTTCTAGCAGGTTCCGGCCGCCCCACAGCCGGGCACAGCTCAGCCCCGATGGTGGTGCCTCAGGGAAACGGGTGTAAGAAAGGGAGAAAATGCAGGAAAGGAGAGGAATGAGGCGAAAAAGCGTGAGGAACAGCTCTGTGAGCACTGAGGGGGGAGGAGGTGGAGGAGGTGCTCCGGGTGCCTGAGCGGAGACTCCCCTGCAGCCTGTGGGGAGACCGTGGTGGGGCAGGGAAAGGTGTGGGGAGGAGAGAGTGGCGGGGGGGTTACGGGGTAAGCATCCACCNTCAAACCCCTCCAATTTACATTTCCTCTATACCTGATATTTTAAGTGCTTCCTAGAGGTGCCTAATATATATAGAACTTGTAAAAATACCTTTTAAAATAATGTCGTGGTATGGGGTACCTGTGCCCAGGGACAGCGGCAGGCCTGAGGGGTCTCTGTGAGGAGAGGCCGGGCTGCCCCAGGTGGGTGTGGCCGGTTCCAGCCAGTTCCAGAAGGTTCTAGCAGGTTCCGGCCGCCCCACAGCCGGGCACAGCTCAGCCCCGATGGTGGTGCCTCAGGGAAACGGGTGTAAGAAAGGGAGAAAATGCAGGAAAGGAGAGGAATGAGGCGAAAAAGCGTGAGGAACAGCTCTGTGAGCACTGAGGGGGGAGGAGGTGGAGGAGGTGCTCCGGGTGCCTGAGCGGAGACTCCCCTGCAGCCTGTGGGGAGACCGTGGTGGGGCAGGGAAAGGTGTGGGGAGGAGAGAGTGGCGGGGCTGTTACGGGTTAACCATCACCCCCATTCCTCAGCCCCTGCTGGGCCTCTCGGGTGGGGAGAGGAGTCAGGAATGGAGCACTGAAGTTGAGCCTGGGAAAGGGGGGGGGGGGAAAGGGGTTTTGTTTCTCACCATCGATCTCAATGTCAATTGGAAATAAATTAATTTTCAGCAAGTCAAGTCATTTTTGCCTATGATAGTGATTGGTAAGCGATATCCATGTCTTTATCTCGACCCACAAGCTAATTTTGTCACCTGCTCCTGTTGACAGCTGTCCAGCCAGCCCAGGTGAACTCACCACAGTTGTGTGGTGCTTGCAGAACACACCCAGCTTAAAGAAGGTGTGCTCTTTAGAAAAGAAAAACAAAAACAACCCACNAAAGGTGTGGGGAGGAGAGAGTGGCGGGGCTGTTACGGGCTAACCATCACCCCCATTCCTCAGCCCCTGCTGGGCCTCTCGGGTGGGGAGAGGAGTCAGGAATGGAGCACTGAAGTTGAGCCTGGGAAAGGGGGGGGGGGGAAAGGGGTTTTGTTTCTCACCATCGATCTCAATGTCAATTGGAAATAAATTAATTTTCAGCAAGTCAAGTCATTTTTGCCTATGATAGTGATTGGTAAGCGATATCCATGTCTTTATCTCGACCCACAAGCTAATTTTGTCACCTGCTCCTGTTGACAGCTGTCCAGCCAGCCCAGGTGAACTCACCACAGTTGTGTGGTGCTTGCAGAACACACCCAGCTTAAAGAAGGTGTGCTCTTTAGAAAAGAAAAACAAAAACAACCCACAGCTTTCCAGAAGCAGGATGGATATCATAAATGCATTTTATCAGTGCTTTCAAACACCAGTGACTGCTGAAGTTTATGAAGTTGAGTGTAAATGGTTTGGTATCTAACACTGTGAAATGACCATAGATTTGAGTGATAAGAGTACATCTGTGTTGAATGAAAGTGCTTGAATGTGGATTTTAATCTTGGTTGTGCACACTGAAATCTAAGGTGGTCGGAGAGAATTATGTCACATGAAGAGCATTAATTCATAGAGAGAACAGGCTGAAGAATGGCGAAATAAACATCAATAGTGCTGTCTTCCTTCGCTACACTACCCACAGGTTGGGAATCAAAAGATTTGACAGATTATGGGCTAAACTAAATAAGACAAGATTTCAGATGTTCTCAGTGTAAAATTGGACACTCAAACTTGTTGTAATATGGCTAAGGAGTTAAATCTGAATGCAAATGGCAATTAGTGACAATAGTAAAATTATTTTTTCAATTTCAGTGGGAGTGGATGATGCAGGCAAAGCAGAAGTTGGAGGCAGATGTGATACTAGAGGAAGAAGGAAAAAAAGAACTCATTTGCCAAAGGTAGGGAGAACATCCCACAAGATGTTTAGCAACGAGGGTGATTTTCCTGTGCTTCATCAAATGTAAAAAGCGATGTTAAAAAACCCCATGTCATTTAAAAATCTTTTTGATGTGAATTTGAAACTGTGGTTTGTTAGCTTCTCCTTAACTGACAGGATGTAGATTGATATTTCATAGGAAATAGAGTGCAATTAGTATCTTTCCACAGCTGAAAACGGTAGTCAGCAGTAACTTTGAGGCTTTTCTGATCTTAGCTGAATCTGAAACAATATTCTAATGCATAGTAGCCTTGCTGGTACAAAATTCCCCATAGGTCTGTCTCCACAAAGTAACTTTTTTTGCACTTTCTGCTATGTTTCTCTCGTATCATCTTTGGCAAGGACCGCTTGGGGTTTTCCCTTGCTCTGTAGTCTGGGGAATGGTCTGTTTCCTAGGAGCATCTGGAAATTTCATCTGAAAAACTCTTGTTATGTCAGGGCCTTGGGACCTGACAATGCCTGTGATCTTTCCTGGTCTCCCAACGGGGATTTGGAGAGCATTTTTTTTACCCATTGTAGGTAGGTTAGAGGCACATTCTGAAAATCTTTCTGGACTGAATGTCTGTTAAATTATTTTAAGCGGATCTTACAAGCATTTGCAGTGATAACCTTTCAGTTTCTCTTGAGCTGTTCTAATATATCACCCTCGTGATGTATATAAATCAAGTAAATATTGATTTATAAAATTTTCAGGGTTGTTCCTTGTATGCAAAAGCCATTATGAGTTAATATGTTCTAAAATTGATAATTTGGCTTTATAATGTGCAGATTACTTTTTGTCTCGCCTATATGCTCAGCTCACAGCAATGTAAGACCCTACTACCTATCCATTTATTTTTTTCTTTACACATCTCACCAGCATGGTTCACAGTTTGGGGCCTGGAGATGTTCCTGGCTTGTCTGGTACCTATAGTTTCTGTCTGTATTGTGTGGCTGATTCACAGTGTTATACAATGGGAGATACAACAGTTTGTGTTGACCGACTCTCAGATAGCTACCTTAATATATTTAATTTAGACTTATCCATCTACCAGTGTGTGCAGAATATGGCATCTACTCCCATTAATTTAGTTTTTCTTTATCTGATTTGTAGCACACACCTGTAATAAATTATCTCAGCACAGTTGGAGTGCACTGAACTGCAGATCAAGAGCTGGAATGAATGGGGAAGGCAGAGCTTTATAAACCGGATTTATGGAATCAAAACTCTTTTTTAGTTTTGATTCTGTAAGAGACACTAACAGAAAGTTATCTTAATTGCTAACTTTGTAACATACTTCAGCATATTCTTTTCCAACTCCACTGTGTTCTGTATTTTCAGTAAACATCCTGCACCTACAGCAAGTGCTGGTCTATCAACTGTTAAGAAGCAGTTAGGTCAAAGACTGTTTCACCATGTCTAAGTCCAGTGCATTGATGTGTTTATTATTTTTATTAATATTTTCTTCACTGAGGGCTTTGTAAAATGCTAGTTTCATTTTGATGTAAGTCCTCAGCCTTTGGCTTCAAGCAGATAGGCTAGAGCAGGGGCAGTGAATGTACTGCAGCCCCATCCTGCAGCCTTCCTCCCTCAGAGAGAGTTCTTTTAGCCACTGGTGAAGTATTGCTCTTCAGTGTGTTTGTTTAGTACTTAATCTGGATTAACAACTGCGCTTCACGTTTTCTCTTAAAGGAAATGCTAGTAGTCTGTGCATAGCCTTGGTGGCACAGCAAGAATGGGGAAATAAATATTTGTAGAGCTAAATGGAGATTAGAGAACACATGTAATCATGCCAGCACTTAGAGCCTCTAATTACATGACAAGGCTTCAAAGGTTACAAATCCAGGAGGAGCTAAAGATTTACTCAGTAACCTGGAATGCGGAGAATGAACAAAAATACCATTCGGAGGATATGAGCTAAAAGAGTGTATGTTGGGTAGAGTGGTTGTGAACTTGGTAAGAAACATAGTTGTGGACTTGCTCAAGGCTGACTTCACAGTGGAATGCTCAGCAGGACAGTTGGCTTCCTGCAGGAGCCATAGTGCCATAAATTGATGATGAGAAGCACAGCCTGGCTCCATTCAATAAAGATCAATTAAAGACTGAAATAGATACACAAAAAACCTCTTTTGAGCAAGAGACCTTTGGAATAAAAAAACGATAGACTTCAGTCAAACAAGAATGATGAGACAAGAGGCTCTTCATGCTCCATTTTATCTGATAGGTTTCAGTTCAACAATTTCACAGTTTATGATAGTGATACCTCTCTCTTGCTAATTCTTAAAATTATTGCCAGAAATACTTTCAATTCTAAGTTCATAAAGAGGCTGAGGTGAGTTCAGGATGCTCAAACTTTGCTGATTATACAGTTTTTTTTTTATTTAACCCTCAGAGTTGAATTCATTTGTGTCAGACGGCAGATTCTGGAAAGCACTCATTAAAAGTGAGTCAGAAATAATTTCTGTTTGTCTTTCTCAAATATACCTTGTGTAAAAGAAGTGTAATTTTAGTAAATTTAATAGTGTTTCTTTGCAGAAAAGCAAATAGATTGACAGATTATCTAAATTGTTACAGTTGTTTAAAAGGTCATAAACGGTAGCACTTAGAGACATACCATTCTTTTAGTCTAGAAAGCTTTCATCAACATTGCCCAAATATATTGTATGTAACTAGTGATACTAAAAGACTGCATTTACCAATTTTTAGAAGTTGCTCAGTGATTTTGACTGAGTGCGATGTAGTATAAGACTGCATGTGCTGTGTTGCGAGGACAGAATTTCCTGTAAGTACTTCCAGTAGTTCCTGGTTAAGGGAAGCTGTCATAATGGCCTTTTGCAGGGTGTTTTGTTTCTCTGTTATGTTTAACATAGCTGCATCTAAGAGAGCTAAGAAAATAAAAGTCCGGACAGACTGTACAGTTACATACAACATCTCAGTGAAGGCAGTGATTCTTATTTAATCCAGATCATTGTATCCTTCCTCATCGTCACTAAAGAACCAGACTAATTGGTATTTCTCCTGTCTGGAATTCTCTTTTTCTAGTGACTTGCCATTGTAGCACTTAGATAAATACACCTGAAGCTTAAAAAACAGAGTAATACAACCAGTTTTTATGGTCTCTCACCCTTAAGCTTACAAACATTTATCATGGACAGGACCCACAGAGGTAACATAGCATAGTCTTAGATAAAATATCCTATGTTAGTGCTGTACAGCAGGAGTTCATGTTCCTTTTATCGTGTCCATTACGTAGTGGTGGTGTACAATATGAAGTGTTTCAGTCGTGTTCTTGGAAACCCACAACTCCAGACAAACGGTTTTGTATCTTCCTTGTTTGTAATACTGCAGAAGTTCGGAAATGGTTATATATTAATAGGCAGTTGCTGTACTTCTAAATGGAGACATGGAAGCTGCTAGCTACATATTTAATTGATACTGCTGTTTTGGCAACAACTCTTAAGTGAAATGCTAGAGATTAATAACCAATTATAATTTTTTTGAAAACAGCCTAGGAAGGAAAACAACTTTTGAAGGTACTTTATTTAATTCACAAAACAAATATTTACTTTGAAATAAAAAGTATCTTGTTTACAGCATAAGGAGTTCACATTCAAGATGTCTTCATCTATTGTTCTTTGATATATTTATCAAAAAGCTTTCTCAGATAAATAAAAGGCTACGGGGATTTTGCTGACAAATGTTGCACTGCAGCCTGTTTCATGTTTGGTATTCACTGAGGGATCAGAAGCCTTCAGAAGAATTGCTGTTGTAATGCAAGAAAAAAATCTCTATAGTTTTAACAAATTAAAAATATAGAACAGAGTGGTACAATAAAAAGGAAAACAGCACCCAGAGCTTGTCAAATATTCTAGTTTGGTACCCAGAGTCTCAAATTGAAAAAAGAACACAAGAAAGAGGCAGCCACTGGTTAGCAATGCACGTAGTAAAGATTACAGTGATTTGGGATTTAGCTAAATTTCATTCCAGTTTTCCCTTGTTACTTTATTGAATTCCCAGGCTTGACTAAAAATTAATATTATTAGTATTTTTTCTACAGGTTTCAATACCTAGTTCAAATATTCTACAGTGTGTATGTGTTGATGTATTACTCTGTGCTTCATTTTCTTTTAAAAAGCAAAACAAAAGAAGCTTTACTTGACCCACATGACTAATTTATCCTGTAACTAGTATTTTCCAATTAAAACTAGTGAAAAAACCCCATCATTTTGGAACCAGCATTATGACTATAATACTAAAGGACTAAATGGAAACTATAAACACAAATATGAACTGTTAATACCCAATATGGCATATCATCTGAGAAATGAAAAAGTAACTGCAAAGAACTAATGGTATTACAAGATGCATATAATTTGAGTCATGTAAAATCTGGGTAACTTCTTTATGCACTTATGGATTCTCTGAGTAAAAAGGCATTCCTGCTACACAACTTCGTTTACCCAAAGTTATGGGTCTGCATTGTCTGTGGAGCTTGTATAATGTATAGGAATAGGTAAAAAAAAGCAATTAGGAGCCTAGCGAAGACTTGCCCTGGATCTCTGTGTAACCTCCTGGAGAGGTCTGGCTCTCCTCACTCTACAGAGAGACTAGATAGAGGCTTGTAAGTGAGGACCTGGCTTTCTTCCACTCAGCTGTGTCGTAAGAGGGAAAAATCTGTGTCTTTGTACCTGCTAGTGTGGGGTCTAGCAGCTGACAAAGTACTGTTTGTGTAAAGGCTGTGATGTGTCTCTCTCTGCCAGGATCACACTCAGGCTTCCTAAGATCTAGGTACCACTCGTGTACGCTTGTGTGTAACATCACTCCTAAATGTCTCCATATTTGAGTAAAGCAGCATTGCCCGCCGTTGACTGAAGTGCTGCTGGTGATAAACTCCTTCAACACAGATACATAGAATAACCTAATTCTATGGGTATGCTCAAAGAAACTTTGTTGTATGCAAAATTATTGACCTGCCTATAAATCAGATTTAATTAGCTCTGTACTGCCATTTGCCTGTCGTTCCCTGATGGCCATTGTATGTGGTAATGGAGTTAATTGGGGGGCATACCACACACTGGTAATGCGTAAGGGGTGATTGCAAAGAGTGGTTGTTTTGTAGAAGATATTGTAGATGTTTGACTGGATCTGTAACACATGGTGATCTGGGGTTTTAGCAAAGTGTCTCAGTCCTCCTGGGGTGTTGGCTGCATAATCTCTCAATTAAGTGAATTTTCCTTCATTAGTGGAAGTAGTTTTCTAGACAGGACTAAGGGGCTTTTCCATTTTCAGTGAAAATATTGCAAGTTCTGCACTATGACCTGAGTCATGGCATAAGGTTACAGTTCACTGTGTTATTTCCACCTGTGTAACTGATTTTCGTGCAACTTGATTGCTTATATTGAATGTTTTATAATTATAAAGAGAGTTTAGGCAATTCTTCCAACAATATTTACTACCACTGGTTTGTGTCAAACTTATATAGCCCCCTCTGGTCATTGAATTAACTACAGAATTCTGTGCAGAATTCTTAGAAGTATTTTCCAGGTTCTCATGGAAAGATTGACATTTTCTGCATATTTAAGTATAATCAGTTTTTAAAAACTAGTTCTGTTAAATTGTTTTTCCTGTGCAGTTCCCATTAACAAAGAGAATGGGGTTTCCTAAAGTAAAGGAGCTAATTTCTTTTTGCCTCTTAACCATTTAGCTATGAGGAATGAAAGAAATACAAATTTGAACAGTTTTCTGTAAGAAAAAAACAGTGGAATGTAGCGGCATGGCAGAGATGCTAATTACAGATGAGGTAGAGAAAGGGGTTGTGTCAAATTAGTCTCAATTGTGTGACTTTGAATTGTTATTTATGTAGAATAGCGCAGCAGTGGAAGATACATCCTGCAAGAATGTTTTTTTCAATCTGCCACTTGGAAACAAAGCTGAAGCTGTTCAGGAGTGCTTGGGTCAGGACTCATCTCTCTGAGATACCATGTTATTGCTAGATGTTTGTTATGTGTGATGAGCAGAATGGAGTGTTACAAAGAACTGTCTTCCACCATCTTTTTTCCCTCTGCACTTTCATGCAGTTATGTATACATACATGGACAATGTGCATGTACAACACACAGGTCCTGCTAGAGTTTCTACCACAATATGATCACAATATATTGTGAATGAAAAGTTTGAATACTGTAATTGAACAGAATATAAAAATAAGTCTGTGCTATACATTACAATGTATCCATAGTTGTGTAAGATTAAAATATTGATAGTATATTATTATTACTGAGGTAATATTGTGGGTTTAATTCTATGATTATTAAGGTAACAGCAACATAAGATTAGATGTCTTAAGCATCTATAATTAACTTTTAGGTTTGTTTGGTTTTTTTATATTCTGCATATATATAATTTATGAGGGGCATAGATTATTCTGATACTCTGGAGATCCTGTGATCAATGCAGGTAGAGCTGGAGGGAGCCTCAGGAGGTCAGGTAGTTCAGCCCCCTGCCCAGCAGGAGCAATTATACCTAAACCATGCCTGACAGTTAATTAGCTAGCCTGTTCTTAAAACCCTCCTGTGACTGAGATTCCACTCTCCCTTGGCAATTGATTTCAGTGCTGAACTATCTTGACAGCTAGAAAGATTTCCCTAATGTCTAAAAGTAAATTTCCCTTGCTGCAGTTTAACCCTTCCTGTCCTATCCTGTGAAGAATAGTTTTGTTCCTTTCCCTTGACAGCAACCTTTTGCATAATTGAAAGCTGTTATCATGGAGGGTTCACATCATTTTAAATTAAAAAATCCCAGAATCTTCAGTCTTTTCTTCTAGCTCATGCTTTCTAGCTCACTGATTCTTCTTGTTGCTTTCCTCTTGGCGCTTTCTGAGTGACCTGACTTACTGGCCTGCTGTGAGGCCTTAGAGAAGCCATGGCAGTCCTCAGCTTGGTTCTGTGTGTGGGGTGGGGAAGTGCCGTGGGCCAGTGGGAGCCCCTGCAGACACCCTGGTCTGGGGCAGGGACAGGCACCTGCTGAGCGGGTACTGGCTCAGGTCTAAAGGCAGTGCCTGTTTGCTGGTACAGCAAGGCAGGCTGTGTAGCACACAGCAGTCCTGTGCCAAGCCATATGGCACCAGCACGGTCTCCGCTGGCTCCTGTGCCTCTGCACCATGTTTCCCTTTGCAGAGCCAACAGGCCCACTTACCAGCTTCCTTGGAACACTCTGAAATCTATAGATGAAATGCACTTTGAGAGGTGGTGTAATTTTTCTCTTACAAAACCATGGGTCTGTAATTTACATCACTTAATGTGACAAGTACAAATCAATCCACATACTGTATATTTTAAAAATGTTCCTGGTTTATAATTTTATATAGTTAGGGTATATTTTAAAAGCATTTATTAGGACAAAATGTCGGCAGTTAGAAAATGACAGCCCCGGTCTTTGTTTCATCCACATGTAAAGCAGTGATAGATCAAAATTATTTAAGTAGGAGCTTGATATGGTGAGGCTGCTTGGTTTACTAGCACTGTTTGGGTTTGTGGCTTTTGCTTTTGAGCTCTGTGTTGAGACCTAAGGACCTTTCTTTCACTGTTTACAGAGCTGAGGTTTTCTAATGGCCTGCTGCAGGCCCACAGAGGTCAGTGGCAATGAGTTCCAGTGATGCTTTTGAGCCTCATCTATTGCTACTTCAGTAAATCAGCTTTGGCCCAGTTGTTTCATTTGGAATTGAACAATCCTTGCACGCAGCAGGAACAGAAGCAAATGAGTAGCCTTGACAATCCTTTTCTGATGTTTTTTATCCATTTCTGAAGATCAAAAAGTGGATTAAAACTTCTCTCAAAGACCAAAGAGAGGACTACCTTCATTGCAGGGTTTATTTACAATACATATTTTTCCAACCTTGCTAACTATTATGTTAAAAGGAGGAGAAATTCAAACTGTGACTACTAGAGCCCAAATTTCTGATTACTTGTTCTCAAAAGCTTGCTGTAAACACAGTCACAAGCTGCTTGTCTCAGCAAGCAGGCCACAGGAAGGCAGATTTTTGATGAAAGGTGTAGGTTGCTAATGGTTGCGGTGTTTGCATTTTCCAGAGTGATGCAGTTTTTCAAACAGGTCAGTCAGCATCTGAAGAGTCAGTGTCCACTGAAGTTCCTCTCAACGTCACCAAAACCTGTGTTGGCAGTTGCATACTTTGTTGTATACATATGAAAAACCCCCCCCATATATATAACTGAATAAAGAGTAGGCAGGGAAGTGGAAAGGAAAGGGAACATAAGAACAAAAAAGCCTATTCCTCAGTGAAATAATAGGGTTAAGCATTGTCTCACTATACATGTAATTTGAATATTATAAAAGACAAGTTTTATATTTTTCATTTTAAATAGATCACAGATTATCCTGCTTTATTCACACGTCTGACACATAATAGTAGCAAATATGTTAATAATCCCTATTTTAACCTCTGGACTTCCCAGTCTATCTCGCATATCTACGTTTTTCAACAGCTCAGCATAATTAAGCACCCCAACTGCATAATGTGCTGTGTTGGGTAAGTGTGAGAGGACATATGGTACATTTCTCCAGGAACTGAGCTCTCGATCGCTTTTATTGTTCTGTGTCACAATCTTAATGCTTTTTTAATGGAGTTTTCAGAGGGTGAACACCGTCAGCCCGTTGTCTGCTATGCTCAGCACAGAGGAATGAGAAGTATATGCTTTATGGAAGCAGGGTAGAAAATTAAAGAAGGATATCATTGAAGTATGGGAGGAAGTTTGTTGATGAAATGATGATGCTTTCTGTTCTCAGGCATGACTTCTGCCAGTATAGCAGTGATTTCGACTGAAAATATTTTTCATGATGTTCATACCAATTGGGTGGCATGCGGTAAGGAGTTGGAACAAAGTAATTCTAGAAAAAACAGTGAAGTAGTTTATAAATAACTGAAATCACTGCATAACTCATGAATCATTTGGATGATCCCTCTCATTTCACTGCATATTTTCTCACTTAGTTTTCATTGATAGGAAAATCAATGCTGACTTCTGAGAACTCATATGATCTAGAATATTTCACAGGAAGGCTTTATGGAACAAATCTGTTTTTAAATGAAATAACACATCTGGTTTATTTAGTTCCCTGTCCAGCAAGTCACTTAAGCTCTTGACTGCTGTTTGACAACTTACTTATTTGAAGTTCTGCTCAAACTACTGTGTGTTGCTGGAGTGCTGCCATATTTGGTTCAACAGATCTGTAATACATGATCGATTCCTTTGTTTTGCCTTTTTCCTTGCTTTTCTTTCTTCTGTTTCTTGTACAAGAAGTCTTGTTCCCATTTTAGGTTTTCTTGTTTCCTGAGCATAATGCCTCTGCCTCTACGTTTGTAACAGGGTCTAACAAAACTAAAAATATTTTACATTGCTTATATGTTAGATACAGACATGCGGAAGATGGATTTACAGCAACAGGTAAGGGTCAGAATTTCAGGGCACAACTGTCTGACAAAAAGCTGAAAGTGATTACATTTGGTACAAAGTGAGCACGAGGTGAGAGAGCAAAAGGGATTGTTTTTAATGGTTCCATGTGATATTTCTAGATTACACATTAGGAAAATTCACTGCGCAAGCTAGCCTTCATAGCTGAAAATCACGGGTTAATTAATCAAACCCAACACATATGTGTACAGACATATTCATAATTCTAATACAAACCTTGACTGGAGAATGTAGGAAAATACCAGCGCTCTTGAGTGGGCTTGGTAAATCTACACATAATTCACTTGTTTGGACAGTTGTTTGTAATTAGCTGTTACTTCACTGTGAATCAAAAACTGACCATCTCTCAAGTGGCAAGACAATAAGTGAAGCAGTGCTGCAGAGGAGAGGTAACAAAATAATTCTGTATGTTTGCTGCAGACAGGATAGGAAGTGTTGGGTTGAAGTTGCAACAGGAGAGCTTGGCATTAGGGAAACTGTAATGATAATGGGGATAGTGACTCACAGGAGTGGGCTGGCTAGAGAAGGCAGAGAGGATGGAGTACGCCTTCAGGCAGGGACCTAGACAAGCTGCGTCTTAAGATCACCTTTCTGACCTTTAGTGGCAATTCTTTGAATTCTTTAGGTTGTAACTGCTGTAGGACCTATGCAGAGAACATGCAAGTATGTGCATTTGTGTGTGAATGTAAACACAGGTGGAACAAGGTTGAGTTTCAGAAATAAAATTACATTTATTTGTTTCATTATGTTACGTTCACAGACACAGCAATTTTATGTTTCTACTATTTTCTTGTGTTTGTTGTTACTTTAAATAGAGGGGTCTACCCTTCTCCCCCAGAGGAGTAACCCCTCAAGAATGAAAAGCTTCTACCATAACTTTAATACCACTTGAAGCTTTAGAAATGCTAATGCACGAACATTTTGTGACTAGTTGCATATGTCCATGACTGAAACATTTCACGGAATCACAGAATTTTCAGAGTTGGAAGGGACCTCTAGAGATCATCTAGTCCAACTCCCCTGCTGACGCAGGATTGCCTAGAGCACATTACTCAGGACCGCATCCAGACGGGTCTTGAAATCATCTCCAGAGAAGGGGACTCCACAACCTCCCTGGGCAGCCTGTTCCAGGGCTCGGTCACCCTCACCATAAAGAAGTTTTTTCTTACGTTTGAATGGAACTTCCGATGTTCCAACTTGTGCCCGTTGCCCCTCGTCCTGTCACTGGGAACCACTGAAAAGAGTCTGCCTCCATCCTCCTCCAACCCACCCTTGAGATACTTAGAAGCAAGACTAAGGTCTCCCCTCAGCCTTCTCTTCTCCAGGCTAAAGAGTCCCAGCTCTCTCAGCCTTTCCTCATAAGGGAGGTGCTCCAGTCTCCCAGTCATCTTTGTTGCCCTACACTGGACTCTCTCCAGTAGTTCCCTGTCCCACTTGAGCTGGGGAGCCCAGAACTGGACACAGTATTCCAGTTGCGGCCTCACCAGTGCCGAGTAGAGGGGGAGAATGACCTCCCTCGACCTCCTGGCCACACTCTTCCCTATGCAGCCCAGGATTGCATTGGCCTTCCT
>VYXH01006618.1:66230-83958 GCA_013397275.1 Burhinus bistriatus
TGGATGTCCAGCTTGGCCAAGTGGTCTCTAACCCAGTCCTCCTCAACTGAGGGAAAAATATTCCTCTCTCCAGACCTTCCCCCTTGCCCCCAGGGTCTGGGATTCATGAGGGATAGCTGTAGCAGTGAAGACGGAAGAAAAGAAGGCGTTCAGTAACTCCGCCTTCTCTGTGTCTTCCACCCCTAGGGCGCCCATCTCATTCAATCAGTGGGCCTACATTTTCCCTAGTCTTCCTTTTTCTACTGATATACGGAAGGAACCTCTTCTTTTTATCTTTAACTGCAGTGGCCAAGCTGAGTTCTGCTTGGGCTTTGGCCCTTCTAATTTTCCCCCTGCATAGCTTCACTACATCTTGGTATTCCTCATAAGTTGCCAACCCCCTTTTCCAAAGAATGTTTCATGAAGCAGTTTCATGAACTGCTTGTTTACCAATCTTGAACCCAGTGTTACTTCTTTCTCCATATATCCTCTCTGAATAAACAAATAAATTGCAGATTGTAAGTGCAGATTCTGAAAAAAAGGCGCAGCAATGTGGAAGGCCCTGCAAAAGTTTTTCAGAGACATCCTGGAGGCCTGTGTTGGTGCATACACATATTCCGCATTTCCTCTCTCATCAGTCTTGGTTTCTGTATCTTTTAAAGAAGTACGTAGGTATGCCTTTCCTATGACCTTGCTTCTGATTTTCTGCAAGGAAAAAGAATATATGGAAGTTATTTCAGCAAGAAGAAATCTCTGTGCGGGATATCTTTGTCAATACCCCGTACATCTCTGAAAAGGCTATGGGACCAATTCCTAAACTAGACAAGTCTCCAGTTTGTTTTCTGTAATTGCTTGTTCAGTCTCACCTAACCTAATCATCATCTAACAGCTGGCCTTGGCAAGTGCTCTGGGCTCACTCAATAATCAATAGAAAAGAATAGGCACCTCCAGAGGATGGCTTATATCATCCTAAGGTAATTATCTAAAATTGGTAGGCTGAATCACCTCTGGTGGTATTTGTCTCTTTCCATCAATTATAGCAAGAGTCCGGATGACTGGCTTAAATTGGGTGATTAAAGAGATGAATCCTGCTCTCAGGTAATGTTACAAGAGGTCTGCTTCATACAGTGTCTAATTTCTCAGCATTGGGGAAAATCACCTTTCCTGTAGCTCAACAGTAGGTTACAGTGGCCTCTTGTGTAAGCCTCTTTCAGATGCAGTCCTCCACTCCCAGCTCTGGGTACTGCCAGTTTCCACTCAGTCCTTCCAGCTCGCTGTGAGTTGGCATCCACTTAAGCCCTGTGAGCAGTGCCCTGTGTCATTGCAGCTGCTCTCCAGACCTTCAGGGGGCATGAAAAAGGAGGATGCAGTGTTCCACCTCCAATCCTGAGATACTGAGGTAGAGAGAGAAGTTAAGCAACACCACAAAGCTCCACAGTCACATCTGCTTCCCCTTTATTAGTCCCAAATGATAGAATAGACATTTCTTTTGCATGGCAGCAAGTTATGGTGTAACTTCACACCTTCTCTCAGCCACTCCTCTGCTGCTTCTGGTGATCTGATTTGCTTCTCTGTTCTTCCTCCTGGACTCACTCTTTCTTATCTTCTCATGGGTTGTCTTTTCAAGCAAGTAGTGCAGCTTTTGGATTAAACTGACCCTCTTCTCTAATACTGTAGGTGGATTTATCCCACTTAACCGTAGCTATTTAAAAGTTAAATGCTTGTTTTAAACCAGCAATCTGCATTCCCTGATAATCAGCAGAAGAGATGGCACCAGAGGACGTTCAAGTTGTCTAAGTCATGGTCTGACTTGCTGGGAATACCAGCCTATCACCTACAGAGCAAGTGGTTTGGCTGAACGTCTCTTACGTGGCTGTTGAGTTGGGAGTGTTGTGCCCTATCTGCTGATCCTTCAGGATGGAATGGACCATACAGAACCCTTTGTCATCCCTCTCACAAGGACATGCTAAGTGCTGAACAGAGGGTTGAGGAAAATATTCTTTACCTTTTCTGTCCTAATCACAGAGACACCACAAGTATCTGTGGGGAAGCTGCTGCAAGTTGGAGCAGCCACTAATGTTCAGTAAGTTACACCCTGAAGTGTACTGAGGGCTAGCAAGAAAGAGGTATGAAAAGGGCTTTTGTTCCCTGTATCTTACATTTTCTGTTCTCCTTCTCTTTGATGCAGTTCCCAAAAGTTTTGTGAAAGAGCCTAGCTTTCATGTTTCACCGTTAATGAGAGTTGGAAGGGTAGTTTTTCTGCCCACCATAGGTTGTCCAGTAGAACATTGTTAATTTTTTTCAGTGACCTACTGTAAATGTAGTAACCCGAAGCAGTATTGTCAAAGGTAAACATCAGTTCTGTTTCTGCTAGACCATGTTTCAAAAGTTTGTTCAGGTAATTTGTTTTCAGCTCAGATGAGGGACTGAGTTTTTGCTCAGTCTGGAGTTTCTTGCCAATTTTAAAAACTGGGCATGCACATAAAAAACAAAGGAAGTTACACAGTTGCTGTGGTAGATTTTTATCACCACATATTGCTGTGTACGACAGCAATCAGTTCTTACTGGTGTGTCTTGAAGTTTCTGAATTTACCTGGACTGAAATCATAAAATCAGATTTCTGAATGCATTTTGTTTCCACGTGCATTACATTATAAATCAGTTTCATTTTGTTCTTGATGTTATCCTGCTGCAAAACACAGAGAAAACACTCAATAAATGAAATTGCATCTGTCTGATTCCACAAATCTGAGTAATGCTAAAGGTCTTCAACTGGAATATATCTATTTCTGCTAGAAAGGTTTTTCAAACCTTCTTCCCCCAATAAATTCTGACTGTTATTTTAGCACAGATAAGATAATACTCTCAAAATATGATTGCAAGAAAATCCATAAGACTGGTATGGAAAACCCTGTGTACTTCAAGAAATTATTTTTTCTAGCAAAAACAAATAGACAGTGTAGTGTATGTCATCCAAATGGCAAGAGGAAGGAATTGTGTTTCATGAAGTAAAAATCTACCATCAGCAAGCTCATATATTTCTTAGTGGCATCATTGGCCTTTGTAAATTTGGACTTGGGGGATCATAAAACCTCAATGTGTGTACAATGAATTTTCTACTGAGCAGCACAGCATTCAAATTCTGAATATTTTCCCTGGTATGTGTAATAATATATCAGTTTGTAATGTTTAAGTGACTTGGTAAGAAATAGGAGGAGGAGGATTAGCTACTAAACTTGTCAGAATTATATTCCTAGTGAATACCTGGAAAGGAGGGAAAAAAAAAAAGATTGAATTTGCTGTCTTTCCACAGCACCTACATAGTGAGTTCTGTCAGATTTACAACTTTCTTTTCTAATATGGAAGCAAAGCTGTTAGTCTTATGAAGGTAGGATATTAGGTAACTTGCACACAGAAGCATTTTCTGAGCGGCTAGCACTTCAGGTGCGTGGTCAATGACATACTTCACTGTTCTGTTTCTTTTTCAGTAAATATTTGTTTGGAAGTCAATTTGTATTTATTTCGTGTGGCTCATCATGTATATGTGTGTATATTAAGACTGTAGTAAGTTGAGAGTTCTTCCATAGTAAAGGCTAAAATTGGCTTCTACTGGCATATTCTTCAGTGTCTTGGTTATTTGAAACTGATACCGTATTTTTCCAGGAAAAAAAGAGTATTTCTGTAAGTTCTCAAAATTTGTCAGAAATCCTGCTTTTCTTACATAATTTCGTCTCAGTTTAGGAAGAAAAAAAGTCGGTGTCATGTAATTTCTTCAAATGTCATCTAGCTAAATCCCTTTGAGAATTGATGCCATTGCTCTGGGAGGCTAAATATGAAAGAAACAAGCAGAAGTGCATAATACTTGTTTTCATATTTCATGTTTCAACAGAAATAACATTTTTGTTGAGAACAAACTCATTTCAGCTAGAATTGAAGGTCTGTGTTGTTTTTGATTTTCACTTATCAACTCTCAGAGCAAAATTGGGCTGCGCCGAGGATGAGTAATTTAGCCATGTAACCGTCCTCAGTTGGAAATTAGAAAGGCAAAAGGGGTTCTTGTTATAATCCTGTTAAATCTTCTATATAACTAGACTGTAGAGCTCATGCAGAACAATAATTGATGGTAGGCAAAAGTCATTACTTGCTGAGTATGTTTTCTGATAAATTCCATGTGGTTAGAGATGGTAAACTGTGCCTGGCTTCCTCTTGATTAATATTCTGCATCTTTTGGCAGTCAGTCTCAATCATGGAGTATGAGGATCACGAAATTTATAAAATCTAAATGAACGATTATTGAGTTCAAATCCAAAATTTTGAGGAGCACTGACAGGATAATTAGCTGTAAAAATATATGAATGTCAAGTAGAAAAAGAAGAGGAGAAAAGAGGAACATGAGCATTTTTGCTTAAAGTTTGCTGATAAAAGATATGATAAACCTAAAAGTAATACTCTTCTCAAAAATTCATATTACATCTCTTACACAGTTGGACCACAGATACTTGGTCGTGGTTATTCTCGCCGAGTACTCTATCTTCTGTTTAGCTTATGTTTTGAATAGTATATTGTGATTGTTAGGGTCTTTCTAAAAAGTATTATTTTCAAAAGTGGCCATTTTTCCTCCCTGCGGTTTATTTCTAGACTTCTTGGACTGAAAGCCTCCTGTGAAGTTCATTGTGATTTAAATAGGTTTGGTATTAAAATCTTCTGTGTTTTGAGTGTTCGGGGTTAAGATTCAGATACACAGAGCAAGTAAACCACAAGCAATAGTAACCACACGTTATGAAACTATAAAGAAAATACAGACTTCAAATGCATTGACATTTGCATCGGTACGGAAATGGCTCTGGTTAATTCTAGCAAAATTACTCATTGTGCCAGTTCCTGCCAATATAATAACTATTCTCTCTCGAGATAGGTTTTCTTATTGGCTATTTTCCTCGTTCGAGGAACTGAGTAAGTCATTGGGTAAGTTAGATTCAAACTAGATGACTTTTATAACTGTGCTTCTAAAATCAAATCTTTGCTTTAAGGGAGGAAAGAAAGCCAAACCGGTTCTTGGGTCTCTTTTCCTGATCTCTGACTGTTTCAGGACAAACCAGGTGCTTTGAATATATTATTTATTTTTTTATTTTTAAGATTACAGACAGACCAGCATCTGGACTATAAGCTGAATTTGCTAGCTGTTCTTTACAAACGTTGATTTGACATACTCCTCATTTCTGAGAAAGTTGCTGAAATAGCTTTTCCGGCATGCAGTGGAAGTGCTACACTGACAGAAAATCAGAAATCTCACATGGACAATGGACAGAGAGAATCTCGAAAAAAAGAAAATCTTTATTGAAATATTATAAGAAAGTTATGCCTGCACAAGAGAAGCAACTGAAAAATAGTCTTTTAGCTCTCAAAAACATCCTCAGATTTTCCTGTGAGTTCCATTTTTCAATTTAATAGCTATGTGACATGCACTTGACACATCTCTCCTGTAATATCGGATGATCTCCCATCTTTATTTTCTGGGAAATATGTCTCTCTAGTGGAGTTACATTTAAGATAGATGCAACGGAATCTGGATTTGTATAATTTAGCACAAAGAAGGATTGAAAAAAGCTGCCTAAAATTCCTTCTGTTAAACATCACTTGGTGTGTATTATTCTCTTTAAGCATGAAACAAGTTTCTTTTTCAAAGGTGGAATTTATAGCAGTCTCTCATGCAGAGAGTGTATTGTGTTCTTTGGAGGGAGCTCAGAAGCGCTGTCTGAACACTGTTTGGAGGAGAGGTCTTAACGGACTTGCATCCACACAATTTGAATTTGGCTATTTGTTTCTGTGTCTTTATTTCTGGACGTCAGTGTTAAGTTTGGCTGAATCGCCTTCAGGTCTAGGGGTTACTGCTGCCTGGGACTTGAATTCTTTCCCCTGCAATTCTCTCTCTTCAACTGCAGCAAATAGGCAAAGCCCGGTGATAAATCTGTGGATATACTTAAAGAAATAGCAAGTGTGTTTTGGCTGCATTATTATTTTCAGTTCTGTAATATTAACTTATTATTGCCAGCATATTAATGCTTTTTCACAGCAGAAAATAGTACTGAATAGTACAGAATAATTGGTGAATCACTGAATAATAGCAATAGCAGTTGTAGCTGTGGGGGACTCAGGCCAGAAGCAAGGCCGGTTGTGCAGCAGCAGATCTGGTCTGTTATTAGACCACCTTTGGAGTGATGCATGGTAGTCAGAGGGTCTAGAGATTGTAAATCCTTTGAGGAAAATTCTGTATTTATTGCTTAAGCTTAGGAAGTCGATGTCTCATTACATCTATCTTCTTTTCTTCTTCAGGCTCTGTAGTCTATTTCAAACGGTACTTTACAATATCAACTGGTTTGGTTTAGTTTTCTTAGATCCATGGCAGTCAATGTAAAATTTCTCATCAGACATTACATTTGGTAGAATCAGTGACATTACCTGAGACAAAACAGTTTTTCATGGGAGTTTAGATAACACCATCTGTTATAGAAGCTCCTTTATGAAATTGTTCCTAGCAAGTGTTACATATAGGATCTAAGTGTGTTTGCTACTTCTTTTTTTTTTACGGTTCTTGAGATCTTTTATTTGTAGCCTGGGAAAGAAAGAGATTACAGATTTTTTTAATGGTCTTTAAAAAAGTTGAGTAAACAACATATGTAATGACTCTGTAGGGAAATACTGCTTAATTAAAACATAAAGTCATTCTATTAGCATACGCACCTGCTGCTCATGTGGTTCATTTCTTCCAGAAATAACCAAATTACTGAATAGAGATTGTTCTATAGTTCAACTACCTAGAATGTGTGCTTCAGCGTTTTGTCTTGTCCTCCTGCTGGTGATTCATTATTGGCTTAAAAATAGTCACACTACATGCAGACAGAGATCTGCTGGGACTCAGCAACCAGCTGTGAAAGAATACGGTTTATCCTGACTGTTTAAGGAAAAAAAAAAAATCCCCCGAAGCCTATATAGTTTTCATAGATGTTATCTGTGGGGGAAACTTGCACTTCAGATTGGACACAAAAGAATACCTACTTCCCCCACGCACTATGCTATCATCCAAAAAGTGTGGGAAACACAGTTTGTGGAAAAGCTTGAAAATGCTTTGAAAAGTTGTGGCTACTTTATAGGACTAAGGCTTCTTATTACTTAGGGGCCTTGCAATGTATTTTGATTAGCTTAATTATAGTGTATCTGTCAGACAAAATATTCCTGGAAGATTTGAATATGTCCCAGGATGTGCCATGAGTGACTTTTCTGTGCATGTAAATGATAGCATTGATCTGAAAAAGAATTAGACTTGTTCTTGTAATACGATGGGATTTAATTCACATCATCCACTCTTTTTTTTTTCCCTTGCAATTTTAAAATGAATGTAATATGCATAGAAAGGAGCAAGACCAATAGGGGATGTTTTCATTTCTTCCACACTATATAGAGCTGGGTGTGTTTCCTTTACCTGAGACTCTATCTCCTCTGAAGAGCCTTAATAAAGAGTACAAGAGGTAGGGCAAATATGAAGTGATCCTTTCCTGATGCTTCTTTCCACTTTCTGGTAATCAGAACTGCAGAGGTCTCTGGAGCTGACAGTTGTGTTTTGAGTACTAGATGTAATAGCTGTCAGTATACCCTCGTCCTTCAATTAAGTGCACAAACTTTCTACAGAAGGTCTTGCTCCTTATTTATTGCCTTGTCTTCTTTCCATACTGAGGTGCATTAAGTATTGTAAAGAGTTTGACTTAACTGTTTCCTGCAGATTTATACAAGAAAACAGGCAAAACCTAGCATGTGTAAGGTTCTGGTTTTGGTAAATTTATACGCCTGTTCATATGCCTCTAGGGTTGTGAAACTATCAGTATGTCAATGTCACCCTTAAAATTTACATTATCAAAGTTTGTATTCTTTCTATCACATCGTCCATTTACTAAATGGGTCTCTATCTAGTTATGATTGCAGTAGCGTGACAGCCAGCTATGAAGAATAAATTGTTTACCTACTGAATGAGGTTTAATATAGGTATGTTGCAGACCTCATTGGGAAATCTATTCTAAGTACAAAATGTAAAAGTGCCTCATGTCCCAGCCAGTCACCCTAGAACTAGATTAATAGTTTAGTCCTGGTCCAGAATGAGGGCCACAGAAGATCTTAGTTTCCTAATCACTTCGGGATATAATTCAACATGTCCTTGGTTTCTAAAACTCTATATAGCTTCAGTCGATGCTTCAAATATTGGCTCTTTCCTGTTAAAAAAACTGAAATCAGCTGAGACGCTCAAAATTTCCTTTTAGTACTGGACATAGGGACAGAGCCATTTCTGTGGAGGGTACAAGTCTCTAGCATCCAGCTTTCACCACAGCTCAGGCCTGAGCTTTTCAAGCGTGGTTTGAATCCTGATTTTTTTTCACCCTTAATTTGGTGTTTCAGAGTAGGTGGAGTAAAAGAGGAACGCTGGCATTGCAGTTGTTTCTTTGTGGAGCATGCGTTTTGTCATTTGGGTTTCAGAAAATGCCGGAGTGTCTGGAGATGTTTGTAACTTGTGCAGTGTAGATGGAGGTATAAAAAAGTCAATTTAAGAGTTTGTGAATTGTGTATTTAAATCGATCGATGTGAAGACATTGCTTAAGCTCTCTGAAAAGCTGTTTCAGATTTTCTTCATGAGCCGCACACTAATTTCACTCAGCTACATGTTATTTGCTTTACATGATAAAAATTCATCTGTAAGGGAGGAGAGAGCATTAAAAATGTCCTCTTAGAGAAGAATTTAAATTAAAGACTTAATTTTCCAGTGTATATTTGTAATACAACCTCATGTAATTACCAATCAAAGTATTGTTGACTGTTACAAAAGCAAGATTAAATGACTTGAGTCACGCTTTACATGACTATGCCACAGAGAGTATGAACCAATCTTCCTTTTGATTTCTCATCGGAGGTTGCATAACCCTGCTCATCTGTTTTTAAGAGATTTTTCTTCTTTTCTCTTCGTTTCTGTAAGAGAGAAAGCAATCAGAAACAGCAGCATGAATTTCGAGTAGCGCTCGGTCCGTGACAGCTTCACTTCTCTCCAGTTAATGCATGCAGTTAAACTCTTCACATTTCGGGTTATTACTAAACCCCACAGTGCTAGTGAAGTATGAGGATATCTGTGGTCCCTCTTCGTCCTTTCCCCTTCAGCACCTGAGTTATGTTGAAGTGATGAAGCCAAAACTTTTAGGAAAGGTCCTCTGAAGAGCAGGAGTTCCTTGGGAGCTAAGACAAAGTTTTCACATGTGCTGCCAAAATGGATTAGAGCCTCTGAAAATTTGTCCAGAAAATTGTGCCTAATTTATCCTTACACTTCAGGCTCCAGCCTAGTTAAGAGGAAAAGGCAATAGAAAGGTCTGGCGGATAGTGAGATAGGATAGGGGAAAAACATTTTCTTATTCAGAATACTTGCTGCTAACAGATGATTGAAAACCCCCACATTACTTTTAGATGCATGTTCAAGATGGACAAATAAATAGAGAAATACCTTGCTCTGCAAAGGTCTTCCAGCCTACCCTTTTTGTAGTTGCATAGTATGATAGTAACTAAGCCTATAATTCCTGGAAAAACATATTTAACAAATGTGTCTGCTTCTTGCTGTGACGGTGTGCTTCCCCCCTCTCCAGGCACCACCTGATCTTGATCTCCTGTAATCCTGCCCAAGCGATAACCACCCATGGTGGTCATAATGGGTGCATGTAGTCATGATGGCGGAATCCAGGGCTCAGTGTGGTTTCAGGGAGACAGATAACAACACAATAGCCAAAGGCTAACTTGAGCAATGCTGGTTCTGTGGTCCACATGCAAATATGACTACAGGTCAATCATGTTACCCCCATAAATAAGGAGCAGCCCAAGAGCCCTTTGAGCTCTCGTGCACAGCAGCGGGCTGCATGCCAGGATCTCTCCTTGAGTCAGGACGCTGCTCAAGGTTACTGCTCTTCGAGGCTGAGAGATTCCTTGGCGCAACAGATCCTCGGTAAGTGACTAACAGCATGCTGAACTTTGAAATCTTAGCTGAGCGATATAAAGGATTGATTGTGCATGTATAATCCTTTAGACGTAAACCATTGACCTCGTCTGGGACTAGGATTGGATCCAGCCGCACCTAGACTCCTCTCTGAGAAGGAGTTTAGAAAGCAAGGGGGTCCTCTCTGAACCTCATGACTCAACGGGAGGGTCTCCCCGACCGTTCTCTCTGACCCTGTCCTCTGTGCAGTAAATAACCAAGTGTGCCTTGCCACCTCAAATCTTGTTAAAACACTGTCACATTTACCATCAGACTTTGTTAAATCCCTGTTTTAGATCAATAAATGTATTGCTGCTTCTCTTTGAGTGAAGTGCGTTGCTCCTTCCGGGACACTTACACAGAGGGGCCTCTAAGTTCAAGCTTTTAGGTGCACAAGGGAGCTAGAGCTTAAGAGTTGTACAGAACGCTTTAAATGCACTTTCCAAAGGTTGAGGCATGTCATTGTTTCATTGTTATGAGGTATTAATAAGGGCAGGAAAGTTTCTAGAAAAAGAGTAGGAGTGAGATAAAATTTATTATGCAAATTTGGAGTGTTACAACACTGAAAGAAGTATCATAAATAAAAATAATTGAGGGAGAAAAGAGGGACAGGGAGGAATCTGATTTAATAGGAAGAAAATAACTAGTAAACTTTTTAATAGTACGCTTTACTCAGTGACAAACTCCAGCCCAGGATGATGCTGTACTGCTGAAGTGGAAGGTGTCAGAAAAAGCTCCAACTTGTGATTAAATACCTATGCATGAGCTTTTCTGTGCTTTGCATTCTTTTGTACTGGATCTGGTGCCAAATCCGGTGGGCCTAATTACATTTTGGAAATGCAGAACAGGTTTGTGTTGTGCTCTCAGGTTATTCATGAGTTCCATCATGATTTCTGAGGCTTCCTGTTGTTCAGGAGGATTGATGAACAGATGTACATGGTGTCTCCCTCCCCAGCTAACATCTTATTGTTGAAGCTGTCACGCATAGATAATGTCAACGTTAAGTGTCCTGGTATCCTACCTGCTGCTGACATACCACAAAATATCTGGGTAATAGTCAGGCTGACATCTACATGTTTGCTAACTAGCCAAGTCATCCATTTATCCAGTGGAAAAAGTGGGATTCTTTAAAATTGCAAGTCATGCTGCACCTGATAATTTTCTTTCTTTTCTACAATTTTTTTATCATAAGCGCTTTAACAGAAAATTTCATAGGCTGGATTGTGATCAGTAGAGGCTCCCTCCCTTTGAGGTACCCTGCATATGACTGAAGGCTTTCCTGGACAAAGGAATAATGATCATGTGCTTCAGGCATGGAAAAGTCTGCTCAGGCGTCCTGAAATAGGTGGGGGATTGTAGTCTAAGTATGCAGAAATAGGGCATGAAGCCTAGACTTGCATTTAGGCCTCCTCATAAGAGGAGAGACCGATTGACTGCCAGTAGGTAGTTCATCCTACCTCTGTTAGGCATTTTGGAATGTAATTAAGTGACCTTTGGCAGCGCATTCCCTTCATTAGCTTTTGAGGGAGCTTTAATGATTGGCTTGGGATAGATGCCTAGCTCTTACATGGTAGCGTTCAGTGAAATTAAATCCACCCTTAAGCTCTCTATAACTGAGATCTATGTCTGTAAGATAAAGACTGTACTTCAGAGACTGTTCATTAATTTTTTCTGAGGTTCTTGGATGTTATGATCATGGCAGCATATAAAAATATTGTCTTTCAGGTCAGGTAACTTGAAAAATGCCTGGTGAAATTGTTGCTTGTGATGGATACCCTAGCAAGAAAACAGAGGGACAAGTATGTTTATTGTGTTCTGGAAGAACATGACAACAGAATTGGGTAAAAGATCATCACTTATGATACGTGGTTATCATAAATCACCGAATAGGTCCATGCATCATTGTATGTGTTACTTTTAAATGTCTGTATGTTGGATTCATGGATGCCACTGTGGCTGTCTTGTTCTGTTGATATTACTATGACTACACTAGAAATGAATATGTGTCAAAGGAAGAAATGTGAAAAAAGATACTAAAATGACAAAAAGTTAAGGCATCGATCATTGTTACAAGGTTGTGCCAGAGGGAGGAAGGAGGCATTTGCTATGCAATCACTGAGCATTCATGCACAGAAAAATCTCTAAGTGGTAACTCTCCCTGTGCCTTTGGCCTTGGGAGCCGGGATGCTCTCAAGACAGCACAAGGTGCCTGTGCCAAGGTGCCAAACCTGCTGAGTCAAGAGAATTATTCTGGTTTATGTCTGTCTTACGTCCTCTAAACACACCTCTTCCTCCACAAGGAATAGGCTGAGTCACCAACCTGGAATCTTACCCAAGAATTCATCCCCAAAACACTGGGTATTTTGGATGTATTCAGCATTTACTTCCTTGTGTGAGGACTCTCTGGGGCAATCTTTGCATTCAGTCTTTGAGTCCTCTGCAGTCTTGACTTTTCTAATGTCTTTTGATGCATTTGTTTTACTCTTTGTCATAATGAAATTACAGTATAAATCTGAAATATCTAGGGTGGCGTATTTATTCATGCGTTAACGACTGCATTTCTTTATGTATTCCCTCCCTCATTCTGTGGCTAATTCTTACCTGTGACTTTAGAGAGGACTCATTGGAGGGCACAGACCAATTCTGCACAGCCCTTTTGACCTACAGTATACCTGAACACTGTGAAAAATTATTCTTTTTCTTCTGCTGCTATTTATTGTTTCATTTCACTAGCTATAAAAGCCAGTGGCAGATCAGCTTTTTGCTCTCCTCGTGTAAGAAAGCTGCCCAAGGCAATGTTTTAGTGCTGAAACTGGCCTGACTCTAATATACAGGTTTAATGCTTTGTAATGTTCACAAGAATAAAGTCTATCGTCATGCTCCAAATTGCATTGAATTGAAGCTGTATAATGCTGAAACATTTCTTTGTTATTTCGCTCTGTGTCATGCTCTGTAAGTTACTGTAGAAGGAAAGTTATCCTTAGTACCTGTGTTTGTCACAACAGTGCCTTTCTTTCCAAAACAGAGATTGGATAGTTTGTCCTGGTATTTCCATCCTATATCCTCTTGTGTGCATGTCTCAGGTTTGGTGGTATAGGTGATGTGCTGAACTAAAAAATGCGAGCCAGGCTGTTTTCTCAAGTGTCATGACAGGTTTCAGGACACCAGAGACAAACTTGACTATGAATTTTTCTTTCCAAACTACGTGTCTGTATTTGTCTGCCACTCAGGAAACGGGTGATACTTTATAGTCATTTATACACTGAATTTTCACATGCTGGAGGCTGCGTGGAAACACTTTGTGGATTTTGCTGTTAAATTGCATTGAATAGAAGGCTACTGCTGCTATTTGGGAAAGCATTTTACTCCAACCCATGGTGTTAAAAAAGTGCAAGTTTCCCTGTGGCTTTGTCAGTCTATTATCCAAAGACAGAGTCCAGCATACCTCTCGTCGGTGTCAGAAGTGAAGCATAACGTACAAGCAGTGGTAGAAGTGGCACAACATTATTCCTGGAGCAGAAATCCAAGCTCAGCTGTGGTAATTAGTTTAAGTTTCTTCCAGTTATTTCAACTGAGCAAGAGGCTGCAGAGAAAAGTGTGTTCCTCAGCATGCAGAGAACTTCAAAACCCATAATAAGGTTGAGCATTACATCTGACTTAGGTAATTCAACCAACCTTCTCACCTTTTACTCAAACATGAGCATTTCAAGCCTTCTGCCAATATTAGATTACTCTGGCCAGCATGTGATGTCAAATTTTACCTTACTTTAGATAGTCAAGGATACCTGACATACTTGAAATTATTTTAAGTTCACAGCTAAGTATGACACACCCATTACGTCTATTTCTCTTAAGTTAATTCATGGAAAAAATATTCTTTCTCTTTGGAAAGGGAAAGCTCTAGTAGTGATTTCTGACACATTGACTTCACAGTTGTGTGGTTGCAGTATTATCCTTTGTTGAGGGAAATGTTGGATTAGAGATACATTTCTTCTTGGAGATGGGAATTACTGATTTGTTTCATGGTGTGTGATGTAGCTGTGTACAAACCAGTCTCGAAAGGTTACATGCTCCGTGTAATAATGCTGTGAAACTGCTTTCCCACACCTTATTTTGGCACTCCCTCTGCCTTGCTGAATGTGTGAGGAAGGTGATTTGTTTAAAGGCTGTGTTATGAAATACACATGACAGGAGATAAACCACCTATCAGCCCACATGTCACTTCCAGCAAAAAGATAATCAGTTACCCAGAACCAGGTTCACGTTTGATGCTGTGTTGCTAGTGTGCCTGCTATGTAGAATAAGAAAGGTTCACAGGATCTAGGGGTGGGCCCTTCATTTCCCACTTACCAGCTAATGAAATCCCTTTCAGTAGCACACAGACTCCCACGATACATGCTAGCTGGTTTTGCAGCAACTCTATAATCTTGTCAAAGTTTTGGGAAGTTGATCAGATTTTTGCTCTGACTTGTGTTGTCAAGCATCACTTCGCGTGTTTGATGAATGCAGTCTCAGTAATGCATGCTTCTGCAATTGCCTGCAGCCCTGAGCAGAATATCTGCTACTGCTGCCTTTCTTTTTTTTTTTGTGGTGTTTTCTGGCCACTGCTACAACTTGATTTTTTCATTAAGAGTCACAGACAGCGTAAGAGTTTTCTGTAAATAACCAATAATTTGATTATTTGCTTTTCTCAAAGCATCTGATGGACAGGTTTTCTTAGATAAACGTTTCCGGTATCTCAGCTGAATTTGGGTGTTTAAACTCAACTGTTTTGAAGGCAAATTCATAAATTAATTTGGTTCCAAATTGAAGAATTCTTTAGTAATGTCTTGGCTAGAGCATGTGTAGCTCTCTGTGGTGGTGCAATTCTCCCCTCCCGCCCCCCTCCGCCTTAGGCCTCTCGGTACTTGACGCGATTTCCTCCCCACCTGGGCCACATAATAATACAGTGACCAAAACGATACGTAATGGTCTAACATGAAAGAAAGAAAGGGTGAAAGCAATGGACTAGAACACTACGGCAACCCCTTAGTGTACCTGGTTCTCATGGCTCCTACCGTTTGAAGGTAATAACTATAACTGATCACTCCTGACAACATATGGATCATGGCCACAGAGAGGGGGGTACCAGGACCACAACTCCTGACAAGTTATGGGCTTGCGTAACTGATGGAAACTACCGGACTACTCTGTTGTCCGAGCTGGCCCAGAGAGGAAAAGTACATAATGTTCCTGTCAGCAGCGATTCTAGTAAAGACCCTTTGAGCTCTTCTGGATCGCAGCAGGCTGTGGCCAGTACCTCCCCTGAGTTGGGATGCCACGTCAGGCAAACACCTCAAGGACTAGAAGGCCAGGGCAAGACAATCCCTCTCGAGCCTCAATTATCGCCCGTTGAGGAATGCCGATGCATTGTGAGTATTTATTCTAACTCAAGAAAAGGGAAATTTTAACTATAGGCTAGCCTCTGTTTCATCCACCTCCCCACTGACATGTTTATGATAAACATACATTAGCTTTATGCATGTGGATGTTTTTCCATTTGTCTGTGCATGTGTAGGAATTAGAAGGGGTACCCGCTAGCTCGTTAGAGTCATGTGATATTAAGAGATCTTTGATCTCAGCGGTGTTGTGGTTTGGGCTGGATTGGCCCAGTCGGGCAGAACAACAGATGCTGTCCCCCATCTCTCTTTTCAAAGGGAGGAGGGATAGAGAGAAAAGAGACTTACAAGTTAGAAGGAACTGAACTACTTTAATGAAAAATTAATAATAAAATTAAAAAGAAAATAATGAAAGATATACAAAACTGTATCAAGCTCCCAAGATGACAATCACATCACCATGCAGATCTTTGCTTCAAAGACAAAAGCACCTATGGACTCCATTGCAAAAGGGGCCAATTGCCGACTAAGCTGCTGAGGAGGAAAAACATGTAGCTGAGTTGAGTGATCTCAAATTAATTGAGTCTGAAGCTTTAATCAGATAGGATTTCTTAAAGTGTCTAAAGCAATCTCAGATCCATTGGTAAGTTTATTTAACTAAGCTTAATGGGTGGGATCCAGTAAACAAATACATTGGTAGTCTAGCGACTGTCATAAAAGGAGGGAATGGATGAGCAGGAGAAAATTCAGGCCTGTCTGCTTAACTTCAATTCCTGAAAAAATACTGGCATAAATAAACTATTTGTGAGCACCTCTGAGATAATTAACCTCTGATAGATGTTCAATAAGGGGCAGCATAGTTTTGTCAAAGCAAATTAAATCACAACAATCTGATTTCTTTCAGTCATAACGCAGAAGGCCTTCCTAGATGAAAAGCAAATGAAATCCTATGCTTCGATTCCAGCAGAAGTGAAGCTTTTGGCAGTGTTGCGTATGACATTCCCATAAGGAAAATAAAGGAACATAGATAAATTTATATAAGAAGAATGCAGTGTCCATACGTGGAGCAGCTGTTTGTGGTTCTCTTCTAAAATGCCAGGCCTCTTATAAGCATGATTCCTCCAAAGTCTCGTCTTGGATCGTTTTCATGAATGACGGGTATGCTGGAATAGATAGTACATTTAGGCAGTTGCAGATAGTACTGTTTAAAGGGGCTACAAGATTAAAATTCAGAAGACACTTGGCAAGTTTGAAAATGAGAATAGGATTCATTGAGAAGTGTAAGCTATTACCCTTGGGTAGGAGTAATCATCTGCTCAAATTCAGGTGAGGGGAAAAACAGCGAGCTACAAATACGCAGGAAAGAATTTTGAGGGTATAATGAATCATAAACTCAGCAATGTCAGCCTTCTACAGGAGAGGAAAAAGATCATGATGGAACGCTCAGACAGGACAGCATAATCTGCAAGACAAGTGACATGATCTTTTGGTGCTACTCACAGAGTTCATAAGACATCAGCTGGAGCGCGGCACTCAGTTTTGGGCACTGGCACATGCCATGGAAAATGGGGCATTTGGAAAAAATGGAGGAGAACGAGGAAAATGCCAATAAGTTTGGAAGAGTGGTTTGTTTACTCAAGAGGGGGCTGACAAAAGCCATTACAAGCCATCAAGTATGTAAAAGCTTACTCTAAATTTGTTCTCGGTGCCCACAGTAGGTCAGATTAGTAACAAAGGCTTAAAATGCAGCAAATATGATACAAGTTTGACGTTAGGAAAAAACTTCGAGCAACAAAGAGTTGCTCAAACACTGGAGTAGGCTTGCAAAAGAGTTGTCAAGATCTTCATTGCTTCTTCTCTTCACCGAGAAAGAAGCCTTCATCACAATTTTTAGGAACAGGATAGACAAACATTCCCCAGGAGTAATTTTGAGTGTGGTCCATCCAGTCTCAAAGCAGAAGAATAGGCCAAGTGGCTCTTCAAGCATCTCCTATATTCTGTCCCTTTTAGTTGCAGAGAGACACTCATTTTCAACTACATTATATATACACTGAAATAGCTTATTCTGAAATCCATGTGATTGCATCCTTTCATCTCTCTTTTGTAAAAGTATAAATTTGGCTGTTAGAGTGAACATTTTTGTTTCACTTTTTATGATGGTGCTAGATGAGTTGTTCTTTTTTCTCTTTTATGCTCTTTGAAATGTATTTTGCCAGTCTCTTTTATGCTCTATTAAAATTGTTAAATGTTTCTAAAAGCTGTGGGGTTTTTAATCATTTTTCTCTGGTAGCTTTGTCTGTGCCTTTTTTTTTTTTTT
>VYXH01006618.1:83993-122620 GCA_013397275.1 Burhinus bistriatus
CTTTTTTTTTTTTCTCTGTCAACTTTTCTGTTCTTCTGGTGGATGTGCATACTGTTTTCAGCTCTGCTGGATTTCAGAAAAGCAAGGGAGCAGAGGAAAGCCAGTGCATGGTGTAGTATAGCCATTTGCCCCATCTCTGTGACCTTTCTTTTAACAGTTTCTCTTCCTTCACCTTCCTTCCCTCCATGTGCTGCTTTGACATGCCTCAAAATGTTTTTTTAAAAAACAGTGGTCACCATCGTTAACTAAAGATCTTAGCACTCTTGGTTTGCCCAAACGCTTTCTTATACTCTGAATTGCAGTGGTGTATCTGTCATAAAGAACGAACATTGTGGAAGTTGCTAGTGTGGCTGTGAACGGTAAATGCGACAGATCCATAACACTAGCAGTGTGCTACAGCTGTATTGGTCTTCATACCATACCAGCACGGAAAGAACCAGGCCTTTGTGAACATAAACCATGAGAGCAGATGTTCAGATACAATTGCCAAGTGGATACAAAATGCTGATCACATACATACACTCTGAAATACTGTAAATATTATCCTACGAGAAAATTATGACAAATTAACATTTGTACAGACTCACACTGCTACTGTAATGCTTTAATAACAAAAGATTACAGTGCCCACAGTTTTCTCCCCACTGGAAATAGAATAGACTGCAGCGTATGCTTTCACTGATAGAAATTAAAAGTAGTCTGACATTAATTATTAACATTTAAATCACATTTTAAATAGTAAATGCAAGAAAAGTCTTATTATTTCCCTGGGAAAGCTAACGGCTTTCAGGGTCAAATGACAATAAAATTAGCCTCCAGTGCTACTAGCCTTTAGGACTTCTTAATCTCCCAGGGCCCCAGAGGCCCTCAATAGCTGGTAAGGTATCCTGCCTGCAGCGGCACTGAATGGGTTTTAGAGCAATTCAGACATCTTTATCTCACCTCTAAAACATTCTAACAGTGATGATTAGGCAAAGGATACAAAATGTTCTCCTTTTTAGAAAAGTCCTGTGGGGTGTATTTTTTGGTGGGGGTATATCTGAATGTGCTCTGCAGGTGCCTCTCGTCACACAAGTGAAGAGGCTGCTGAGTAAAGGGCTGCAGGATGGGGAACACATACAGTCTTTGGTTTACGTGGCTTTTAGTTCAGAGACAATTAGTTTAACTTTTTTGGTAGTGAAACAACAATACAGTCTGAACCCATACCATTTCTTTCTAGATAAATAGAATTCAGTATTTCAGATACTGTGGAGGAACGCCTAGTGATTCCCTGCATGATTAAAAGTCATTAGGCCAAACATTTGGCATTTTAGTGCACTGAAATCAAAGATATTAGATGAGCAGGATTCTAGCTGGTGTGCCACTATCTCAAAAAACAGTGTAGGATTAATTAAGATGTGCCTACTCACAACTTGAAAATTAATCAGTCAAAAAAAGGAAAAAATAATAAATCTTGGGTTTGCAATTACCATAAGAGAATATATTTAGACATCTGGGAGGATGTAAAAAGTGGTTCCAGTTTCCAACAATGCTCGCCTCTTTTTGATTTTTTTGAGATAAATATGAACTGTAGCAGTAAAATAAAATGTTTCTGTTGGAATTGCTTTCAGGGTAAGCATTCAATATTCAAATATTTTGTATTTACCGTAACAAGTCATTCACTTATTCATTCATTCATTCATTTATGAAAGGGCTTTGCTATTCTATATTTATTATGAGCTCCCTTGGCTCACTTTCGTTTTTATAAAGGACTCTCCTGAGAGGTTTCAATGATAGCAAATACCACAAATTGCCTTTCCTTGTGTTGACCTCACTGCGGGTGAAAGCCCTTTATAACAGATAAGGACAGAAGCAGGTAAAGCTTTATTCACATTGGACAAAACACTAAAAAAATATTTTCCACATCCTCAGCAAAAGATAATGGACTTGTATTTTGGGTGCCATTTTATTTTATAAATAAACAAATGAGGGTATTTATTGCATTTTCAGTATCAGCACCTAATTTGTCATGGTTTTTCTCTATAGTCAGCTAAAACAATGTTGAGCTTTCTTAGTTTAAAAGAATATTGGGTCTTGCAGCCTAGACTTCTATCACATGTTTCTATATGTGGCTTTGGATGGCTGCCTACAATCCAGATTCTTCAAAGTGAATTTCCCTTAACCGTAGACACTGGTATGGCCTGCGGCATTATGGAAATATTTCTCCTTTTTTTGCATATTTGCATATTAAGGCATTACTCCCATGGGGTCTTTGTCTGTGCCTCTTTAAAGAGAACATTTCTTGGACCGTTCTGGAGGTCCCCTCCCACCTTAATTGTTTTGTGAAGCCAAGAGAAATGTTACCTCTAATAGTTTCTGTCAGAGAAGCTAATGAGATTGTTTGGATTGAAATTGTGAGAGGTGTTACCAGCCTGTCAAGTAGCATTGCTGGAACTGAAGGGTGCTCACACAGTCATTTTCCTTGGAGCGGAGCGTTTTTCTGCACTTCATCACCATGTTTTCCGAAGGTTACTCTCCAGTCTTAATAGGTACCAGTGTTCAGAGAGGCAGAAGTGCAAGACTGCATTTCCAACTTACACTAATTAACTAAGTGTGTATTAGGTATGTGTTACCCTCACACTACAAATAAGCTACACTACAGCAAGTGGCAAAGAGCCTTCAGAAAATCACCGTTAATGAGTTTCATGGTATCTGACATTGGTTTTGTGTTTGGTATATGGAATAAAGCCCTGGATGAATCAGCCATCAATACTGTTTTCTCTAATTTTGTTGGATGTATCAGACTGAGCTATAAATACGCAGTGCAAATTCCCCTAGTATTTTATTTCTTTGTTTGTTTACTAGTTGTTCTAACTATCTGTAAAGGATTAGTCAGTGGAACAGGGGCAGTAATCAAGATACCACTCTCCTAATTGGTTCTGCTGCCTGTCATACAATGTAGGCATTACTACACTTATTTATCTAAGCTTAATCTTGGAGCAACTTTGACAAGACAAATTTACAGTCCTTCTCTAGTGTAAGCTGTAGCCAGGGAGTTAGGGCACTTGTCTGGGAAGCGGAAGACCGGTGTTTAAATCCTTGCTACACAGCATTAAGATGGCATTTGAACCAGAGGTTTGTTCATGACCTAGATGTCATTAGTCTTATGGAGAGCATTGAAGTTTCCATGTTCATAAGGCCTTTTCTTTCCAAATTTTTATCGCTGTTATTAAAATGTATGGAATTGAAATAAAAGAGGGCTTGGGGCAGGAGGGGGGAGGATTGGCTAATCTGTTCTTTCTAGTGTGGGTTTTTTAATGTTAACCTGGAATATTCATAACTACAGGTGAACCTTAAAAATCATTTATTCACATACTTGTGGTTTGAAGGGATTCAAAGTGGCTGTTTCCACCTTACTTAAAGGGAAATATTGTATCGACCCAAGTTCACTGAAAATTTGCTGGAGGTTCATCTGAAAGGTTCGTGAACTTTAGCTACTTTATCAACAAACTTGCCTTGGATTTCAACCATGTCACACCATTTGACACCAGCAGACTCTTGTATGTGTTTGGAGCAGGTAAAAAAAGTTCAACTCCTATGCCCTGGTGTATTAACTGTATTAATTAACTTACTCTGTAAACAAAGATGTGTGTAGGTGATCTCTAAATAGTCCAGCAGAGAATATTCATTAAGTGCAAAAAAGGTAACCTAAAGTGTGCGAGTGTTTTGAAGGCTTAAACACAGATATCTGTATAAAAAAAACTATGCAAATCCTACCCTGCAGAGTGTTATTCTTACATTATTCAAATTACAAATTCACTGTTAGATTTATTTAAGAAATTGTCTGCATCATCAAAAGCAACAGAGATGACGGCAAATGCACAGGTGAAGCAAAGTCTTGTAGGGAGGTGTCATGACGGGCTGAGACTTGTAACGGGGAGGTCTCAGGGAGCTGCAACACATGAGCAATGAATGTCAAGCAACACAGCTGGCCTGGCTCACCCAGTACCATTCTTTCTGAACTCAATTTCAGAATCCGAATTGGATAGAAAAATGGGCACACTTAGAGTAAAATGCCAGTCAAGTCAAAACTGAACCACAGTTTTCTGATGTGAACTGTAAATAGCATTACAAGAAACTACTGAAAGAAAAAGAATTAGAAATCCATAACCTGTGAGAGAAAACCATAAGCATGGCTCTGTCTTTTATTCAGGTTTTATGTCAGATTATAAACAACTGATTGCAAGGATTCTTTGTACAGAAAATTAGCTTCTTTGCATGAATAACTTAGCAAAAGATAACTCTTTCACTGTTGCCCGTCATCATTCCTTATATTTTGTAGTCCTCAATTTTCTGAGAAGCTGGACCATACTAGGAGCATTTTCTCAAGAAGCTAGTAAAGAGGCTAATGCAATTGCTGGACTTAATGATGGAGAGTGAGCAGTGTAAATTACATGCTTTGGTGAATGTATTGCTGAAAAAATTACTCACCCTGATTCTCCATCTAGAACTGGCAATGCTTGATTTTCATGATGTTTTGAATCACTTAAATATTTTTTATTTTTCCAATTTAGAAATTACAACACTATAATTTAGAAGAGAACTGCAACTTTCCCATATGTAAAAGACATAAATATATATAAATAACAGACTTTTGTTCAGAAGAGTGCTTATATCCCTAAAATGTATCAAGACATAAATGCTCAACATTTTCATAAATGTTAAAATACATTCTCTTGGGTCACTGTCAAATTCTAGTTTCAGTCGTAAAAGAATTTCTGAAGGAATTATTTGGATTATTTCTTTATCATGGGAAAACGATTTTTTTTCAAATACAGTTTTATCAAATAGCAGACTCTTTTTTAAACTTTCAAAAAAGAAGTTCCTGTGCAAATAGTAACTGTAGCAAATTTGAACAGATGAGGGACCGATTCCTGGACCACGAGTGCAGGCATAAACTGGTTTGCTTCTTTGCTGTGTAGGGGAAGAAGGCTGCCGAGCAAACTGTCCACATCCACGCTGCACAGAATTTTGCCCTGGCTCTCCCCATGTGGTTCTGAGGTAATACTAATGTCCTGGTTTGAGGTTAATCATAGATTAGTGACCTNCCGTTCAGTGTCTGTAGCACTGCAAGATAAATGTTGCAGTCTGCCAAGGTGTTCTTACAGCACGATGCCAAGACCACTTGCTGCCTGCCCTGTGGTGCAGCCTGAAGACTTGCAGGAATTTTAGAGTGTGCAGATCATATTGGAGGACTGTGCAGGGCAGAGGGACTTAAACCTCACACATTCCTGCCCATACCATCTTTTGGGAGTGATCCATAAGTAAACTAACACCTGAATTTGCCCAGGCATCGTGGAGAGGTGGTTGGAACAGCCCAGAGTAGGGGCAGGGACAAATCAATCAGTTGCATAGTCAAGGGCTGCGGTGTTGCATTCACTCCCTAGCTCTCCTGTTGAGCAGTATGGACATATCCATTAAGACTGAGGAAAAAAAAAAAGGCTTTCCCAAGGGTTCTTTCAAACAAAAGAAGTGAGGCAACCTGATAATGTCAGTGAAAAAGCTGCTTTAATGTTGTTATTCCTTCCTGAATTATGCAGGATATACCTGCTTTGGAGAGTGATGATATGTTTGAGGATGGATTATCACTTGCCAGTGTTTAAGCTCCTTGGCTCAGTTAAAGCTCCATGGCTTCTCACCGTTATCACACACAAAGGAAGGTGGGCACACTGATTTTAAAACAAAATGGTTGGTATCTGCAGATGCTTTTTGCATGTGCCAAAGCAAAAAAGAAATCCAGAGGCATTTTTCAACAGTTTAGCCCATAAACTTTTCAGTTTGTGAAAACCATAGGGCATTGTGAGAGACTCCAGATTAATTTTAAAAACCTGGCATATGAGATTCAGCTTGCATAAATTTAAAGGTAATGTACGCTGGCAAAAACAATCCAAACCTCTCATGCTGCTGAGCTTTAAACTTTCCCATTGCTCTGAGAAAAAGAAATTCTCATTGTCACTGGTAAACTAGCAAGGTAAAAATCTCTACAGAATACGTCAACAGTAGGAAAAAGCAAAAATTAGATCTTCGATTCATTAGGGAAATGGAAAGCAATGCAGAGAAAGTTAAGATTTTATTGTCACTGACAGTCATGAGCCTTTGTTTGATACGTGAATTCCATGTTAAAAAAATACAGAAAAAAATCTGAAAAGATCCAGAGGACAGCAAGTTTAGTGTTATGTTTTGAATTGCTTGTGGGCACTTTTTGCAACTCTTGTCCTAGAGTGAAAGGAAAAAGCACTGTATTAGAAGAATCAGTCATAATTCTGTATAATTGGTGGCAGGTAAAGTAAGATAAATGGAAGAAGTATTTCTTTAGAGTCCATATAGTCAACTTATGAGATTCACTGTCAGATAGGGTGAGAATTGAACATTATAGCTGAATATTATTGCTATTCTTAGGATAAGACTAGTTTAGTATTTATGGCCAGTAATAATATCCATAGTCAGGTCTCTTAAGACATAAGGAGAATCAAACTGAATGTGGTAGACTATAAGTTGCTTGCCACAAGTATCAGCAAATACTTTTTTTCCATCTCTCTATATAGGAAACATAACACAAGTTGTCATTACCACCAAACTGTTTCCCTTTTTTCTCGTTCTCACTATTTCTTTCCACATCTCTATACCCTCCAAAAAGGAGATTGTTTCTCAAAGAAGCTGCAAGTTTTTCCTGTGTCATGTGATTGCAAGTGTTTTACCCTATCAAAAATGCAGTTGTTCCTTGCAAGTTGTGAAGTCTGCATTCAGTCACACAATTAAGGACGGTTTTGTTCATGTGACAGGATTGCCCTTCATTAGGCAAAACTGCCTACATCTCCTGTTACATCTGTTGTGTCATGGGACACAGAAGGTGCCCCAGTGACAAACTAGGTGTGCATGGGTGCACTTTATTATATGACAAGGGGGTATTTGCTGGTTTCTCCAGCTAAAGCCATAGCTTAAGTAAACTTTTCCACAGAAATTACTTTTTTCAACCCTTGGCCTCTGCATGCCTCCCTGAATGACTTTAATTCACTAAAAGAAATCAAACATAGCAACATATTTAAGTAAAATATACCACCGTGTTTGCATTATAACATTAATATATCATTAAGGACAATAAGCATACTCATATGATGTAATAGAACGATGGGAAAAAAAGCTGAGGAGTTCTCTGGACCTCTGATATAGTTAACATCGTGCATTGGTAACTATTCTAAAACATGCTTATATTTCGGACTACAGAACTAAATGTACAGCAAATAAACATTTCAAGGATAGTGGCGTGAAATATAATTAAACTGAGCTTGTGACCACACATTGAAACATGGAAAGTAACATGAAACAAAATGAAATTTGTGATGTTTTAGCATTTAGTACCACCCATTAATATTTTTGTGTATTTCTCTAGAGTTTAAATTGTACTGAGCCATAATTACTGTGTAAATACATATTTAAACTAAATTCACTTTGGGAAAAGCTTTGGCTAAGAAATCTTTAAGCTTGAGATAAATTGAGCGTATGAGTGCTTACTGCAGTGTAAAGAAATTCATCATTTTTTTTGACTAAATGTCAATTCTTTTTGAAGGATTAGAGTGGTTTTAAGTTGAAGTCTTAAAATTATGAAAGTGATTAAAAGATTTGCTGTCATCAGATCAAAATTTAGAGAAATACTTTAAGCTGAGGAATATATTTTCAGGTCAATGAACAGGGCAATGGGTGGATACTTCTCCATTCAAGTACAGTTAGTATTTATGAACTATTAATTCAATCAATTCATTTGTTGAGTATTAATTTGAAGAATTATTTAGAAATACACACATTTCCTGCTTCAGATGATGTGAATGCCACTGAAATATGGATACTTGTCCAGGAAGATACTTCAGCAAGGAACAAAGCCCATGGAAACTTTTCTAGTTCAACACTAAAAATAAAGAAATGGAGGCTCTGAGAAGTCCCTAGTTAATACTTGTCCCCTTGAATAACATTAAGCCTTTCTTTTACCCATTTTTTCCCCCCTTCAGCAGAGCAGTTCTAGCCTCCAGCCTCGTAGGTTTTGTGATTTTTCTCGATTCTTGTGGCCCAGGTCATTGGGAAGATGCACCAGGCAGCACCAGAAAAGGGGTAATGGCAGCAACCACTGCACCTTCAAGTGCACAGAAACCCCACTGTTCTGCAATTCAGATAGTTAAAGCAGTCTTATTTCTTACAGAAATACCAAGTTCACTATTTTTGGTTTGTGATCTTTAATTTGGAATAGAGCCTCAGTGTCTTATTCTCTTTGGTAGAAAATGATTCAGTGTCTTATGTATTGCTCTGTGGAGTAGGAAACCCTCCATCCAATCCTGCAGCCAAAAGGCTGAGAGTGAGCGAGCACCAAGAGTCCATGATGCTGGAAATGAGGGAGGGAGATCCGTGTGTTTGACCAGTCACATCAGCATCTTTTCCAAGCTGAGAGCAGGGCTTCTTCCTCCTGCACTGAGAGTTGTCAGCCTGTTTCTATGGTGATCTGCAACGCACTGATGGATTTGCTGTGGTTATATAACACGTTCCAAAAAAAATCAACGTAACTACTAGGATCTTCGAACACTGTCAATATTTTTCAGTGTAGCCTGGGCATTATGACAGTCAATGGGTTTCATCTGCTTAAATGTGAGCGGGTATCTAAAAAGAGAGAGAGGAAGGTGATCTGTCTCTGGTAGGCTTTCACCATGTCATCTGGTGACTGCTGCCTCTGGGCTTATCAACTGTAACTTGTCCTGCTGAAAGCTTTGCTGCAAATCTACATGGAGATTTTCTGGAAAGTGCAGCTCACGCACGTTTTCACTGATGGATGTGAACCATGAAATGCATAATCCCTGGGTACTCCATTTTACCTGGCTATCTGGTTCTTTTTTGCTTGCTGGATCCACAGAGTTACACCCCAATCACACTGATCATGCTCCAGCATTCTCCCTATACCTTTGTCAGAGGATTATTTCCTTCCCTTCTCTTCCCTTCACTTTACCAATACTTGCAATTTGATTGTAGTTTGCTCTGTATTTGGGGCAGGTACTTTTTTTAAACCACGCTCTCCTTCCTCCACCTCCCTCCCTGCACATACACACCATCTGCCATTCCTGGGTTTATTTGGTTTCATGAAAATGTCAGCTTTCATTTTAAGCAGGCGGACCTCTCTGATTCAGGTGGATACTGCTCTGAATTAAATGCCAGGGAGGGGAAGCATGCTGTGCAGCCATGGGGATGTGGCAGCGTCCTGCCATGTGGCTATACGTGCCACAGCAATCAATGCTACTGAAGGGGACACTTTGCGAAGTCTCCTTATCTCCTGTTGGTAACTCCCTGTTTCCCTGGTCGTAGCGGTGACAGAGGAAAAGCTCAGAGAATTCAAACCATCAGTAGTTGTTGTCATGATCTGAATTGTAGGCTAAATTCTTGGATTTTGGCTGTTTTTGAAGCCGTTTACCTCCAAGATGCTTGCTTGCTCTGCATGTTGCCCTGAGAAGGTCTGGCTGCATGTGTGAAATGAAGGGCTTGTTTTATATTTAAAATATGAATTCGTTAGTGGTCATTATGGCATATACTTGACACAGTAGATGATCAGTGTGGCATATTACTATTTTTAGGTGTAGTTAGAACTTCTTAACATGGATCTAATTCTATTAAACTATTAATGTGTGTTCCTAAATGGAATGAGCAGTCTTTTGAAAGGATAATGAAGCAAGATCTGAGAGGAAATACAGATGGACAGACGAGACAGGCATACGTTTCCTTAAAATACAGAGACCTCCCAAATTCTCTGTGAATATGCCGCTGGGTTAGATGGCCAATAGCCTTACTAAATACAGCTGCTCTTGTGTTCCTACTTTCTTAGCAGATGCTGTATTTAGAATAGTAATTGTATTTCTGCCCCTTCTTCCTTACCTGTACGTTTAACCACAGCTTCAGTGCTCTTTTACCAAAACTCAAGGGCGTTGTTACCAATAGCACTGTGTGGCTGCCATGATGTGCCATCATATTTTAACTTTCTAAATTACCCAGTTTTGTACATTTAATTGAATAATCTTTTCCCTGATTGCCTAAGAGTAAATATGCTGTACCTCTGACACAAAAGGAAAGTAAATACAGGGCCAGAAAATCGTTTCACATTCCACATGACCTGCATTAAACACACAGTCTTAAATTAATCTCTAGGCAGCCTCCGTAGGCAGTGGAAGGGTAACTTCTCTAAAGGACAATTCAGCCACATTAAAGTTGTTCTCTCTATGTCAGGTGGGTTGAGTTGCCCTTTCCATTCATCAGTGAGCAAGTCTGAGTGAGTAGTTTTGACTGAATGTTTAATCTATAGATGGCTAAAGTAAGGCAGAATGGATCTGCTTATGGAAAGGAGTGAAATTCATACAAATATACAATTAAACCCTCCTACGCCTCTTTCTGGGTAAGTGTTGACCCATGATAGTGACTGGGGAACTGTTAAAAAAAAGAAAGTCACGCTGGCATCCCTGCAGCATAGGAAGAGAACCTTCCCTTCCGCTGCTGGAAACAAGGGGTGCGGGGAGGAGCTGTGGGCTGCAAGCAGCTCATCCCAGGTGAGGAAGAGCTGAGTACCAGACAGCGTAGAAATGCAGATGAGCAGGGAAGTGTGCGAGAGGATTTCCACCCCTCACAGGCATGTGCCAAGGCAGGGAATGGCCGCAGCCAAGTGCCTTTTCCCCTGGCCTGGCCTGTCAAACTTATCATTGCCTTTTTCCTCCATACCCCATACTCTCTGCTTTTTGTACACTGAAAAATGACAGTTGCCTGAACTTTCTTGTGTTTTTCACTGAGCTTGCCTGCCTTACCAAAATGAGCACCCTTAGCAGAGGGAGTTGCTAATTTTCCATGGAAACCAGTGGAAAAGGAAGCAGGTTTCAAAATAATCTCTCCACATACACTTGCGGCATCTTAGTGCCCGTTGTGTTTGTTTTAGAGATGAGAAACCAGGCACAGCATGCTCAAATGACATGCTTGGTGTCATGCAGTATTGAGAGCAGAAAGCTGAGGGCTTGAATCTATGCCTGTTGTCTTCGTCACAGCTGCTTCTTAGTATTTTTGTGGGGTTTGATTTAATTTTTTAAACATTTGTGGTTTCTGTCCTTGCAGTACATGCTTCAGCCTGTTGTGGTTTTTCATGTGAATGATATGCACACATCCACAAATAATAAAATTACTCATTGTTTCACAGTTAACTAGATTGTGTATTGAAATAGGGGGATGATGGAATAGGATTTAGGGAAATCAGGAAATTGTCAGTTACTGGTTTTTATCATAAAGCAGAAAATGAAGCCTTGTCAAAACTAAGGTCCTGCCTAGACTGGAAAATATTTCTTGGGGTGTACCCAAACTGGATGCGTTTTGCCCATAATGGTAAAATCTCCAGGTATAAATACCTCACTTGGTCAAAGAGTACTTTGCTAACGTAGAGTACACGTGCTAGGTGGTCAGGTTCCTTCTGCGTGAACGGTGCTGTGTTGGTGTCAAAAGGTTCGTACTCGTGTTCAGGCCGTGAAAAAGTCATCCCTCGTAACTCACGTTCTGTGTTGGAAAATGTACCTACACCATGCAGACCAGGCCTCAGCTGTACTGAGAGACTGCATTTTGGAACAGCTTTTCCCAAATCCTCCTCACTCTAATGCTGCAGCCACTCTTCTCAGCGTTTTCAGCTTTTCTACTAATAATGGTCATGAAAGAAATAGGTAGTTCTTCCTACAAACTGATGTTGAACTTTAAACTGGTCCTAGGTAATTATTTATATAACAGATTTTTTTCCTGTGGCATACTTTAACAAAGTGCAGAACAATGATAGAGGAAAAGAAGATGGTGTTTCATTTATGTTGTATCTTTGTCGCTGCATTAGAGGATAAAAGTGATGGTGCTGTACATCCAACACTGTAAACAACTTTCACAGCTTGTTAAATGCTGAAAAGAAGCTGGAGAGCTTAATCATTTACAAAAGCTGTTGGTTTTCTAGCAGATAAAATATTTCCTGCTACAGCACACGCTGAAAATGCTCATTTTCATAATGTGCTAGTTCAGAACCAGTAAGCTGCAGCTCCATCTTTTGATGTTATTACAGTGATGCTGAACTTCCACTGCTAACACAAACCTTTGTCACTAACCCAACTCCAGATCATTGTCCTTGCTTTTTTGTGCGATGGCATCGCCTATGTATGTCATAGCGATAAGGTCTACATGTGCGCAATAACCAGTGGAGGAAGATGCAAGCTTTGACTAATTATTTTTTTTCCCCCCTAAACAGGGTAATGAATACCAATTAAATATATAAAAACTTAATTTCAGCAGTGCAGGTTACATAAGTGCAAAGACAAAGTAAGTGAGTTGTAATTAGTCACTTGAATATAAGGACAATGTTTATGCCAGGGCGATTAACTCAGAGGGACTAGGTAACAGTTGCAGTGATTGGAGGAAAAGCCCCATGATTATGTGCATTGAGAAATCTCAACTGACCAGATTCTTAAGTGGCATTTGCTTTTATTCTTATTGGTAATGATCCCTCTAATCATCTGCTAAAAAGGACTTGTTTTCATTTTGTCAGTAGGTGTGGTCAAAACTTATTACGCTATAGCCTTTTGCTGCTGCCACTGGCTTTTCTTAGTGCTGGAGAATCTGGAAGAGTCTGTGTTTGGGCTGCTTCCCTCTGATGTAGTTTGTTCAGGTGTTTGATAGAGTTGGTGCAGGATTAGTGTTCAGGCCACTTTCTATTTTTCCTCCAGTTACATTGATTTCTTTATTTTCTTGCTCGCTTAGGACTGATTATTTTATCTCCTGCCATTATCACAGAACAGAGTTTTCTGTGTCTGTTCGAATCTTATTATTGATCCAGCTTGAAAGAATAATTCTGATAGTCTCATCTAAATTTTTTGTGTAATCTTGCTTTTACTGAAGTTAGGAATGTTAATCCATCTATCGAAAATGTTTCTCTCCATCAATATCCTTATCCCTATGTAAGCTTAATTATGTGTAGATATTACATTGCAGCAACTCTCTCTCCTACTTTTCCAGCTGACTAATAGCCCCGTGCCCTGAAATACATATGTCCCCAGTTCTCAGGGAGGTCAGCGAAAGTGGTCGGGCTCACAGCATATGATAGGAAATGTTTCATAGTTCAAAGTGAGTAACGATTCTGGGAGCAACATGGGACGCTTTGTTTCCTGTGGATTCATGTTTTAAGGCCAAGCTTCTCTATCAATGAGGAGCATTAATGTCATCTTTTTCTTCTACCTGACTCCCTATTTGCATAAAACTTGTACAAACCTTAATGTCTTTTGAGTCTCAACTTCTCTTTCAGTTTGGTTGAAATCAGATGATAGATTTTGAAATAATCAGATAGGAAATGTCAGCGCATGCACCATATGCCATGACACAAGCTTTGCTTCCAAGCTGAGCTAAAAATGACTACTGAAGGGTAATGAGACATAATTACAAATCTGAGTGAGATCTGTCTGCATTGTTTCACTATGAATGTGGTTACTGCTAATGCATGTCTGTTTGTCTCTAATGTGGATACTATTACCAGGAAACTTCCTGTAGCTAACTACAGCTAAACTATGCGTTCACTGAGCATTGCAACGAGTGTGGGTTTTTATTGTTCAATATAATCCACCATCAAGGTAATTTGGCTTTTTTCTGCAAGTCATTAGCATAATAAATTGCCTAATATGCATCTTTTATTGTGAACTAATTCATCCTTTGAGAGGAAAAAAAAGGCAATTGCTAGCGTCAAATCCTAAATTACAATAAGCTTGGGAACATATTTGGCAAGATAATGCTGATGAAAGTGAGAATCTGAACTCCAACTAAAACAAAAATCATTAGCTTAGCTGCAGCTTTTACAATAAATAAGCACCCCGCTTATAAACTGCCTTGTTACACTGTTCAAGTAATGAACAGTTTTGTTTTTTAGGTTCAATACCATGGTCTCTTTGCACTTGCTGAACTGTTTTTCTCATAAGTCTTTGTCTCGTCAGTCTGCACAAATCTGATCTTAAACAAGGTGAGCAGTGAGGCTGTGACTTCTCATACAGCCTCTGCTTCGCTGGGCAGTTCCATCATCTTTATCAAATATACTCATACCTATTAAAAATAAGCAGCAGTGGTAAGACTGAACCAATATTTGATCGCCCTTACAATTGGCAGTGCATCACTTTAATTAATAAGAAGCCTTTCCTCCTCTGTTAATCTTACCTGCCATCCTTCAAAAGCTCAGCTGAGCAGCACTATCTAATGGAATACATAATAACTCAATCACAGGGAGAGAGCTATCTCCTTGGCTGCTTCGCAGCATCTGTCACTACTTTGCTTGATATTTGAAAATGTAAGAATACATTATAAGTGGTTGAGATGTCCTACGAAAGAAATCATCGTGTACAAAGCTATTAGAACTTGTAAATAGAAGTTTCCTCTAAAGTGCTCCCTGTCCTGCATTCCCTCTCGAAGAGGGAATTAACGTGCAGAAAAGCTGTTTTAGCTCTTCAATTGAATGCTTCTTCCTGGGGGATTGTTCACAATTCCACACCTAAAGACACTCTCTTCTACAAGAGAAAACATAATATTTTGATGCCCCAGAGAAAACTGGAAACTATTCTTCATCCATTCGTATTTGTAAAAAATTCTGCACAGAATCTTGCTTTTTACTTAACTGCTAAGCAATAATTCCTGTCATATAATAACCATCTCATGACTGCATTACATAACCAAAAAGCCCAGGAACCCCAGGTGCTTCAGGTTCAAGTTCACGCCACCTTTTCAAGCATAAAAAGGTGTGCGCTTCCTGCTGTGTCTCCTTTTGAAAATATATCAAAATGCAAGTCTTATGCCCAGGACAATTAGCTGTTTCTCATCCTGCTGGGCCTAATATTGTATGAAGAAACACTGCACACAGCCAACTGCCTCAGGTACTTTTAACACTGTATGCATTCCTCTCCAGATGTCTGGGGGCTATGAAATAATAAACCTTTTATTTCTCTTGTCTTCCCAGAGGAGGAAATAAAACCTTGATTAATAGCTTTCTTTTGAACAAAAAGTTCTTTAAATATGTTACCTGCATAAATAAGTCTCTCCTTTAAAATACAAAAAAATAGTCCAACTTTTGCTTACAATACTCCCTTTCAGATTCCCCCAAAAAGCGACAGAAAAGGTTTCAATGAGAATATCACCTTTTTCACTGGTACATCCAGCCTTTGGAGGATTTGAGGGTGTGGAGGGTGGGGGGAGTTGCTGCTTTGCTTCTATTCTGACTGATTGTTTAGTAGCTAAGTAGAGTTAAGTATTTTTTAAGGAACTCGCAGCTGATGGTTAGTCTACAACAGCATTACTCTTTCAATGCACTTAAGTGACTCCTCCAACGTTGCATTTTGGAGGAGAAAAGATCACTTTTCTCATCCGTTTCCACTTAGTGAGTCACCCAACTGTTACATTTCTATACACAAAATGAGAAGATGGGAAAGAAAAGCAAAAGCAAAATTTGTGTGCAAGGTCTGTTTCTGAGTTACACTGTTTCATAAAATGACCTTCACACAGAGAGAAGAAACGCAATGTAGTGATTATCATTAAAAAGCTTCATTAATAGAACCAACCATGCCTGCAATGCTTTTATGAAGGTGTTCAGATGAGTTCCTGGAACTCACACTGCACCACTGCTTTTTGCCCTCACTTATCTATTTCCTACATGTAATTTTTCAAGGCATCTGTTCATCCAGCCTGTCTGGCTGCCGTCTCCTCTGAGCCCTCTCAGCTGATTATTCCAGCTGGGTGGGCTTTGATTTTTCTCAGTATTTTTGTCAATGAAGCTGAAGGCTTTCAGGACAGGTAGTTTGTTTAACAAGACAGTTTAACAGTGATGTCTTGCTTAAACCTGCCTCACAGCTCTTTTGTTGGTCTGTACTTACCCAGAGTAAATCTTACAGGCGGTCAAGATTGTTATGCAAGTAAGTTCTTCAGCTGCTTTTACAAACTCTTCACAATAACAAAGTTTACTTTTTGTTGTAGTTTGGTTTCTTCCCTGAGTTTCACATTTTTCCCTGAGTGACTATTCTTCATCTGTTGTCCTGTGCAAGATTTGTCACTATACATATATATAACTCTGTATACACACTATAAATATAGTGTGTATATATGTGTACTATATATTCGCATCTACTAGTCAACAGCCTGCCAGACTATGAGGACTAGAGTGCATAATATAAGTACTGTGGTCCCTGAATTTAAAGGAACACAAGCAAATTGAACTGACCCCGAAGGAAAATTTAATTTAGAAGAGGAAGAAAATCCTGTAATACTCTTAAATTATTTCATTCATCCAGTTTCCATTCCTTGCAATGAAATTCATGTTGACAAATTACCCTGTACATAAAAAAAATAGTTTTGTCAATTAAGTAGTGGTCACTCGCCCATTAATTGCAGTTGGTTTTCTCCATGTAAGAAAAATTGGATACATCAGCTTTTGTAACCAGCCTTAACTCATTCCTTTTTTTTTTTTTTAAAAAAAAAAGCATCCTCCAACTACAGAAAGGCATGTATTTAAGCACTGACATAAGTACACTCTTCCTTTCAAGCAATCTACTCCTTACTATACAGTACACGACCTTCTAATTAATTATGCTGTCCTTATACTGAGTAACTTTTCCCCAAATTTCAGTGAGAGCTGATGTGAATATGTAGTAAGACTGGCTGTATTAACCACACAGCAGAGAGAAGTCCTCCCCTGTCTTGCTGGGAAAAGAGCATGAATCCAGGCAGGAGTGTGTTGCTGTTGGGAGGAATGAAACTGGATTTGTCCCCGAGAGAGATGGAGAAAAGCATGGGATGCTGTGACTGCTGTGAACCTCTCTCTCTCTCTCTCGCTCTCTCTCTCTCTCTCACCTCTCCTTCTGCATGTGCTCAGTCTGTTGACTTGGGTAAGGAAGCAGAGCCTAAATCCATCCTGTTAAAACCCGTCAGATCCCAAATACAGTGGACTATTGACTCAAACTTCTCTGTCACAGGATGGGAGGCTTTCAGTCCTGCAGCAGTGGCTGAAATCTTCCTTTATTTCTTGAAATGAAGAGGGTCTTTGTAACAGGGGGGTTATTTTAGCAGATGCATGGAGAATCGTGAGGTGCTTTTGTCTCAGCAAGGGAATGGGATCTTCCACCCTCGGGAGTTGTTAAAGGTGACTGTGGTACTACTGACCTGTACAAATTAGTTGATATAATTGTATCTGCGTAATTACTGAAACAATGCTAAATCTGTATTTTTAACAAGAATGGAAGCAAACTAAGGTATGTATTACTGTGCTGTGGAAAATGATGACCGCTCAGATTAAAAAATATTTGTTAGGAAAGATTTTCTTTGGCAGGACACGGGAGGGAGAAGTCTCTATCCAACATTTTGACTTAATTTAAAGGAAAGCTAATTCAATGTTAGTTTTACTAATAGTACTCTAAGGTGACGGTTAATCCATTGTAGCACACAGTGTAGGACAAACTTTCTTGGTGACAGTGGCCAGTGTTATATTCCAGTTTCTAGTACCCGATGCATGGCTGCTGCTGCACAGCAGGTCCCTGCCTCATTTGTGGCTGAAGTTTCCATTGTTGTTGCTCTTTTCTGGTGTGGGACCTGGAGGTGGTGTAGCAGGTGATGGGTGCCTGCTGGAGGGCTGTCTCATGTCTCATTGAATGCTGCCCCTGGAGTGCATTTCCAGCCTTTGCCAGAGATGTGGGTAGGTGAGATGAGAAATCTGAAAGCATCACTAATGACTTGTCCCCGATCACCTGGTGCCTGCCTTGAACCCCTGGGGCCTGACTGGCAGAGTCACCATGCTCTCTCAGTTGAAAATGAGTTGTTTAGATGTTACAATTTGAATATTATAATAGTTTATGAAGCAGCAGGTGTTCCCCAAAATCAAGACTCGGGTGCCAAATTGCATACACTACACCAGTGGCTACTATCTGTCCTTATTTCAGTGTGTTTCAGTCTCTACATGTGAAAAATGAGGTGACAGTGGGCTGTAACAACCTGTCTACCTGCTTAGAAAGCCAGGTGGATTGCTTTTTGGCTCAGGGTAGGATTCACACTCTGCTTTCTTTTGGCTGAGTGTTAATTTTTCACAAAACTCAAGCAAAACAGCGTCCTTATCACGGTCCCGCATCCTTAGTACAGACACTTCTTCCCTCATTCTCCCAGCTGTAGGCTCTCATCTCATCTATCTGTCTCACTCTCAGCCGTTTATAGAGAGCATCTCATGGTTTCCTGGCTGGAGCTGGTAAGGTTGTTAAAAGGCTGACTGCTGCCCAGTCCGAAACTAGCTACCTTCTTACACATCGTATCATCTCACAGGCATGTTGTGCAAACAGATGTCATTAATATTTGAGAAGTTCTCAGATACTACATTGTCAGTGCCAGAGAAAACCCTTTGAAAAAATGAGTAATTCTGTCTTCAGAGCAGCACGCAGTGAATGAGGCATAGAGTGGCACACTGGAGAAGGCGAAAATACAGAATTACTGCTTATTCAGGGAGCGTTGTCCATTCGGAGTGACAGAGAGATCCTGTAGGACAAAGTGAATATTCATGTCATGAAGACTCTCCTGGGCTTGCATATATGCAGGAGGCAGGGGCGAATTGTCATCATATACAAACAAACTGAATTCTGGCATGTCCTAACTTGTTCAGGGCTTGGATTCACTGCCTGAATAGTGCTGTTTTATTACTGTTTGTTTGTAGACCGTGTGCATTTGGTTCCCTTTGTGCTCTTCTGTTTCCATAATGTGGTTTTGATGGAATCATATCAGAGAACTGTTCTCTGTCCTGTGCACCCTGGTGGAGCCACGCTTATTATAAATGTATTTATGTAATGAATAAAGTTACTTTGGTTTGGATTAAAAATGTTTTCTGCATCCTCAAACCATTCTAGGCAGATGCTGTGGTACAGCTGAGGAGCAGCTTCATGGTACAAAGCACCATTCACATGCAAAGTTGTGGTTGGGGCTGTTCTGTCCGTCCTGCAGTCACATCATGTGATCATATTTTGGGGCTTTATAACTGTTTTAGTTTTACATCTAATTGCTCAGGTCTCCATAGACTTAAAAGCCGCAACATAATTAAGGGACAAATGCAACCCTTAGAGCAAAATACCGGTGCAGCGTGCTAGCCAGCTGTATCGCTGGCATGGGAAGCCTCCTGCCAGCGCAGGGCAGCTGCAGAGCAAGGAGCTCTTCTGCTGGCTAACTGCCTCTGGTAACTTTTGCTCTTGCTCGAAGGAGGCATGCTAACAGGCTGATGAGCAAAACACGCTGCACTTCCAGCCTTCCTAACCCCCAGGAGAAAGTTGATATGTATCCTGCAGATGTAGCTTTGCACTGTGCCAAGTGCACTCTGGAGATGGAGCTACTCTGCAAAGCTGCTTGTGTGGAAAGCGAAGGCACTTTATGCTCTCTCTTCCCGTTGCAGCAGTACTGCGACACTGTGGTTCACCATAAGTTCAGGTATGGTTTTGTCTTTTTCAGGGCCTTTCTGTATCCTTGCCCTGGCTATGTGTCTTACATTTTGAATACCATTATTAATTGTGCTTTACTTTCCGTTCTAACAAGTTCATCCTGATCTTCTCTGTCAAAAGCCATCTGTGTCTGCTCCGTAACATTTCAGGCTGAAGAGTTTCTGCCTGGTGAGACTGGCCCAGGCTAATCACATTCCGCATAGGGGAATTTGGATTTGCATTAGAAAGCAGCACTGGTGTATCTGTTTCAAACACTAAGCCCCGAAGAAGAGGTTGAGATGTCTCTTCCAGAGATGTGGATTCTGAAATACCTACTTGTAAAGTTTAGCTTTGCTGACCGAGTGCATGGGTAAAAGAGAGGCAAGCGGGTGAAATGTCAGGTGTGGTACAAGGTCTGTGAGAGTAGTGAGCACTCGAGTTCAGTAGAGTTAGAGAAATACCTAGTGCTTGGGGCATGTTTTAATAATTTAGGAACCATGTGATGTTTACTACATTAAGGTAAATTTTAAGATTGATTGTCCTTCACAGTAAATCGCAGCCTTAAGTTTGCCTCAGTAACTGTTTGGCTTACACATATTGGTGTTCACCAAACCGAGAAATCAGTACATGTATTTTAGAAATACTCTCGCAGTGTTAAGTCACAAGCATGTAGCTATTCTGCTACAGGATTTAAGTAGTATAATGGATTTTACCTGGTCTGAGATCCAGGAGACAATTACTATTTGCCTTCTGAGATGCGATTTATATCTTTCCCTTGATTTACCTGCAAGAGCCATCATGTATTTTTCCTTTTCTGTGACCGGACTAATTAAAGCTGTGTTTCCCTCTGTAATATTGCTAATCTCTATGGAGATGAAAAGGAGACTGAATAATATCACTTGATTATTTTTGGCCATTGGTGTGGCAGGATTTTACTCCAGAAAGAAACCACCCCCGTTTCTTCACAGTTGTATTTATTAACTTGAGAAGGAAAGCAAGAACAGTATAGTCACATCTCCTGTAAATCTGGCACACTCAACATACAAAAAAGTTATATCGATGCATCCTGATCTTGAGAAGAAGTAATACTGTCATTTGGTTTTTCTCTGAAATTACTTTAACTCAATATTCATTGCTGTCTGCAGTCATTGAGACTTGCAGTATTACAAGGTTAATGTAATTTGAGTAGTATCTGTGAGACTTCAGTACCAGATTCATGAACCAGTAAAATAAAGAAAAGGTATATTATAAAAAGTCATTAAGATACTATATTTCCTTAGGTACATAAGGCTGAATCTCCGTGGGCTTGCATAGCCATTTTTCACCTCTGCCAAGTGAGGATAAAACATTATCCTATCAGGCCTTATATGTGAACTTTCGTTTTTACTTGATGAACATGATTGACACGCCTTTGCAGTTTAATGGGACAAGTGCATGAGGCTAATGCTAAGGATGTGCGTTAAGACTGTGGAACAGGAGAGTGGTTGTGATCGTGTTCTGTGAGGATTGCTTAAAGAGCGAGTGAGTGGCTACACGGAATAGGAGGTGCTGGAGTGGTACATACACCTTACTCGTGGCAGCATCACTTGGGCTAATAACTTGGAGTAGGTGTTTTACCTTTCTTGTGAAGTTGCTCAGTCTAAGACTGTGCATGAGTGCATTGTACATCTCTCTCTGGTGCCTGTGAATGCTATATAAAAGTTGGGGTTTAATACTGTCTCTTCTTTCTATTAGCTACTTTTTAAGTTTGTTGTATTCCGTAAGCAAGACTTGAAAAGAGAGATCAAGAGGAAGCACTTTGTCAGTGAAGGCTTCTCAGAAGGTGTGTGGCATGCAGGAGTACGTGTTGCTGCTCGTATATTAAAGAACTCATTTAAACCTCGCAGGAAGAAAGAAGGCAGCTTTCCCAGTTTGAAAACATCAAAAATAGAAAGAACAAAAGTGGATTAGGAAATAAAGCTGGAAGGGTGTAATAAACAGATTAAAAAAGCATAAACTTTTAGCAACCAGAGAATTGCCAGGGAAATAAACAGAAACAATAAGATTACTTTAAATGATCTCTGTGAAAACACAGAGTGGCCAGCATAGAGTGTGTGTGTGTGCGTGTTGCAGGGGGGAAGTGAAGAAGAGAATGAAGAGAGAGAGAAAGAGAGAAATGAGAAATTAAAGTCAGCTTCTCTGTGTAACTCTTGTTGCCTTTAATCTTTAACACTCAGCTTTTCAATAATGTATGAATAGCCACTGGATACTTTTAAAATATACCATATTATCTCCCTGTTAGGAAAAGGATAAAACTGTAATATAAATCCACAAAAATAAATTAAAAAAAAAAAAAAAGGAGCAGCTACTACCTTACACAGTCTCCTTTTTCATTCCAGTGACAGCCGTTGGACAACACTGCCAAATACAGTGCCATACGCAATTTTAAATTCTCCTTGTTTAAATTTCTCTCAAAAATAAGGCAGATAAATGTTAATGAAGGGCACGTTCTGTGCTAGAAAGATATTATTCTCCTAAATTAGGAATCTTATAACAAGAGAGAATTAATAGAAACATATCTTTGTTTATCTTAATACAAGATTGGTACAGGGCTTCTGCATATGACAGAGCACTCAGAGTTGATAGGTATAAATGGGTATCATTTAATGATTTCTTTCTCCTCGGAGCAGGCCCAGAGGTGTGGGAGAGTATCTCAAAACCCTGGTGACTGCTCACCTCTTCAGGAAGCTCACTAAGCCCTGCGCTTACTTTAATTGAGCTTTAATGTGGTGGTGGGTAAAAAAAGCTCAGCTTGTGTGCCAGGGCACAGGGACAAATACTAATGAGATGCACGGTTTGCTTAGCAGCTCAAGCTTTGGTTTTTTTCTACTTTGAGTACTTTGTCCTCACAATAAGTCTAAGTAGCACAGGCACAGCTCTTGTTTCCCCTATAAGTACAATCTAACAGAGTTTCCTGTATATACACACAATTTCCTTCTGATTCGTAATATCTTCTTCAAGACAGTGGGGGAAAAATGGGGTAGTAACTAGAGAAATGATGCTGGTAGGTTTCTATGTAGAAATCCTGTGGACAGTCACACTCTTGCTTGCTCTGTGCAGTAGAGGTAGCCTAGCACATCATAGTCTTTTTTTGGGTGGACTCAACAAGGAGCCTCAGGTTTGGTGTGTGTGCTCTCGGATCTGTTCTTCAATCAATAATGACTCTAGCGAGTTAAAGCACAAGAAGTGTGAAACTGTGCAGGGTTCCACCTACTGTTGTGTGTCCCTCTGTTGTTGTAAGGTCAGAGTTGGGTGAAATAGTCATCATCAGTTTTCTTAGAGCTGGCAGAAAGGCAAATGGTGCAAAAGCTAGTTTTTCACCAAAGACATATTGCCTGTAAGAGGGCAGGTGGTCATCACCAAGATACCTCTCATTCTTTTTCCTCAGTTATCTTAACCACATTGAAGATGGGCTTCTTCAACGTGACAAATTCCTGAACCTTTATTGTCAAGAGAGTTGCTTTTCCTTGTAGGAACTATGGTGATAACAATAATATCTCATTTTTTCTTCTCTTCCTCCTCACTGTACACGTTTTTGCCAAGACATTTCACGTGAAAAGAACATTTAGCCATGCAACAGGCTCTCCTGCCCTTCCAGCTTGACACCGGCAATGCTTTGGCAAAAGCATCATTTAGCCCATGTTGAATGCTGCTGAAGCTACAGCTGGAATTAGGTCTTTCACACGCTTCTTTAGTAGCTCTTATTGAATGTTGAGGAAGGTGGCAGAGTGAAATTTTGCAAGTTTAGAAGAGCTCCTTCAGTCCATATTACATCTTTGTCCTTATGAAATAGCTATTAGAGCTGATACGTTGACATCTGTTGAACTGAACTTCTCAGTAATTAGACATCTCTGCTCTAGTGGTGCCCCCAAAAGCACACAAGGAGCTCCATTCCTTTTAGCAAATTATAGGAAAGCCAGCTTTCAATGATCATCAATTACACTAGCCTCTTTGAAGTGTAATTATATGACATTTCTGACTCATTATCAGATAGATGTAGTTCAGATCACAGATAAAAAAGAGGAAGGAGAGAAATTGCTTAATACGGAGTGGTGGTAGCACAATATCATCTTAAATTTTCACCTCTCAGGCTGTTGTTTGAGGCTCTAATACAGCTATTTTTCCCCTTGAAGACCAGGACTTCCTTTCTTATCTGCAGTCCCATGTTCATTGATTTAAATGGTGTCCTGATTAACACCCTTGTGACCCTATTGACTCCAGTCCTCCCCCATCAGAACTTTCTGCATCCACATTCTAGAGAATTGAAATGTGGCTTTTCTTACTTTATACACCAGGTAACTTTTTTTTTAAATGTTACACCATCTTAAATGGTCAGCAAGTTTCACTCCTAAACTAATTAACCTCCAGCCATTCTCATACTCATGTTTGCTCAGGAAAAAGCCAGCAGGCTTTTCTGTCTCACTGCTTCAGTTTTGCAGTGTAAGGAGTGTCCTTTGTCGTGGCCCTTCCCTGATGTTTTATACCTGTGAGGTGGTTGTAGTTTGGGCCAAATTGGCCCAATCTGGTGGAACAAGAGATGCTCGCTCTCTCCTGCTTGGCTTCAAAGGGAGGCAGGAAAGAGAGAGAAAAAGAGAGACTTTAGTGTATAAAAAGAACTAAACTACTTTAACAAAATATTAATAATAATAAAAAAAGAAAATAATGAAATATGTAGAAAACCGTATCAAGCTCCCAGGATGACAGTCACGTCACCAGCANTATAATTTTATTTCTATTCAAATTTATATTTCTGAATAGACTGGCAACTGTCTGTAGAGATTTTTACCAGATTAGTCATCCAGATTACAGTTGAGATTACTAATCTAAATAGAGACCAAACCGATGTCAAGAAAGTGGCAAACCTGCTATAAGTGATTTAGCAGACTGTTTGAAATCAGTTGTTGGCCCAAGTCCTGGTAGACTGGAATCCAAATACTGAAGTAGAGCAAAAGATGTTAAATTTGGTGGTACATATAACTCAGGCTATGGGAGTCTAAAAGCATCTCTGGACAAAGTTGTCTTGCTCTTATGAGCCCTGAACCAGTCCAGCATAGCTGTTTGTGAGAGCATTTGGCTTTTACAGAGAAATGTTATTTTCTTTACCACTCAGAGCTGCAACACAGCGTTTGCTTTCATGATAACAGCAAGACTCCTTGCTTAGGTGCTGATGACTGAAAGATCAAACTGGAGAGTAGTGGCATTACTAGGACTGCTAAGCAGAGTTTCTCTAGTACAGTCACTTGCTGCCATAGCCATTAATTGAGGAATGGTAGAGAAGTAAAAGATTTTAGGACCACTGTAGGAAATCTCCTTTTTTCACCGTGATTATAGCGTTGGTAGCAAGTTATTCTCTTTCACTTTGGCACAGTGCAGTCTAAGGGAAGATTTTGGAATGCTCTTACATGGGCAAACAGGCAGGAAATGCAGAGGAAACAACCCATAGAAAAAGTATTTTCTGTTCAGGCAGTGTCTATAAAGTCATTGCATAATTAGCTAGATTACTCTCTGAGGTTTGTTATTTTTCTTACAGGAAGATAAATTGTCTACTTATGCCACGAGGAGCCCCCTCATAACTCACATCAGCCTAGAAAGGCTTTAATTTCCCTTCTGGCTCACTTAATGTTCTCTGTCCTGTTCCTTTCCCATGTTATGGCGCAGTCATTAGTTTCCATAACTCTCCTTAGGCCAGCGTCATCACCCATTTCCTTTGCTCTTTGCTTATTTTCTGTGACAGTATGTTCTGCGAAAGCTCAGCAGACCTCCTTCAGGATCTAGGCAGCCAAGAGGTCTACCGAGTGCTGCACACGAGTGATTTCCCACATTTGCAAGTCTCTGGGCTGATCTATCAGAGTCAAGAACTACAGCAAGATTAAGTGCTTTGTGCAAATACCTGAGCTGGGATTACCCTTGCTCTATGGTGCTCATTAAATATTATAGTAAACAGATGTTGTTTAAATTATTTCATGGAGAGTAACGAAGGGGAGAGCTGTAATATTCTTGTGGATTTTCAAACCATTGTGCCTTGTCTTCTTTTTTGCTTTTGTTAATATTAACATTTAATTCAAACCAACTAGATAACTCCTCTTTTATGTTCTTTTTGTCAGCATTTTCTAAATACCTAATTGTTTAGAAATTAAATATTTACTCTTTTGGGGAGGTTACAAACTTTGGAGCAGTTTCCAAAACTGATTACCATTTTTCTTCCTTAATGTGACTTAAAACATTGAAGACCACAGCCTTCAGCTGTCAAGTTATACATCCTTTGCCTTCAATATCGCATCTAATATACTGACTTTTTCGTTCAAGTTTGAGCAGCCAGCATTTAAAAAATACTTCTTTGGATATTAGAGTAAATAATTGAGACAGGAACTGAGTTACTCAGTGATCAGACAGCATAAAATCTGGATTTACAAACTGCCAGTTCTAGAATGGGAAGAGATGTGCTATTTACCATTTTCCTAATTGCTGTCTTTTAGTGTTTCACCACATTCACTTGCAACACAGCATGCTTCAGTTTGTTACTGAGGGAAGCGTAATGACAAACTAGCTGTTATTAGATTCTTCCTGATGATACTCTGCTGAAATCAGTATAGTAGCAACAGGGACAAATACGGCTCAGTGGGAGAGAGAAGGAAAATTGCTTTTACCAAGAACATGTCTGTGCTAATACAAAATTCTAATCTCTGGAAAAGTGTCTCCCTTCCTCTCTTTTTGTCAAGTTAAAAATTGTTCTCCTTCTTATTTGTGATGCTTCAGTTAAATTATGCACACATTTATCTTCTCCACTTACTTACTCAAAACAGGCTTTAACTCCCTGTTTAATATATTCAGTGGTTTTCTTTTTTGTGTTGCACCTTGAGTTCTTGCTCAGCTTTCTGAGTGAGACGTTTTACAGTGTGTAACAAAAAGACGATCCCTGCCACAGCCAGACTTCTTATATCACTTAAATTGGCCCAGATTTTGTATGTAGTTTCTCTGTGCGTCTGATATATTTGCCTTTAAGCAGTTATTGGCACAACTCTTGTTCAGTCTTTGCATGAGTATTACAGCATTGCCTCTGGACTCTGGCTCCGACTGAGACCCTGCTGAGCGAGGCGGTGTCAGTACGTAGGAAAGAAGTGGTTTGCGAGGAAGTCTGCTGTACAGTAAGTATCCTTGCTCTGCCCTGACAGCTGTATCAGGGCAGGACACAAAGGGGGGAGGTTCATGGCTGAAAAGTGGAACCGCTGAACTTCACCCCTTTTCCACTTTCTAGTTTTTTTGCCGACAAACCAAATAGGTTTCCAGCATGACATATTAACTGCCTTTTTTGCTCCGGGATCTCTTTTGCAAGACACCATTGCCTTAGCCACTGGGTTCTTGGGATTTAAATGGCAGGCTTTGTCAGCATGGAGATTGCATGCTTATGTGGGATTTCCTATGATTCCTCCTTTTCAATTCCTGTTATCAGACATCAGAGAAGAGGCTACTGCTCCCTTAGTCTCGCTCAATAGCTGTTATATCTCACTGCTGTTAAGAGCAAAACATTCCAAAACCTTGAACCTGGGACCACACCTTCTTAGAAACTTCTTTTAAACTAGCTATTTAGACACCTCGCTACTGCATAATGATGCCAGAAAAAAACTCTTTTCACTTTTTAAACATGGTGATTGTTGTTTTTATCTGCAAAATGAAAAGTACAATTGACATTATATGAGAGGAAGCCTTGCGTATGCATATTCAGTGTGTGACAGCTCATCTATCGAATTAGATTGTTGTTCAAATTGTCTTCCATGAAGACAAGATGTAGAGCAATTTTGCTGGTTAGGATAGAGTACATTTTTTGAAAACACCAGTTTAACTTTATTTTAGTACTTGGAATAGCTGAAAATACTTTCATTTACCACATTCAGAGTTTATTTCATGTAATTTTTCTCATGTAAATGCTTAAGAGTGGATCATATTCTTTTAATGGATATATAGTTATTTTTTTAAATGATGCACAAGCAGTCATTGCTACTACCTCACATGCAGTGGCAGTGTACTATAAAGACGAGGATCTGAGGTAACCCAGCAGGTAGTCAAAAAGAGGAGAATGGTGGCAGTGAGCTTAAATCCTACAGAAGGAAGCAACTGGCGTCTTGTTCTACCTAATACACAATCACTACAAACAGACAGATTCTGGAAAGCAGTTTCGCCTCTGTGTATTTGAAGGGTTTTGTTACTGTTGTGATCTCCGATAAGAGCAGAGAAAAGGAAAAAGGTCAGTAACCAAGGAGAGGGAAGAGACAGTAAATAGGAATGAGAAAAAATATTGAGATAATAAAGCTGCAGTTAGGTAGGGCATAAGTTGACCTGGATCAGAACACAGGCTGCAGCGTAGCTGGGAGCAGGCATTGGTTTTCATATTGACTGGTCACACGGATGGCCCCAGTGCCCCAGCTTCTGTAACCTGCACCGGGAAAATGATTTTACATCCATAATGCCAAGGGCTTTAGTAAAGCAGTTCATCTGAAGAGACAGTAAAGTGCCAAGGCTAAAGAACCAGATCCAAGGTTAGCTGGGGAGTGGCATGAATTGCACCTTTCAAGCAGATAATGTAATACAAGTTTGATTTACCCTAACTCTGACGGCTTTCCCTGTTGGACATAACATTACCTGCCCTTGAGCTGGTTGTTACACGAGTCCTGGGTGGCTCTGCACCAAGGAGAGGGAGGTGGCAGATCCACATCCCATCCCCACAGGGTGTGCAGGCAGGTGCAGAAGGAGTCACAGCTGGCTTGAGTGAGGGGTTTCAGGATTAACAATTCTGCAAGGCCTAAGGCAATACAGCCAGGAGCTTTGAGCATCCAGCAAATGGGATTTTTTTTTAATTCTCTTTGTCATTTTCTGTAAGAAGAGAGATATTTTTGCAAAGGGAATGAGAAAGACCACTCTGCAAGCAAACTTCTTTTTACTGTTGTGACATCATTTTAAAAAACAATGTGTTCTCACGGTTTGTTTTTTACAAAAACAAAAAATAGCAAGTCACAGCAATTGGCAGATCCCTGCTGTCAGTATTTGGTGACGCCAGCACTAGCTGCAGCAGATGGAGAGATGCAAACATTCTGGAATCTTGGACAAACTGATTTTCTTGAGCTTGAGAACGCAGCGTTGTAAAATGCTTCTTCCTCCTCAAGTGCAAGCTTCCTTAATAAATAACACTTTCTGAGGACAGGAAGTTGGGATGTGACAGTGCTTTTGGGACCAAGCCAGCTTTCTATCCAGCAAGCTGCTCTTTCTGTTGACGATGGCTATTCAGGAAGCATATGCCAGGAACATTGCAAAGGCAGCAGCGAAAGTCAGTTTGCTTATAGTAAAGGGAAGGAGCATGTTTGCTTATTCTCTTTTCTTGCTTTAGTAATTATAATCATTGCAGAATCTCAAAAAAGATGGGAGTCTGAAGCTGGATAAGCATTAGGAATGACAAAGCTGAAGATATACAAGCGCAGTAGCTCGATGAGAGGCACCTACATCATGAAGCAATCGCTGATGTTCATGTTGTACCACCTTAATACCACTGACATTTGCTGGTGAATTTAGAGGTGTCACAGAGGTCTCAATGTACCAGCAAATGTCAAGGATGTAACCACAGAACTCTGGTACCTCAAATTGATACCACTTAAGAGTGAAATGCATGTTTATGAATTATCGTGTAAAAGCCAGCCTCAGTAGTCTTTAAAAAACACTTGCTTTTAAGATGTTTCTCTAGTACTGTCCGGACTTCCTGGGAAGTCGACTGTCGTTTCTGTAAGATAGCAAGTATGGTGAGGGTGTCACAGGGCAGAATGAGGAGGTTATCGTTACTCTACCAAACGCGCCAAAAATATTCAGTGTTTACAAGCAACTCTGGAAACTCCTTCGCAAAGCTTGTAGCACTACTTTGTTTGCTCTGTAGACCCCCAAAGAGCTAACCCCAAAACCCAGGTGATTTTTGGGTTGCTGAAGGTGGCTTGTTGAGCTGGAATGGAACAGGATACAGGACTAAGGGAGCTTAACAGGTCAGACCACTGGTTACAGGATCTGCAAGGTTACGTGGAGAGTCCCTTATCACGAGGAAGCAAGGTCCTCTAATGCTAGAGCTTAGCAGTAGGAACAATGAGCAGAAGGTGCTCAGATCAAACTAAGCCGGAAATACATGGGATCCTACTCATTGGACTAATTGCAAGTGGCTAATGGCACTAGTAAGAGAGTATCAGCAATCTCCGTAATATATGCATGGGTTTGTCTCATTCTGCGCCATGCAGTCCCCTGGCTCATCTCTCTTAGGAACATAAATAAATGAAAAGACAGAGTAAAAAATCAGAGGAAGGTAAATCAGAGCTGAGAAATACTTAACTTTTCAGTAATGCCCTAACAGAAGTGATGGAAGCTCTTAAAACCCTATCACTAATAAAGCTTTTCTCCCATATCCAGGCTGTTCGTTTCTCTGTGCCTGGAAAAGTGGTAGTGATTTTAAAATGCAGCAAAATTTGTCTCCCCTTTTCCTCTGTATCTTAATTTCCTCACCCAGCAGGGTTCTGATTCCATGAGGAAAATGAAATTCCTTGTGCTGGTTAACCAGAGGCTATGTGAAGGATGCACAGACTTACCTAGTCATTGCTTTCTCTTTCAGGGACCAATCATGCTGCATATATATGGTTGGGTTTTTTAATGTGTAATTTTGAAATTATTGCCTAAACCTCAGTTTGGAGTTTGAATACAGGCTGAATAAGAGAAATATTTACGTCATCATTATTAAAGGAGACTGTTGCTGCTTATACAAAGTTGTTATTGCTTTCTGTTATATAATTTATCTATGTAATGGTTCTTGCCATAAACTAAGCCATGATTCCACATGTGTTTTAGTTCCCACGGTCACCAGACAACTGGGGAAGCTCTTCTGGTTTGTCCTGCTGTCCCTGCAGCCGTTCCTGAAGGTGCAGCAGAACAGCTGTTTGCAGGGCAACCTGAGGAACCAGACACAGGACCTGGGGAGAACCAGAAATAACCTGTCCTTTTTAAGGTTGGTTTTAACAGAGACCAGTGATGGCCAGCACTGCTGCTGGAAGAATACCCGAGTTCATCGGGGTGGAATATGGACCTTTCAGTGAGCAACGATACTCACTCTTTCTATTTCTCCCTGGTTGTATCTGTGGGATTCTCATTACTGAACTATCTGTTACATGACTCTGTGTTGCAGAGAAGATGAAGAAATTACGTGTTTTAATGAAACCTACATATAGAAATAATATATATATATGATGCCTTTTCATTAAGTTTGAAAAGATTATTCTCTTCTTTGTTGGAGGAAATAGAGGGTTAGGCATGATCTGTCATGAACTGCTGTATGTGAGTAAGATTGCTGTGTAGGAGCAGTGAAAGACTTGACAGCTAATTATTACAGACTTTTGCTGAAGACTGGCCAAGGTGAATATAGCTTGATGGGATCTTGAAGCAGAAAAGGATGTAAGTGAGCTGGCTTGATGTGTCAGGGCAGAGCAGGCAAAGCCACAATCCTAGGGCACTGTCAGTGAATTATGCTGCCAGTACTTCTGTCTGCTTTGGGCTTTTCTCCTGTTCTAACCTAATGTTTTAACTTAATGGGTGCCAGTGACAAGCAGAGTACTGTGGGAGGTCTGTGCTGTGACTCACCCTGTTTAACATTTTTATCAGTGACCTGGAGGAGATGAGGGAGTGCATTCCCATCATAACTGTAAATGACAACAAACTGAGGTGGGGTGGAGGGGTTTTACATCCTTCAGGGTTCTCAGGATTCAAGTGGATAAAGCCTTGAGCAGCCTGGGCTGGCCCTTGGGCTGGCCCTGCCTTGAGCAGGAGAATGGACTCAAGGCTTCCTCAGGTCCATTCCAACCGAAGCTATCCTATGAGCCTGTGTCTCTACATGGAGTGTTCCTGCCTTTTTAAAAAGGCTGTTCTGTGCCACTACAAATTTCCGCTGCTTTCCTGTGGCTTGGTGCTCTTGTAATACACTGAACTGCAGCAATGTGACCTGTGGTGCTGAAGTCAGGAGTAAGTTGTAACGTAGGAGCACTGAAAGGCTTTGCTTGTTTGACATGGAAAGCCAAAGCACAGCATTCAGAAAGGTATGCTCCCCAGGAGACAGACTGAAGCTGAAATATCCTTCCTGGGTCCTTGACAAGTAGGTTTCACAGTCTCAGCTGAAGCTGGCATGGGTAAAACTGCATTTTTTATTTTGTCCAGGGTTATGTTCCCACAGTCAGGAGCTTTTCTTAGAAAATTTTCTGCCTCTGGCCCTCTGGGGTCTGTAACTGCCTTTCTGATGCACATAGTGTCCCCAAATGCTGGAGCTGTCATGGTACAAGAATGTGAAGAGGTTTAGAGAAAATTATCACAGCCTTGCTCTTGAGAGTCTCAAAAACGGGATCTGAGAAGAGGAAGGACCAAGATAGCAGGAGGAGTGAGAACCAGCTTCAGCACACCAACACTTGATACTAAAAAATATGTTTATGGTTTATTTTACCTAAGAGTTGGGAAACCATGGAATATGAAGCTTGCAACTTTTTTGTGATTCTGGTCTTTAGTTTAATAGCATCTTTGGCTTTTCCTAATGAGTTTTTCTAATTAGGATTCAGTCTTAGGCTATTTTAACTTTTCTTGTAGTCTCTTGTACTCTTAGGTATTCTTGGTTTTATTTGATGTTTTCTGGTATTAACGGTGAAGGTGACGTCTCATGGTAGCAGTGGGATAAAACAGTATCGAGATCTCAATTGTTAGCTTCTTTTTTAAGTACTTTCTGAAAAAACATTTTTCAAGGACAGTGAAGAGCTGTACTGTGTCAGTTTTGAGCAATAAACCGCTTTGCCTTCAGAACTTCAACTGATGTGAATCCCTGATGTTTATCAGGTGTTCATGTTATTGCTCTCCAATGGGTTCTTCCCAAGACATAGGGGTTGCAAACTGGACAACGCCAGAGTTCCCCTAATCTGTCTCAAATGGCAGCTGATAGCAGGCTCTGCAGAGGGATACTGGGAAAATCTCCTATGCATGGTTCTGGAAAAATATCTACCTGGAGGCCGTTTACTTCTGGTCTGAAATAGGGGGTGAATCATTAGGCAGACTAAAATGAAGAGAGCTTGTGGATAGCTGATGGTAGTGTTGTGTCTGTAGAAATGTGATGAAGAGAAGGAAAAGAAGGTGAGAAGTATAGTTTTGTGTTATGTGGGGAACAGAGCAGCATATCTCAGTGAAAAGCAACAATATTAAAAAATATAATTCCTATAATTCATATAATTCAGCATCCCCAGGGAAAATATAGAGCATGGAAACTTCTCAAGGCTTGGGCTAGTTTTTAGCATTGTCTTGAGACACCATAAATACTTTGAGTCCATCTATATGCATTTAAAAATACTCTTTTTCATATTCTTGGAGAATTTGCATTGAATGGACTCCTCTGACATACATGTTCGTCCTTATCTGTTTGCATGGCTTTTGGTGCATGCAAACAAGTTGTCCGCTGTGGCTGTATAGATTTTTATCTCATCTGGAAGACTTGCTCTCTAGGAGCTCTTCTGCTGCCTTGTGCGGTGTGGTTACCTGTCTGCACGGCCCTCGGGGCGAGGGAACCGAGCACGTGTTTGTGTAAACCCAGCTCCCTGTTTGTATGGAGCTTTCAGTTGCATCTTGAGAGAGCTGTGAAGTGTATTGGCATTGTGTGTTCATGCACGGATGAATTAGTCAGGCCTAGTGATCTTTTGGAAGACGCCGGCTTTATTTATTTTGCATTCCACCGTAATGAGCAATTACCTGATTTTTCTCTTGTTCAGCATTTTATCTGTCTCATTTTGATGATAACGGCTGGTTTTGAAATGTTACAAGTTCACAGGCAATTAGGGCAAAGACATAACAACAAAAGCGACTTTTTTCTGTGTTAAAAATGAGTTACAATTCAAACCAAAAACCACCAGAGAGAATGGAGAGTGTTGGGAACTTGACTTTTGGTTGCTCTTCTTCAAAGCTATTATGAAGTCTCATTTATTTCAACTGTTGATTGTGGTAGGACTGTCTACAAGTGGCAGAATCACAAGTAAAATGAGCTTCTAAAAATGCTGATTTTAGATGCATGCAGTAATTAGGAGAACAGTGAACTCTTGGGCAGATAACAACATGGCACATCCATCATTTCACACCCATTTGGTAAGGTACTAATGAGATTTGAACACTGCACAGGTCTGGTTCTGGCCTCTGCGCCGGGGCAGACAAACACTTCAGAAACATTTATACAGTAGCTATTTTAATTCTCTGTGATAACAGTTACTCCTTTAATAATGCATCTTTATGTTTATTGTACTGGATAGCAGACCTGCTTCTGTATGCAGAATCTTCTGTCTTGCCGTTTTTTCTGTCGGCAAGCCAACTTATCTGGTGCTAGTACATCACCAACCACCTGCTGTGGGCTATGTATCTGTTTTCTTAATTGCAATGAAATCATTTATGCCAAATAATGCCACATTACAACAGCATAATTTAATTTGGAGCTGTTCATTATAGTTCTATTACCCTTCAGCTTTGGCATCCTCCCAGAAAAGGACCCATGAGTAGCAGGTTAGACAATTTCCTGAAGTGATAAAAATGCACCCCACACAGCTCACTGCCAGCTCTTTTCTGCTGCAGAATTCTGGCATAATTGCCTTTTTGGGGTTCCGCTTGTGTCATGCTAAAAAATAATAACAATAATAATAATAATAATAATAATAATAATAATAATAATATCGGGGGTTTTTTCTTAGACTTTCAACTCTAGATTACAATCTCTTGCTGTTCTTACTTAATCATGCTGTACTATGAAAAATAAGGGTCTTTAAGATGCATTACAAACATTGCTTACATTTGAACAGTGGAGCTTTTAACTTAAAACCTGTACAGAATTATGCACTACATTAATAGATGCCAAGGCTAGAAGAAATTCAGGGTGCCTCACAATTATTCCCTAATGAGAATAGTAATGAAAGTTGAACTTATGAGCATTTGGCTTTTTGTAGCACTTTGAATTTAATGTACATGGTTTAAGGCATTTAATCCATTGTAATTTAAGGTATTACCATGCAGAATGTAGTTTATTAACCATTCCACTGTTTCTCTTAAGGTATTTATAGTAAACTTTTTACGATTAATCAAAAGCAGACATTGTAAAAACGAAAATCAGATTTATTGCCAAGATCGTAAATGTCAAGTATACTGTTATGCAGGCTTTGTATTACTTCAGTTGCAACTTTAAAGAACATTTTAAGTGATTGGAAAAAGGAAGTTTATTAAAGGCTCAGCAGGTCTTCTCTGCACTCTACTGTTATTAGTGTAAATCATTGCATCATGTGATAGAGGAGCAGGCAACATGGTAGGCGCAGGTTTTAATCAGGTTTTCTCTGTGACTGCCAATACCTTCAGGAAGAACTTAAAACATAGACCACCCTGTTTCTTCTGACAAACAAATGCAATGAGATTTCAGAAATAAGAAAGGGTAGTGCAAACCGTCCAGGGTAGTTAATTGCTGAACTTGTCTTTGAATATATCCCCATATCTTCAAGTAGCAGCTGGATGGTTAAAATAGACGGACAGGTTTCCCATTCACGGGCGAAATACAGTGATGCATTTCTTCCTTCTAGCTGGTGTCTCAGGTCAGAGAAGTCTCCACAAGAGATCTTATCGGAGATTTTGTGCATTGTTCTTTTGGCAGTAGAGTTTTGCTCTGTCTGTGGAGTAAATATTCGCTCGTACCAAGAATTGCTTTTGCAGCGGTTCCTCAGAGCTGCTGAGGAGTACTCGTGAAAAGGCAAAAGCTTCACCTGCAGAAAACACGTGATGCCCATGGACCTGAATGAAGAGCTGTATTTCTCCCCCCTGCCCCATACTGTAAGGACAGCAGTTTGATACAGTTCAGTGCTGTGAAGTGCATCTATAAATAAACCACACAGATCGTAACACAGTACAGTGAACTGGAGAGCAGTTCTTTGCGAGGATGACAGGACTGGAGAACATGTCTGAGAGAGAGGGAGCACTGACTGTCTGTCAAAAAAGCAGTTCATGGCCTAACTTGGTAATAAGCCTTGTGATCTGCATGGGTATTAAAGGCTGTAGAAAAGAACTGTGACTCTAGTGGACAAAGGCAATAGGTAGAAGGTGGAGCTGGAGAAATTCAAAGCAGTTGATGAGAAACAGCATTACCTTCTAGGACAGTCGGTGTATAGCAGCTGGTGAAGATAAAAAAAAAAAAAAAAAAAAAAAAAAACCTTTTTTTTTTNAAAAAAAAAAAAAAAAAAAAAAAAAGAAAAAACCTTTGAGAGTACACCTATCTGTGTGGCTACTCCACGTAACATGATCTGAAGCACAAATACCCACCACGTAGGGCTAAAACAAGAAGCTATAACTTTCTTACCTCCCCCATGGTCTTGAACATTGGGTCACAACTTAGCAGGCAGACGCTGTGATGTTTGTAAGGAAATTCAAAACTGCCAGCTTTTTTCCGTTCTATAGTTGGCTCTGTCTTCAGTCCAAGATACTTGGTAATGCTTGAGGCAAAGGTTGTTTGTTTGCTTTTCTTTGACAACACTAATACATTCCCTTAGCTACTAAGCTAGGGAAAAATCTACTAAAAAAGTTAAATAATTCTGGTGCATGATCTAAACTTGAATTCTGGTTGGTATATTTTGATTGCTTCTGGCATGATGGGGACTCAAATACGACCATAGCACAGAAGGCCCTGGGCTAGGATTCTGGCTCTGGCCTCAGCTTATCTGTGTTTCATTTTACACATCTGAGAAATGTGGATAAGGGCTGGTATCTGCTTTGCAAAGGGTTTTGACGCTGGTAGATTAAAAATGTCACTGAAGAAAAGGACATTGTTTTACTGTTAATGTGCACTTAATGAAGTTATATAGAAGACAGAAGAAAGAACAAGTTTTCCTCCATTTTTCTGGTTGTGACTTTTAAGCAGGGAAGACTTGGGATAGGTATAGTAGGATAGAGAAGTACTGTAGTAGCTCTCCTGTTGACATTTTGAAGTCTTCATCTTTGAAGCTCTTTAAAACTTTCACTGTCTGAGACATGAGTATAGAGGATCCTGGTTTAGAGCCAGCTATGGACTGATGAATTCTTGAGGTTAGTTTCAGTCCAGCTGTTACATGAAATACAAAGTAAGGTAAGAAGGTAAGGTAAAGAAGAAAGAAGAAATACTTAGATTAAAGGCAAAGCTATAATTTCAAATGTTTGATTCCTGTCTTACTTTTTGTTTTCAAAATATTGCGGTCCATAAGATGTAAACATGACTTGAAGTGCCTTTCTGCTTTAGAAAGCTACTGATCACTTGCATTGAAGTATTAAACACAGTTATTTTCATTATCTGAGAAGCTTTATCACCGAGAGGTGTTAGATAGATAAGGAGTTAGCAGGGAAATCAAATTAAAGCTGGAGTGAGCAGGACACATGCAAACAATACTGCATATTCAGAGCACACTTACCATTGATTAAGCTGATAGGAAAAGCTGCTAATGGGTCAGGGAAGTGAAACGGATATTTTACAGATATTTTGCCTGTTACAGAAAAAAATTTGGCAAATTATACTTGAAGTAGTTTATGACACTGTCATGAGAAGTCCTAGTGTACAAGTGATGGCTGACCTGCACACCTGGGAACTCCTCCTACTCACAGAAGCTCCAAGGCCTGACCAAACCTGTGTCTGACTTAGCAGGTCTTGCCAACGCGTTCACCCCTTTCTCAAACACACACAGAGCACTGCTCACAAACCAGCATTGCCAGGGACTTAAATAAAACCAGCCCTGTGGAACACACCCATTCCTGGGACACCACTTGGTTGATTTTGTAATTGGTGAATACCCATATCAGCATTTGACTGTACTTGGAGTGATGCTTAATCAGCAAGGAGGGATTTGATGGTGGCTTTCCACAAAGCCAGCCCACACCCCACTAACTCACCTGCACAGTCACTTATGGAAAGATACTAACAGGTTAGGTTTTAGTCTGAAAAAACTATTTTCTTCATAATTCTACTTCTCTAAGATTATATTTAGAAGATTTAATTGCTACCCTGAAATGGAAAGTATCAACGTTTTCAGAATTGCCCTGGAATAGAACTACAGCCCTGCAGCAAGTCCTTAGCTCCAGCCCTTCCCTCTTTTGTTTCTGTCCCTACAAGGAAATGTACTTCAGTTAAATTCTCCTTGATACTTCTCTGGTGGTGAGAAGGTTTGAAATGGCTTATTGGATTCCAGTTGTGACAAAATGGGACAATTTGGACTTTCAGTCCTTCAAGAAGTCTGTAGCATTTCAGCATCTCCTTTCATATAAATTCACCTCAACTTCTGTGTGTGGTGGGGCAGTTGATGTCACACCTAACTCAAGCTGACTTCCAGCTTTCTCCTGGCTTTTCCCCGTAGGTGTGCTGACTGTAGTCAAATTGCCTACAAAGCGAGGTGTCAGCTGAGATAAGTAGAACTGGAAGAAAATGGCTCTGGTTGTCTAAGGTACTCTGCAATATTTGCAATCTGTGGATAAGCAGCAATCAGCAAAACTCACAATAAGCGGTAAGTGCTCTAAATGTCGTAATGAGCTCAGTCATTGAAATCTGAATGCCATTTATGTTGCCCTTTGATAATAATTTGTGATTGCCACTCAAGAAGGCAATCATATATCCAGTACAGCTAAAAATTAGATGCATAATCCAGGCTTTCCATTACATTTACTGCTGTAAAGTATACTAAAAGGATCTTTGACTGCATTCATGTTTAGATGGCTTACATCCATGTCACGTATTAAAAGAGAATGAAATCTTAAATAGCAGAATTTATTTGGGGAAAATGTGTAGATTACAGGTATTCTTTGGCGAACTCTACAGATAATGTTCTAGCTCATAAAATACATGTTACAATGCTGACAACATCTGATCTCTTTCGTGCTCACATTCGTGTGTTTTGAAGATCTTGCTAATCCAGATCTGTCATACTAAGTACCTCATTTTGAGGGTTGTTTTTTTCTCCCCCCCCCCCCCCCCCCCGCGCCCGCTGCGGT
>VYXH01006618.1:126431-188996 GCA_013397275.1 Burhinus bistriatus
TTTTTTTTTTTTTTTTTTTTTTTGGTAATAAAAGCAATGAATTTGCTTTTTTCCCTCAATACTAACATGGTGGATAATAACGCTCGAGGGACTTTCCCAGCCACCTTGCTCCCAGGCAGGAGATTGGTAGCACAGCAGTGGTGTGTTAAAGAGAAGCCTCTCCAGTGGTGTGTCTTGGCTTCCAACAGTCCAGACAGGCTTCAAAGAAGCTATTAGAAGGCAAATACTAGAAAGTAAAGACTTGTTTATTATTTGATAGTGTGTTTCAGAGATTTTTTTGAGTAGTTTATATTTCTGTCTGCTGAGCGCGTATGTATTTGCAAAAGCCCAAATTTGGAACTTTTTGTCTTGTTCCTTTTCATAGTCCAGTGTCCAGCCCCACAAGTGTCTGTTTTGACTGTGCTGTCAGTTTTGACATAGCAGTTGCATTTGGAATTGATTAGTCTGGACTCAGTTTTCGATCGGTCTTGCAAGCCACTAACTGTACAGCTGCTGCACAGCTGCTCTTACCAGCTTCTAAGTACCTTAATGCAACCTGGTAGAGCTTGTAGAGTTGTTGGGCTTTTTTTACAAAAAATGCCTTTCTTCTTTCATCACAGTATGCAGTACATCACTGTTAAGTAAGAATTATGTTCTACTGCCCAATACTGTCAAGCATAATAAAAATCCACTAAGTAACCTGATATAGCAAGTGGCAGAATACTTCAGAAGCCAAGTTGACATGGTTCTATAAACTTTTTTGATTTAACTGAATTAATTATTACCTTCCATAAATGTAGTAGAAATTGATACCAGAATGGAAACATTTGTCATACTCAGTCTAGGATAAAAATTAACAACTAGTAGGTTGGTTATTCATGCATACGTAGACTGCTATGGGCCAGTTTAATTTTCAGTGTGAATATTATTCATTGAAATATTTAATCCAGATAGTTTGAATACAGTAACTCACACAGGTTAAATATCTACCTTTGAGGATTTCAAAATATACATATTTTCAAGTGTAGTGCATGAAAGCCTTTGCCTTCGGTGAAAAAGACCGAATGTTCAACTCCAATGGAGTCAGACAGGGAGCAGAGCTTTCGGAAGCTTTGCTGAGACTCTCTCACCTATTATACAAGACAAGGGAGACATTGTGGTCTTTAAAGTCAGATCCTATATTTTTATTTTTCCCAAGCCCTTAACCACAAGGTTCCAGATTTGTCAGTTAATTTTCAGTTAATTTAAATTATTTACTTGGTAGTCTAAGAGAGGAAAGGTTTGAAAACATCTAAAGGACCTTTAAGAAATTTGATTTATTTTTTTTTTCTCCCAGAGTAATTTGCAGCCACTTTAATCTGCTGTAGATATTTGTTGTTAAATGTCTCGTAGTCACATAGAGAAAATGATCAAGGCAGGGAATTTGTACCTTGATTCCCAATATGGCAGAGGACGGTAGCTTAAAAATTGATCTCCTGAGTCTATTTCAGATACAACTCGTAAAAAAAAAAAAAAAAAAAAAAAAAAAAAAAAAAAAAAAAAAACCAAACCAAAAAAACCCAGAAAACAAGAAAATCTTTCTTAATCTTTATCAATGATTCTACCTTCAGCATTTATTTTTTCACTTCGGAATCCTTTCCTTCTTCCATACGAGAATTGAAATTGATTTGCCTCTACACAGAGTAGCCCTTTTTTACCTTTTTTTTTTTTTAAAAACGTTAATACAGCAGTTGTGTAGAATTCTCTTTTAATTTGTTTGATGTAATTGTCCTGTAGACTGCAGTTACGAGTTGTTAAGTAGTCAGTCTGAATCAACAGGTGAATAATACTAAGATATATTCAGAAGAGCTAAGTGTATTTTCACTGTTGGGTATGTCAAGTTGATGCTGTGACTTTTCTCTCCAACAAGATCAGCTGTACAGATTCCCTTAGGCAGATTGGTGGTCTGAAAGTCAAGGCTTCTGTCTGGTGACAACCTGGGAAATATCCCTCTAAAAGTATCTATATATCACAGAGACCCTCAATGTTTTGCTTTCTTTTCCATTTTTCTTCTCCGTTCCACTCTGGATTTGAATATAAGGGGAACACTGGAATGGTCTAATTGATACAAATTATTAAAATGTCACTATGTCTCCTGTTTATGGAAACTTTTTCACTTGTAACTGTGTCTCTAAAATGGTGAATTGCATTTTGGTGCTGAGTTATAAGATGCACAGCTTCTCTGTGTGAATCTTCATCAACCCAGAAATCCATGTAAATCATTAAAATCTTGAATTTTTGGTGTAAGGTCTGTATCCTATAAACTATTTAGTAATGAAAGCATCTAAGGACTGGAATATATAAACTGGAAATTCTACTGGACTTTAAGATCTTTTGATTAAAAATACATATCAGGATGAAATATTAATAAATCTGTAGAGAGCTGGATACACTGTGTATGTCCTGGTGTTCAGATGGGCTGAGTATCCAGAGGACCTCTTGGATTCAGTTTGTATGGTAAATGCTCATCACGTCTGAAACTTAAGCCCCATCCTCATCTGCTCCCAGGAGCGCGGTTTCCTTTCTCCTCTCGGGGTGCCTACACCCGCATGGTGCACACAGCTGTGCGTGGCCCCATTACATTCTGTCCCTTTCCTTCTGGCTGTTGCACTACCATCTTGGATATCCCAAAAAAAGCCACAGCCCATAATGAGATGTAGCAGTTACAGATCTTCCTTTGAGTACTATATTCAGTGTTTATTTGCAGTAAGTTCCAGTCCCTTATGTGACAGGAGTCAGGCAAGACTACAGCTTGCACTGATTCCTACTTCAAACTTCACATCTGTATGCTGACAGAGTTGCTTCTTTCCAAGCAGATTTGTCAGCCTCTAGTAGAGCCGGACATAGTGAATATTTAATACAGTGTTGTCAAGGCATTAAATAAATAGACAAGAATGGTAATAGTAAAGTATTAATGCAAGACGATGCGAGAGTTTGCGATATTATGTTGTGTATTCACATGAAATAAAAAGCTAACCTTACTCCCTGCATGTTCTTTTCAGGTTCTCCCTCAAACGTTCTCATTACTTGATTTTGCTTATTTTATTGTAATTCTGGTGGCAAAGGAACACCTAACAGTGCTATTGAGTGTACTGACCTGGGTGGTGCCTCATGCTGAGAACCTGTTGTTGAGTTTCAGTTTGATTTTTGTTTTCCACTAGCCCAAATAATGGTAGGAAGATCAAAAATAGTGGAAAACAAAACCTCTGTGCCGGAAGGCTTACAGATGAAACAGAAAAACTTGTGAGCCTGCTGTAGTTATTTGATAGTAATGAAGCTTGGCAGAGGAGGAGAAGGGGATGAGAGGAGAAAGGTAAAGTAGTAGGGTGCTATAGATTCAAATATTTTGGTCCATGTTATATGTATCTGGGTCTATAACGTGCATTTTGTGCTAGTTTTCCTCCTCAACCTGTTTGTATCTACAGCCAATGTACAATGAATTATATTTTAAACTGGGAAGATCTGATTTTCTATGATGGCAGTTAATAACATAGACTAACTCCCCCTTTTTCTCTTCCAAGACATTTCATTGGTATTAAGCAATCACGTTGCCTGCAGGGACTGTGGATCTTCCTTCATTCATTATTGAAGTCCTTCTCTTCCTGGCTTGTGTATTCATGTGTTATGGTTTGAGAAACCCACAACAATTTATTGGCATTTAGACAATTATTCTATTACCCAATGACCCCTCCCCACCCAGGAAGGGGGAATCAGGAAGAAAACCAGGAAACCCAGGGGTTGAAATATAAACAGATTTAATAGAATAAGACTAAATAATTAACAGTAATAACACTAAAGAACTGAGAGTGATCCCAATACCAATCTAAAGATATATAAGGATTATACTCAGCCAACTATACCAGTAGGAAGCTGTGCACTCCCAGCAGCGGACAGTGAATGTTGGACACTGCGAGTGCTACGGCTTTTGGAGGAAGGGAAGGCCTCAGGGCTCCGGCACCAGGGCAAGGAGTTCTCTGGATTGCCGCCATCAGAGGATAGCCTTCCTCCTTGGCAAACTTTGTAATTTATAATGAATGTGATGTTCATGGTATGAAATAATCCTGTTGGCCAGCTTGGATCAAGTGCCCGGGTCTCGCTCCTAGCTAGCCTGAAAACACCGAGACCTTGACACCCATACACCATAGCTGGCTATAAAGTCAATATTTTCACAAATTCAGATACTAGAGTCTTCTCAAAGTACAACTTTCCCAAGCATTAGAAAATAAATAAGGCCTGTGTCGCTCAAACCAGGACATCATGGCTGTACTGGTTCAGCCTGGCCTGTTTCACACATTTCAGATTTTCTCTATGTTATATATATGCTATGTTATATCTCTATGTTATATATATGCTAGGCACCAATATAGGCTAGGGGTGGACCTGCTGGAAGGCAGTTCTGAGGAGAAGGATCTGGGGGTCCTGGTAGATTATCCATGAGCCAGCAATGTGCCCTTGTCGCCAGGAAGGCCAATGGAATCCTGGGCTGCATAGGGAAGAGNAGAGCAGTATACATATGAGATAATAAAGCTAAGTTTACATCCACTCCTCCACATCCTCTGGCCACCGTCTTTGCTCTACACAACCAGCCTCTGTTTTTTTAATAATTTCTTTTCTTCTTCTTCTTTCTCCAAACAGTTCCTCACAGAAAGTGCTGATCTGAATGAGAACTGAAAAATGTCAGGATGTGAAGGCTTGCAGATACCGTGTGCCTATTCACTGCTGAGATTCCTGACTCAACTCCAAAGGCTGTGGGAGGTAATAGAGGTTGAGACCTATTTCTGATGCAGCTCACAGACCAAACGACTGAGCCTTTTCCTTCGCCTTTCCTTAGTGTGCAACCACCTGCTCAGTGATTAGACACATTCTGCTCACCAAAGCAAAGGGACTAGGTAGACTTTGGGTTAAAGCACTGAGGTTGGGATGCAGGCATATTGGATTCAGTTCCTTCTCCTCACACTATGAAAATGCCATGTTGTATCAAGTGAGGTCGCAATCGGTAGATGTTAGTGTAGTTAAAAATAAAGACACTTAAATGCCATTTTCCCAGTTCTACTTCAGGTAGTATGGTAGAGTTAATTCCAGCCTGGAACAATGTTCTTTTATTTATCATGATCAGAGATGCAAGCATTTGCTATGAATGAGCACAGATGATATCCTGATTCACTTGGGAATAGCCCAGTAGTAGCTTTCCAAGATGAATGTGGATTTGAGCCTCAAGATGGAAGAACACGGGGGTCGATCATAAAAACTTAAAAGCAGTTCAAAGGTGGTAAACGGTAAGTCTGGTCAAATTTCATTCAATAAAGAAGTATTCCTTTGAATCCTAAACTCAACAAGTTAGTGGATCTTGCAAAAGATTCATAAGAACACGCAATACTTCCTTATATATTAAATTTCTACTGTATTTTAGCTTTGGATACTGGAGCATTACTTATTTTATTGGGGGTATGTGTGGTGGTCTATCTTTTTCAATTTTTTTGGTAGTAATTTAGTCTTACAGAAGATCTTACTTCAGAATCAGCTGATTTAGCAGGAAGCCATTAAGTGGTTTAAAGGGAAGTGGCAAGAATTATATGGTCTGAGGACTGGCCAGTATTGCAGTGTGGGAATAAAAGCCCAGAAAATGTTGACCACCTTCTCTTTTCCCTTTTGTTTGTGTAGAAAACAAAGCTAGAATTCTTCTTATTTGTCTGAAATGGAGGCAAATTCATTGCTTTTTCTCCTGAGTATCACATTGGCTGTGCTATATATGTTTACAATACATATTGCAGTCATCCTTTAAAAAAAAAAAAAAAAAAAAAAAAAAAAAAAAGAAAAAAAGAACTATTTCATTTCTGTTTCATCTTGAGCGCAGGAGTTCTGTTTGTAACAGTACTGGTTTAGTGATCTTATTCTCTACCGGCATTAGCAAAACTAAGTCCAGATAATGAGTGGCCATAAAAATAAGACGTAAAATGTATGAAATTTGTTTCAATTGTGAAGTCCTTAATCCAATCCAAATTTGCATGCAGTGCTTTGCATTTACAGTAAGACCTTTGCTCACGTGGTCTGGTTAAGTAGCTATATATGGTCATCATTTATCTGTTAAGCACAAGTAGTACATTCGTCTGAGAAGCAATGTGATGAAGCCTTCAGCTCAAAAGGTAGACTAAGATTAGAGAGAACCTACAGAGAAGTGCAAAAACAGTCTCAGTAAGGAAGAGTGAAAGAATTTAACACAGACAATAGCCTTATAAGAGGACTTCAAAGATTGGGATAAAGACTCAGCTGAAATACTGGCAGGAGGTGACATTGTGCACAATCTGACACAGCTTGGATGCATTTTTTTGTCTACATATGGAAGTACATCATGAGTTTCAGAAGGGCAGACTCCAGAGCTAAATAATGGAGACCCTTTTTTGATAATCTGTGATTCTGAGAAGCAAGAGCCAGGTCATAGTCTGTGTCCTTTAGGATGCACAGAATTCTGAACCTGGTTACAGTGGCATCCTGAAGGACCTCTCTCCCATTGAAAACTCATTTTTAACTCTGTATTTGTTTTTGTGTGTTTTTAAAATACCCAAAGTTAACCGAATTCTAACAAATGACAAAAATCTTCCTCTGTGGAAAGTTTGCTAACTAATTAGATGTATACGCTTAAATGATTGCTTGGTTTTTCTTGTGACAATAAATAATGGAGTGGGTTTTTTTTTCCTTTTGCTAAAAGCAATGCATTTGCTTCTGTTCTCAGAGAACGTTCAACCCTCTTCCTTGATACTCTGCAAGTGTTAATCTGATCGGACGCTTATTTGCATCATGAGTAGGTACCTTTGGAGCTCCTTGCAAAGCTCCGGTTCTGGGAACTAAACTGTTCTAAAAATACACAAATACAAACTTTCTTTTACTTCTGGCCACTATTATTTAATTGTCAGAACTTGAAAGAGCAAATGTAAATATTTATGGACACACTTTGAAGTTATGGCCTTAAATTCCATCTTATTCCCTGTTTTAGCAGGTTTTGGCTGGCTGAATCCTGCTCAGCACCTTACACAGGCCGTCTTTCAGAGGTGCATTGCTGTGCCCGTTAGCAACACACACAGGCCTGCAGGCCTGTATGGACAAAAGGTCATGCTTTTTGTATGCTGTAAGACAATTTGGTCTGGAAAGTTCAGCAATACAGGTATAATTTGGTTATAGAAAATTGGAGGCTAAATAAACATGTCATCCTGAAAATTACAAATATGGAAATACTTGTGTTCACACTCATGGTCTTTTTATGGGGCATTGTTTCCCATCATGGCTGATAGATGATGACGCAGAGGATGAGGAGAGTCCCCACTCACTAGTTGCATGGTACGTACCATGGGAGAACAGCTTTTCCGTACCTTTTTGCATTCAGCTCTACTGCTGAGCACAGGACTAAGGAAGCTTGTTTAACTGCAGATGTTCTTTCATTTCTCAAATATTTTAGCTCCCCATGATAGCTGTTTTTATCAGGTGAACTACACGTGTTCTTTGAAAAGTCAGAATATCAAGCTGTTATGACAGTTTTAATAGTGCTGTGTTGTTGTTAAATGTAGCCCTATTGTTCAGAATTCAGTCCAGAGACACAAATTTATCAGAGAACTTGAGGCTGCTCTGGGTATAGAACTTTTCTTCTACCGAAGAGCAAAGAAAAAAAGAAGATCATATTTCATAGTAAAACAGGTATTTTCTTATTCCTCTTTCTTTTTGGTTTGTCATTCCCAGCCTTATCCCTAGTACTCAAAAATCACAGAGCCTGTATAAGGATGGTTATTTCTATGTACATATATATCTGTGTTCTTGGGATCATACTGTGGTAGCACAGTAATGTATGCTAGCACCACTACTTTGTAGAATACTCCTGCTTTGAGTTGTAGGCTAGGGAAAAGAAAGAAAAAACACTCATACATTTTGAATTACTGTGTGGGAAAATGAAATGAGGTTACTTGTTGCTAGAGTGCTGCCCCAAAAATCAGTGAGATAACTAAAAATTGTTACCTTTTCCTGGAGCTTGAGTAATATTTTAATTCTTCTGTAGACTTACGTGTACTGCTAGGTCCTTTTGCTTTAGAAAGTAAGCTGAACATTTCAGTGAGATGGATTTTAGTGAGACCTATCTCTTCTCTTGGTAAGAGTTTGGCACTTCTAGTTCTAGTGCTGGAAGAGGAGTGAAACATGTATATGCAAATACATGTTAAAAAAAAGCAAATGCAAACCTAAATCTTTTGAGAAAAGGCTGCTGTGACACATGGGAGACACATCTGCTAGTAGCATTTAAATGAAAAGGACACTTTCCAGCTCATGGGAACCTAAGGGAGGGCTATAAATGAAGTTGGTAAGGTGGTGGGAGGAGAAAGGCGGCGCCTCAAGGAGAGATTTATACCTGAGTGAGCAGGGAAGTCTCCAAGAACGGAGCTGAGGGAAGCATGGCTTGCATCTTGCTGCAGCCTGAAGAACAGATACAGTCAACAGAAATAGAGAAAGAGTGTCTGATTAGAGTGCCGGAACTGGGGTATGAGCTCTTGGTTTGGCCAATAAAATTAGGAAGGATGTGTTGCTTTAACAAGAATCTGGTGTGGAAGGTCTTCCTGTGTTTCCATCAAGCTTTCTAGTGGAGGAATATGAATTCTCAAAGGATGAAGTAGTTCAGTGTCAGTGAAGGTATGACTGGCTATTTATGGTTTGTTTGGGTAGGTGTGGCAGGCTGCCTTGTCCATGTCCTGTTTGTCCATCAGCGAGAATGTGGAGTTGGACCTACTTTTTGGTAGTTGACTACCTACACTGAGCAGAGGATGGTTCCGTTAGTGCCTAGGTAGCCTACCCCAGTTTCTTTTGCATCTCTGGCAACCACTGTTGCCCCGTGGAAACCAGCTACACAAGAAAGATTTCTAAATTGCTCAGCAAGGTCATGTAACAGTGAAATCCTTCAAATACAAAGGCACCAATATACAGCCAAAAAAAGTGAGAAAAGGACAATTCATACTGAGTAAGTTGTAGTTCGTAAACAGAAATTTCACACAGAGCTTTTTCCAGTTTTTAAACAATTTCCGTTCTCACCACCTACGCATTCAGCAGAACATTGTCTCTAACTGAAAGAACTTTTCACACATGAAAAAAAAGTATTTGAGAAGGCAAAAAGATAGGCACTGTTCTGGGTGAGGGCAGAGACAGGAGAAGATGGTATTTCAGCATAATAGGAATCACACAAAAAATCCTCTGGAGTAGACCTGCTCCTCCTCACATGAGTGAGAGGAAGATTTCATTTGGAGTATTGCGTGGTTGTTGCAGATCCATTGCTTCCTTTCTTAAGGATACTTGGTTGGTTAGGTTTTGTTTTGTTTCCTTAATTTCTCAGTGGCATAGTTTTCAACTCAAGTTTTCTTTAAACCTGGCAAATGCAACCAGTGTTTTCAAGTGATCCTGCATCTCAGAATTTGCTTCTTTGCAAAAGAAAACTTTGATTATGAAATTTCATGCTTTGCTTTTTGTGCTTGTCATAGTAGCTGTGCCTTCTCTGTTCAGGAGAGTTTAAAACTCTTGCTAATATAATTCTCTGTAGATTATGGTCATATATCATAATTCTATCTAGCAAAATCTGTTCTTTCATAAAAGGGAACGTAGTATCATTTGTATTTACGGTCTTGTTCAAAGGAGTGATGTGAGGTTAATTGGAAGGTTAATTAGGAGAGGTTTAATCTAAAGGCAACAAGTCTAATCTCCACTCTCAGATTCATGAGAGAGGTCTTTTTGTTCAGCTCTTCCAATAAAAGCTACATTCCTTAGAGATAAAGATCTCTGACACAGTAGGCAATTCCACTTATTTCAAGGTAGTAGAAGTTCACAGGAATACTCACCTGAAATACAGCAAGGGGATTGTAGCTGCTCTGGTTGTGCTGTGCCAGCCACACTAATTCTTCTTCCATGTTATCAAGGAAAATCAAAATCTTGAAAGGACACATGGGAGTCAATTTAAGCTTTCTGTCAAAACAGCTGTAGGCAAGTGTAGCTTATTTTGACTTCTTGGCAACCACAACAGAATTCCCAAGGTCAATAACAAAGTCACTGTCTGGTACTCTACATTTTTTTAATCAATAAGCATGAGAAAGATGAATTGCTTTTAAGATTAATAGCCAATCAGTACTGTAAGTGTAACAGTCAAAGCCTGAAAAAATTACATACCCTTCTACTGAGTCAACCTTCATACAGCCCAGCCTTGCCCTAAGCACCCGTGGATATTTCTGCAGTCAGGGATTAGATAGTGTAAGGGTTCCTTTTAGGCCAGGGCAATAAATAATGTTTTAAATAGACAGCGAAAATATAGGGCTTTCTGTAGCTGAGTAGCTACTGCTGTGCTCTCTTCTGCAGGGCTGACGGTCTTGAAGCAGTGTGAAAGAAGTGAGTCCAGGAAGCCTTTTCCTAAACTTGCTTCTGGTCCTGTTACTTCATCAAGGCAGAATTAACCAGGTGGTTTTCTTCCACTCATCATTGCAGTACCTGTCTCTGCCTCTTCTTCCCATCTCACTGTTTTTCCTTCCCTGTTCTTTGTGAGCTCTTACGCACAGCAACAGTGAGGAAGGGAAAGGAGAGGTAAGGAAGTTCTAGAAGTGGCCGAAAGGAGTGAGAAGAAACCATCAATGGCACAGATGGAAGAGATAGAGAAAACGGCACAGCAATGGGAGAAGATGCAAGTGGGATGTAAATCAGAGAGCAGGCAGCCTATCCATGTGCTTGGCCACGCCACTGTTTCTGGGATGTTATGGCTTAATGCTCCAAGCTTTGGAGTCACCGACCAGGAGTTTCAGGCTAGGTAGTTGCCACTAGTGATGTTTCACACATCACTTATGATCTTAATTTCCATCTTGGTTTATTTGTTTGTTGAACTATGTAATTATAGAATTAAAAAGAAAAGCACATTAGATTCTGAATCACAAAAGTCTAAGGTGATGTACTGCATGAGAAATGAGTAGACACCTGAATGCTGGGAAGGGTAAAGCCTGCAAAGCAGGAGGAGCAGAGAGATGGCATTTTAGTTCAAGCATGTGACTCTGCTGCAGATGCCTAAAAGCAGGCAGCAGGGTAAGAAGATGAAAAGGTAGTCGTGAGGGCTCTTAAGTCTTCAATGGGATTCTCTAAGAGTACACTTAAAGACAAATGGAGCACTCCAGGAAGTCAGCTGATGTAGGCAATGAGAAGAAGAGGCTGTTTTTGAAGTGTACCTTATATCTTTCACAATAGTGTATTAATTCTGTTTTAGTCTTTTAAGTTTCAGAAAAAAATTCTAAAAGTATCTCACAGTGGACACATAGTTTTATAGGCAAGAGCTTCCATTGCCTTCTGGAAAATTTCCTTTATCTGCCAGCACATGTAAATTATTAAGATCATTTGGAATATCCTTGCCCTGTGATGTGCTTCAAGATTCAAGAATCACACTTGCCACCTCTGCTCTGCCTTTACTTAAGTCAGCATTAGGGTTTTTCACACTTTTCCTTTTTGTGTTTATAATTACCAGCTGTGTATATAGCTTTAATTTATATCTGTTCTTAAAAATTCAAGAAGATAACGATTTTTTAGAAGCTTGTTTCTCACTGAGGCCAGAAATGAGGACGTTGTATCTAGTATTGGTGCATGACAGCTCTTGGTAGGTGATAATCTGTATTGATGTTTTCTCTGCAAAATCATAGTAAGCCTGTGGCCTGTCAGCATGAAGTACCATGGGAAGTGTCAAGTGTTTGGGCAAAGTGTTAGAAGACGGCTCTCTTTGTTACAGCCTTGAGGTTGGCATTTGTCTTGCCTAATCGATCAGCAGTTCACTTGTGGGGGGTGTCCTTCCTCCTCCGCCAGGTAATACTGAAAACCCTTGAAAATCCGTAAGCAGGACTTTGTCAGGTCAGTCCTTTCTCTTTAGCCTCTTTTGTATTTCAGTCCACCTCAAGTGTTTAGGCAAACTCATGGCTGTCAGAGGCTCTAACGCCTTCACACCTTCTTCCTTGCTTACACATAGCCATTCATTTCAGTGTTGTCTACTGTTACTCCCTCCTGCTAAGACCTTTGCCTCTTCTGCAGGCCTTGCCTGTAAAGAGGCACATGCAAGAGCCCAGTTACAGCATACATGGTAAGGAATATCCCATACCTTTCCATGCTGAAGACAGGAGCACAGTCCACTTTCTGCCCAGAGGTTAAACTGGTGCCTTCATTTTTCTCCACACTCTGCTTGCCTGAGACACTGCCCTGGGGGAGATAAGCAGCCCAGTACAGGTGCTGAAAGGTAAATGCCACACTTCTGCAATGCCCTAAGTGCCATTCGGATGCCTTGACAGAAATGAAAGAGTACTTCAAGGCAGAAGCAACAGCTCTACAGGTTCTGGAACAGCAGCCGTCTCAGTTTCGCGTCGGATGCGTACAGTCCTGTGGCCTTTCTCAGATATGTCTGAAAACAGGAGCCTAGACAACGTGAAAAAACAGCCTAAAATCTCATTGTGAATGTTAGGTACAAGAGCAAGGTCTTTCCCAGCTCCCAGGTAAGACTGTGCTCATCTCAATATTGTTTCCCCTCCTCCTGGAGTCTAGATCTCACCACCCCAGTAGTCCAGCACTAGTACCGCTCCAGCAGTCAGAGCTTTCCATCAGTGTTAAACGCAGGTGTGGCCCAGCCCTTTCCTCCATGAAAAATCTACTGTTCTGCCTACATTTCGTCACCTACTAACTTGTTTAATCCCCACCCCTGCTTAGAGGAGTTGCCTTCGCAATATGTCAATGAATGGCATTTTGATAATGGGCAAAGACACCTTTTCCAGATTAAGCAGAAATTTCTGCGCACACACTTCCTTTCCCAACTGCATAGACACGCAGGCAGAAAAGACAGCTGCTTAATCAGCCCAAGGTTTCCTCCATGGGGTAATCTACACAGGAATCTCTGGCCCTTTATTTGTAACTCCTTTTGTCCTTTTCTAGTCCCTCCTTTCCCTTATTTATCCCAGGCCCAAATGTTTCTCATATAGCAGGGGTCTTCCCACTTTTCCTCTTAACCTGTCGTATCAATAAATAGGGCGGTGAGCTGCACAGCGGTCTCACAGGGAGTATTCAGTCCACTCAAATTGTTGATGCTTTGCCAAAATGTGTGGACAGGCAGTTCACTGCTATGCCAAGTGCCAACCAGTCTGCCAGTTGCTGAGGTTACCATAGCCATGTTCACACGTGCTGTGGCACTCTAAAGACTCCACATGGGACTTAGGGCTTAGGAAAAGGGACCTGGGGCTTAGCAAAAGAAAAGACCACCTCAGTCACTAAAAACAAAAAATCTGAGTACGAGCAGAATTATTTGCAGCAGGGAGGTGGCCACAACGAACAGTAGTTGTGAATGCTGCATTCAGGCACTGCCATCCCCACCAAAAGAGTGTAGCAAGGCTTTGAACATGCAGATGTGTAGCTTGGAGCATCACTGCTATAGCAGGAAAATAATGGGGAGCAGAGCATGACCTCAGGGGGAAGGAGGCCCATGGAGAGGTGGGGCAGAGTGTACTAGACGGCCAGAGCAGGTTGAAGCCCCATTCCAGAGGTTGATGTGTGTGTTACCACTTCACTGTGTGGTACGGCCCTTAATGTTTTTGCTATTAACTTTGTTCCTATACTTGAAGTCTTGGAGCAGTACTTTAAGATTGTTTTTGTTTTGAAGGTGAGAGTTTTGAGAAGCACTTGATTCTGAATATCCACATCTCTCTGTCTCCTCTCTTCTCTCAACCAAGACATCATAGCATATTGAAATTCCTAACTGACTTTTTTTCTTCTACATTTAACTTCTGGCATATGTTTTGTATATGAGTAATAGTGAAAAATGACCCCACGCTCAGAAATCATTCTGGTAACTCTGATAACAGTGAAACAACAAATTTCAAGGATCATCGGCCTCTCCAAACGTTCATTTTGTTAACAGACATAAGAGCAAAGTAATCATCATTAGAATAGTAATTTTGTTTCAGCAACCCTTAAACTCCTGCTGTGCCACTGTATTGCCAGTCTCTGTGCTGAGTTGATGGAAGGAGAGGGTGATTCTATTAACTAAGTTTCAGAATAATTGAAGAAGGTCTTTTAAGATACAAACTTTGTTTTGATATAGGAATTTCAAAGGTGAATGGAAGCTTCAAAGGAGGCGCTGGGAATGCAAGGATAGCAGGGTTGAGTTCTTAGTGGTGGGTAGCTCCTGACTTCAAATTATTTCCTGTAAAGATACTGGTTCCTTCTTTTCACACCAAAAATATGTCAAAACAAGAAACTTAATTTATTCAGTTCTCTTGGGTGCCATATGTAGCTGTCTTTTTCATGATTTAATGTATAAACATGAGAATGCATCTTTGCTATTAAACTATATTAGCAAATACTGTCCCTTTTTTTAAGCACTCCTCTGAAAACTTACTACATCTTTGGAAACCAGAACTACAGAGACTGTGTTAAAACAGTATAGACACTAATGTGAAATGCCTTTGGTCTTGTGTAATTTCTAGACTGAGCTGTGAAAAGTTGCCCTGTAAGGGCAGAAAACTATGGAAAGTGAAAAAGAAACGAAAAAAAAATGAAAAACTCTTACATTGCCGTGGATTCTAGGAGCTTAGATATTTGGCAGATTTGTCCTGCAAGCACCTTTCCTTTGCGCGTCTTTTGATGTAGAGATCCATGCAGTTGTAGAAAAGCACTACCCAAAAATAAGAGGTTTTCTAAGTCACCTCCATGCCAGATCTACTCAGCCTATGTCATTCCTGAGACAGATAGAAATCTCACAGTCTTCCCGGCATATCTGTTCTAGTACTTTTTGCCATCTTTGTGGTTAAAAACATTATTCTGGGATCTAAACAACTTCTTTCTTACTGACTTTGATGTTAGCCTGTTCTTGTTCTATGCTCCTGGATGTGGAGGAATGGCATCTTTACCATGTTCTCTTTGCAGTTTGGTATGTACGCAGCTAGCGTTCCCCCATGATTTTTCTCTTCTTTAGAGTAAGTGACTTCAGTTCATTGAATCTTTCCACATAGTTCACAACGTCTAGATTTGTGTTCGTGGTCTTTGGTTTGTTTGGACTCTGCTCAGTTGGTTCACATTTTTTGGACCTGCAGAGCCTAATGTAAGACACAACATACTAACTGTGTATTTATCAATCTTAACTACAGTGGAAGGATTAGTTAACAGGTAGTGGAAGTTACAGTCGTTTGAATGTACCTTCCTTTTTTGCGAAGGAATGAAACTGTTGACTGCTGTTCAATTCAATGTTAAGACTAGTGACAGGTTCTTTTCTGCGAAAGTACTTCCTTGCCAGTAGCTCCTCGGTGCATATTTCTTCTGATGATTAGTTTTTTTCAGGTATAGAATTTTGCAGTTCTTTTTTAACCTATTTTCCAGACTATTTCTCAAGATTTTGAATTCTAATCCCAGTCCTTATTGTAGTGAAATCTGCCGACCTTTCTGGTTATTAAAACTATGTCGTTTTCATTATGACATGGATCATTAATAACTGGCTATTCCACTGGTGTTGCCCTCGCTCTGTAATTGATTCATCCAGCTAATGTTTGTCAGACAAAGAATGTCATTGGGGATGTCCGTCTTAATTTTGAGCTGCTGAATCTAATGCAACCCAAATACACCTACACTCAAGTTATTGGTTTGACTTGTATGTACGTGGCCATTTGTATCACACGTATGTTGGAAACAGAGACTATAACAAGGACTCTAACAAAGATTCTAGTCTCTGCTATAGAAAAGTGTTTAACATCTGCATTTTAATAAAGTAGCTGTAGAAATCTCTTTATTAAATATCAACTGCCTAGCCACACATGAATATTGAGTATATCCAACTTTTTTTTCTCTCGTTTGTATGGGCGGATTGAAAAATATTGGCGTACAGTGATATTTTTAGTATTCTACACAAAGCTTCTCCACCATTAGTATTGATTTCAGATTTTTTCCTTGTCTAGGGAATGGTAAGATTAATGAATAAACTTTGCTCTTCTGTATTATAGTTCAGTCTAATTAGATTATGGGATTAACTAAAGTCAAGCAGCCACTGGCCACTGTGACAGTGTGTCTTTTACAAGGGTAAAAGGTAAAAAATAAAAGTTTTTCTGCATGTTCAGGAAGAGAAGGGATCGTATGTAGCAATATGTTCTGCTGAGGACAAGAAGAAAATGGTGGTGACTGTGGAAAGAATAGGAAGGATGTGATGAATGTGAGAGGAGTATGACTAAAGGAAGAGGCGGTTGGACACAGGCCACTGTAAAGCATGTGACTTGTTCTTCAAGAAACCATGGGCAAGAGACCAGAAGTTTTGAGAAGCTCAGTAGCAATCATAAAAGTTATTTAGTCAAGAGAATAATGCTTTTGGTGATCAGGAGGGCAAGATGCTTTTCAACATACTTCAAGTATTGCAAAACTCTCAAATGCATAAACATAATCAAATGCTTTTTGTAAAAGCAAAAGGAGACAACAGTACCAGAAATAAAGGATACTAAGTATTTTCCTTTGGAAAGGCAGACTTTTTTTCCCTTTAGGATGTTTCCTTTTCTGAATGTAAGCCTATTTGCAGTACTCTGCATACCAGCCCACAGTTCATCTTTTTTTCTCTTGTGCTTTTCTTGTTTTAATAGATACCACAAGGGATTAATTGTGCATTCAAACAGACTGTTTACTTTTTATTACTCTTTTTTTTTTCCTTAGAGTTTCTTTTGGTACATTTGAGGCCTGATCCAAATTCCCCGTTGGGCAGCCTCAGGGACCTTTGTTCTCTCTTATGTAGGGGGAAGTTTGCAGGCCAGTGTGTCGGGAATGTCTGCTGTGTTCCTGATGGCATGGGCATTGAGTGGCGTGGCTGTTCCTGGGCTCTGCGGCTGGGTATGCACCGCACTGCACCAGCAGTCATCACGAAAGAGCTGGGCATTGGTCTTCCTCCACTGTTCCTTCGCCCTTCCTCCACTGCCCTGACCTCAGCAAATCCAGCCCTGGACTTGTGTTAAGGTAGAGTAACCTAAAACTATTGCTTTTCTAGTCTTCCAGTTAAAAATTAAATTACATCAAAATGGGAGAAATTGAACTATTTTTAAAAACTCCTTCAGATTGTCTTTAGTAGTTTAGGTAACTTGGTAAGTATTACCTGATGTTTTCTTTTTGAGAAAAAGCTGTTGTTATCAGAAGCCTGCCCCAGGCCAATGTCAGACAGATGAAAGCTGAATCAGTGCCTCGTAGCATTCCCAAGTGTCTGCAGCAGCTGTGTCATAAAGTAAATGGACTTGTGATAGTTAATGGCAAAATGTTGAGCTATAGAAATGTTACAGCAGCAGTATCTGTCAGAGACCTCTTCTCTAGCCGTTACAATTCACTTCATAGAGGAACAGTAACGGCAAATGCTTTACAATTTTCCTGCAGAAGAGTTGGTGTGGCAGGGAATTTAACAGCATCTTTCGCTAAATAGGTATATTTTAAAACATTTTTGTGTGTTGGTTAAGGAAAGCTGCAAAAACGAATCTACAGAATGTGTTTAGATAATGTGCTGTTATGATCACTCAGCCCCTACTGCTAAATCTCAGTGGATATTGCTGTTTATACACAATGAACTTTGTTTGTGCATCCAGAGCTTCATTGGCATGGTAGGGCTTCAGATCACTGCTGTGAAACTGGCTGGAACGAATATCCAAAATAGAAAGTACCGATATTTTAATGTTAAAATTCTCCTTTGAAACAGCAGGAGAACATAATTAATGCCAATCAAAAGTTTTATGGAAAAAAATATTGTCTCACAAATCTGGCGTAAGTTTTGAAGTGATTACAAGTTTCAATGATAAAAGTAATGGTGCTGACACAGTATATTTAGACTGATATAAAGTGTATGACTGAGTGATGCATGACATCCCTTTTACAGGTCTGTTCTTAATGCTGTATACTATCCTTATAAAGCATGATGGCGTTGCTAATAAATATGCAGATGACAAAAGTTGGTTGACTTTCAGATAAGTTTATGCAGCCAGATCTAGTTCAAAGAGTTAGATCTAGGTGATGTTACGTATGTATACTTTAGAAGTTCGATTTCTCTGGGGATTTCACGGCCAGTTCTTGTACCTAACGCTGTACCTCCTGGCTGAACAGGAGAAAAACTGCAAGACTGAACTATGCCATACAGTAAAAAGGAAGGAACTACGCCTTTGTAGTTAACCTTAAAATAACAAGTCACAAGCTCTGTCAAGTCACTGGTTAATATGAAGGAAACTTAATGGTAGCTGGTTCTCCATTTCAGCTGGAAAAAACCTGAACCAGCAAGCCTTTCTGTCTAGAAACTGAAGTCCTGAAACAGAAGCAGTATTTTAGTGGTGAAGAAAATGAAATACGGCATTTAATTTTAAATTAATTTATCTAGGGGTAGGAATGCTGCTGCTCTTGCAGAACATCAGCCAGAAAAAATGCAGGATAGCTTATCCTGGATGGAAAAATGAGTTAAATGGTGTAGCAAAGTCACTCCTAACCCTACAACTCTGTGATGCCACAGATTCTCCAACACTAAACTGTTGCTGATGGCTTTTTTAATGGCAAATGCATCTAATTTCATATCCTATAATGTTTCATATCAGAGCACTTTCGATGTAGTGATCAATAAGTCAAACCTTCAAGGGAGCATTTCGAACACATTTATGATGTGCAGAAAACGTCCAAAACTTTTCTTGCAGATTTTGTATTGACTATCTTTCATTGGACATCTTGTGATATTGGCAGGATTTTCAAATGACAATAGCACATTTTTGTCCCAGAGCTGTATGTCAGCAGTGGGCAAGTCGTAACAGTTTGAAGAGACTTGAGACAAACTACTAAATGAACTGAAAAACGGATACTTTCCAGCTGTGAATTCTTATTACCTGCAGATCTGACTTCTCTGTATTTCTTGTAGTTAAAAATTTAAAGCATAATTCTAAATTCCTAAAGAAATCATTAATAAAGCCTATTAAGCTGAACTATGATTTCCCATGAGAAGCAGAGGTGGCCTTTAGTTGATTTTTCTGATTTAATAGTTTTGTGTTCTTTCCAGGAGATTTGCTGCTTTTAAGCTAGGAGTTTTTTTGTTTATGTCTCTTTGTAGGAGCAGGTTTTTTGTTTATGTCTCTGTGTAGGTGCAGCTAGATTCCATCTCAATTAAAGCCTCTGGATGCTAAAATAGAGCAGGTAACAGAATCATCAAGGAGAAATAAGTTGAAACATAGGTGTGACAACATGATGCCTCTGAACCTTTTTCCTGCAGCAGAATTGGAATGGAGAAGAAATAGAAAGGATTTTCCTATCCCACCTTCTGTTTCTAAATTGCTATACATACTCTAGATTTCAAAAGGCAGCATTTTTCTCTCGTTCTTCTTCAATTATGATCTATGGCTGGAATGTAGCTTTCTTAAAATGTTTTAGCTTCTAATAAGATTTGCCTCAGCCTGACTCACATGTTCTCTAGCAAGCGCTCTGTGACAGCTTTGCTGTTCAAAATACCGCCTTGCTTTTACTTTGTCCTCGGCAACACCTGTCCCAGTGACAGTAATCCTCAAGAAAAGACGTGAAGGGAGCTGAAGGAGGCTCTTGTGAAAACACGTTGTGTCTGCTGACTCAGGTGAAGTGGCTGTGAAGAAGGAATTGGCTTCCTTGTCTGCACATGGATTGTGTGCTTTGCTTCTGTTCTGCTGGTAATCCCTAAGTAAGAAGTTGGGACTGATGCTTAGAATGCCTCATCTTTTTGCCTAGATAATATATTTCTCTTGACATGAACAAGTGCCAGTTCATAAACGCAGAAGAAAAAACATGTTACTGCAGCTATATTTCATACACCAGTAATTGTGTTTCACTGCTAAAAATACATTGTCATTTTCTTCCTCTTTTCTGTTCTTGTACGATGAAGAAATTGAGTGCTTGCTTAGAGGAACGAAAGGTCTCTCAGCATCCCTGAAACTCAAATCTCAGGTATATCAAAACACTCCCTCAACTATGAAGGCATTCAGAATTCAAAGGATACCTTGTCAGTTTTGCTTTTTCACTCTCTGGGGAGCCAGTAGTGAAGGTGAAGCTGGAGCATGGCTGGAAGCAACTAAAGGGCAGGCAAGCCAGAAGAAGAGACAAAAAGCAAGATCCTAGTTTGGTCTGGGCACTTGGGTCAATCCTTCCTGTGAGGAGCAGGAGCCCTTAGAAGGAAGAGGTGATGAGCAGGGAAGAAGAACAAAAGTTGAATGAAGTGGTTTCAGGAGGGAAGAGGGGAGGAAATTAACTTTGCAAGAAAGGAGGAGCAGTGTGGAGGATCCTAAGGGAAGAGCTGCATACTAGGAATACAAAAAACTGTTACATGGGGAACAGAAAGTATAATAACCAAGTAATAGACTCAGTAGCTTATGAAAGCAATAGGGAATGAGAAGAAAAGAATGCTTCTGTTCATGTAGGAAATGGGACCCGAAAAAATAGAAGAGCACAGCAAAGAACATAACAAAGGAACAAGCAGAGAGAGATCTCAAGTCACCCGCAGCTTTTGTGTTGGTGAATTCAAGTACAAGTGAAGTGATTGCTGTGTGTTCTTAAACAGATGTGTGCTGCGGAGGAAAGCAAGCTATTCTCAGCAATTCTATTACATTAATGTTGTTGTCTGCTCTTCTCTGACATTTTTATGAGAGTGCATCAGCTGCTCCTCTAGACTGAAGAGCCAATTCTCAAGGCACTTCTCCTCATCTCAGACCTATATTTTGGTCCCCATATGCTCACCTTCCCTTCGACAAATTAAGTGAATGAATAGTACACAGCAATATTTTCTATCTGAAGACTTTATTAATTGAATGGAGAAAGTTTAGGGCACTAAAACTGTTTGCAAATCCAGGATAAACTTAGTGAATAGTTCCGATGAAAAAGAAGTGATAGGATGAGGCTTAAGGGTGGGGATTTTTTTAAAAGGTCTTTTGCATTTTGAGATTGACTTAACATTAGAAAAGGGATAAAACGAACATGAAAAACTGAAGACTCTAAAGCTCGACTATTTGGGTTTAAGCTAATATTGTGAGTCCAGTGGAGCAGAATTTCTTTTAATTTTTGGATTGGCTATCATCTAAAAGTAAACACAGAAATCTTGTGCTCTCACAATACTTTTCTCAAGCTGTTTTCAAAGCTAATGCTTCTCCAGATGGAATCCTTCATTTTGGAAGTTGGGCATCCTTTTTTTGATCTTTGTTTGACTTAATATTTGCCTATATTATAAAGCATGCTGTTTCCTTGTCCTCAGCTTACCAAGCCATCCAGGACACTCTACCAGTGATTCATCCACTGATATCTGCTGTTCCACCACTGTTTGTGTCAGCCTCAAACTTTGTCACTAATTATTTCATTTTTCACCCCACAGAAACAACATCCAAGCTATGTAACGTCTCGTGGTGATTCCTGTTGATGATAATGGCCTGATGGTCGTCAAAACCATCTGTTCGATGTGGGTGATGATAATTTATTTTCTAATGAGTCCTAGTCACTCGGTCTGAAAGAAGTGTTCTCACCGCATGTAGTTGGCTGTTTGGAGTGGGACTCTGCATTGTGTTGCACTAGAGATCTTTAAAATGCTGTACAAATATTCTTTATCTATTCTTCATTACTCACTTCAGAAAAAAATAAACCACGTACATCTAAAGATTGGAGAGGGCCTTTTTTTTTTGTCATTTCTTGTTTCCATGTGGTTAAATAAACTTCACAGGTAACTGCTTGCTGAATATTCCTAACCATTTACCTCTCAGCACTTGCGTAATAGTGAAAAATATCAAATGTGAAGCTTCTTTTCCCCTTTCCTTTTCTCTTTGTCTTTTTTCTCCTCCAGTTTGTACATCCTGTGTTCTTATAATGTGGATCCTTAATTTGTTCCTGCAATGAAGAACATGGAAATAACATGTATTCTATGAAAACTGTTTACCAGATTTGTTCCCATTTCCTGACAGGTTGTTCTGAACTATAATGATCATGAATGATCCTCTAGATGAAGGATTTAGGGGGAAGCTTTGTTACTGCTGAAGCGAAGGGAAGTCGTTCCATTGACCTTTCAGTGCCAGGATTTCACTCTTAAGAATTAAATTGAAACTGAATATGGATGTAGAGACTTGGGTAATGGCTTTTAAGATTATTTCTATCAGAATCCTGTGTGCCTACAATCTCTCCTCAGTGCTCATAGCTAGGGCAGTGTGCTTTGTGCCAGCAGTAGTTTTCAGTGCATTGTCTCTAGTTTTCATTGCTTTTTGCTCTAGGTTCTCTGTTGTTATGTGTCCAACCATTTATTAAAAAATTCTATATCCCACAGAAGTATTTTTCATGTGTATGCACACCAACATTAGCAAATGCTTAAGATTTTCAGCTCTCAGTATGCCACCAAAGGTATTTGTCTGTCTTGTGAGTTGAGTTGTTGGAAGTAGGAGTTGCGGATGTGCTACTTAAAATATATTTAAACTTTTACAAAGAAGATTATATAAAAGATACTGCTGGAGATTAGAAGAAATTCTTTCTGAAGTCATTTTGAGCCAGTAATTGATGGCGAGCTTGCTTCAATAGCTCTCTTTTTGTGTTTTAGAGTTCAAAAGGATATTGTGTCATTTCTTCAGCAGCTGTTGCAAGCAACTAAGTAGTTTGTTTAAGTATTTTGTGTAGTTAAGCAAATAAATTTTGAACAGATATATAGCTTCCATTAACAAACTGATTAGAATATCAAACATGCATCCTATTTCCAGGAGTTCCAACTGTTAAAAATATGCATAACCTAAATTTTCAAGATACCAGTTTTCTTTTATTATAGATGAAGCTTTTATTATAGATGAAGATAAGTACGGTAAGACTGGAAGATATGGTGCTGAGGTGGTAATCTATCCTTGAGAAAGGTGTCATTTACTTGTGCTAATGCTAAAAGAAAAATGAGAAGGTTCCCTTCTCTCTTTCGTTACATTTAATAGTTTTTTATTGCAGCTGTGCACATCACAGTTGTGGTACTCCAACACATCCCAAGTCATATTTTAGTCTGCAAAGATAAAAATGAAGTCTTAGCTTTGAGTGGCATCCGGTTGTGGCCCTGCTGGCTAGTCAGGCAAAGCGGGTCCTGAATGACGTGACCGGAAGCCACAGCTTACGTGGGGACATCACGCACAATTGCACTGTGGTGCCATCATATAATAAACTGATGAATCTACTGAAACAGCAGATCACATTGTAGTCACTTTGCTGTGTTTGCCATGCTTTTTATGGTGACCTTAAATGGCAAAATGACTTTCTGGCTCTTAGCGAGTTATTGAAAATTTAATTTAGGATTATTTAGGAGGTTGAAAAATTAATGTCTTCATGTTTGAAATCTAGCCACTGGATTTTTTCATAAAATTGAAACATCAAGAAGAGTGTTCACTTCATGTAATGTATTATAAAGCAATGTCCAGACCAGCCTAAAAAGTGAAAAATAACTCAATGCAACCCCCTGAAAAACGAAGGTCAAAGGAAGATTTCCTTCCAACTTTAATATGGATACCCTGTAAAGCTGTTTTCCTGGAGTATATTCTGCTTATCTTGAGATACACAAAAATGTCATGGCTTAGCACAAGGGAGGGAAGGGAGAGGAGACGTGAATTTTCTTGACCATTGCCTGAGGCTTTACAGATGAGGTGTCTTAGTCCTAGCATTAGCAGGTTGAAGAAATTTGGGAAGAAAAAAGAGTGAGGGAGGATGCTCAATACATTAATATAAAGTATAAGGAAAACATACTGACAATGTTAGCAAATAAATCAAACACAGATGTAGAAGTCAAGTTTCTAAATCTGCTCATTAAATATTTACAATTTATACTCTCAAAATTGGAAAATATGTTGACATCTCAATTTATCTTTGTGAACAAACTGTCATACCTGGCATGGTATGAAATTGTTAACAAAGAATAAACTGGTCTGGAAAAGTCAATTATGCTTCTTGAATTAGTGAAAATGACACTTACTGGAAAAAATGTAATGTGTCTTTATAGTCTTTTTTATCTATCTTTATACCTTGACCATTTTCTTTACATAGGATGATGACAATTGTGTATGCTAGGGTACAAAAAGCTTCCCGAATCTGACTTCTTGGAAAGTTCTTCATTAGCATTTTCTACTTTTACTCCTGTGGGGTAAAGGATAAGTATGATGAACATTAGCCATGAAAGCATGAAATCTTGTGGTGTTTCCATCTGCATACAGACGTGAACTGCAGGAGGCTGCAGTGGTCTTGGTTTGTTAGTAATATTTTGAATTAGAAAATTATTTATTTTTTTTTCCCCAACAGAAAAAGACAAATGTTCAGGTAATTAAATGCACCTCCAGACTGCGTTAATAAATTGATTTCTATTAGAGAAGGAAAAAAAAAGAATTATTTGTACTTATTATTTTAATTTAAAATCAATCCCCTTTGAAACTCATGTGTTTACACTACCAGATCTCCTCATATTTACTGTGAGGGTGGTGAGACAGTGGCCCAGGTTGCCCAGAGAAGCTGTGGCTGCCCCATCCCTGGAGGTGTTCAAGGCCAGGTTGGATGGGGCTTTGAGCAACCAGGTCTAGTGGGAGGTGTCACTGCCCATGGCAGGGGGGTTGGAACTAGGTGGTCTTTAAAGTCCCTTCCATCTCTGACCGTTCTACGATTCTTCAGCCAGGATCACTGTATCTGCCATGGGACGTCCTTTCCAAATGTTACAGAAAAGAAAAAATAGTCAATGTGGAAAAAAATGTAGATAATATCAGTTGAAATTTTGGTCTTAGGTGAAAGTTGAGGGAATGATATTTTTGAAGAGGTGGGAAGGTACAGAAAATGGTTGGTTTGTAAAGGAAGTGGGAGATAGGTGTCCAGGAACTGATAAATTCTCCCAATATTTGTTTAACCACTTTAGCTTGAGCTGTTCTTTTTCTGCCACAGAGGTGAGCCCCTTCCCGGTCTTTTCACGTGGGGTGCGCTGCAGGCAAAACAGCCTCAACTCAGGGAATCCCCTGCAATCCCCGCCGAGGTGTCACCTCCTTCCAAGAGCAGCCACCAGCAATGTCCCCCTCCACGCGTCTCCTCACGTTCTCCACTCGTGCCCCCGGCAGCGCCCACCATCTCCTACCTCAGCAACAGCACCGCAAGCTCCTCTGATTGGCCGGAGCACAGAGGTGCCCTTCTCTGATTGGCCGAATTGCTGCAGGCTGCTGCCAGCTGGCACCCAGCCGGCTGGAACCGGCTGTGACAGGCTCAGGGCGGATCCCATTTGCCTCCCTCACAGCACAGGCTGTCTTTGAAGTCTCTCCATTTATGCCCAGCGCGGGATGAGATTTACTTTCAAATACTCTCTTTCCTCTTCAGTTTCCCTCAGCAGGGACCTTCTTGCTGTGGAGAAGCAGGTAGAAGTCAGCTCGGGGAAACGGCTGTGAAAATGGGGGCAGCACGTGTGGGCCACGGTCATCTGGTACGTCGAAAGGCAGCTCTTGCGCCTTGTTACTCCTCTCTTACCTGGGGTTTTGTTTTTATTACATGGATTTTTGGCATATGGAAAGTGCATGTCTTCCAGCAGAATGATGTTTCTAATCAGATCAGTTCTGTACTAACAATTTCTAAATTGCATTTTTTCTATTTAGTGGGCTGGAGCCACAAAATTTATGTGGAATGGCATGAAATGTAACGAGGTATCAAAATACTTTGCCCTTTATAAGTCTGTGATGTTATATTCGTTACAGGTTTTATAAATCACTGAGTTCAGGGATGAGGCAAATCTGATACTCAGTCCATTTTCCTGTGTCATTTGGCTCTTTCTGCCGTAGTGTCACATTTGTATTGATTTTGGTATTGACTAACTGAAAAACGGAAGAATCCGAGTTGCATCATCCTCATACAGGCGATGTGATGACAATAGAGCAAGATATTCTTTAAGAACGCAGGGAAGATGTATGCTGTGAAATAGAGTATCTTTTTGGATGCTTACCTGTGCGTATATGTATTAATGACTTGATTATGGTCACAGACTGTGCAAATAAGTGAGAAAAAGCAGATAATTAAAATTATTATCTCAGCAGGAAAAAGTCATAGGCCCAGCTGAAAAGAACTTAATCCATAAACAGGGGCGCAGCTGGGCATTTTAAAGAGAAAGGACTGCAAAGAGGCAAGCAATAGTACGAGAAGAGAGGAGAGCAATTGAAACTCTCTTTCAGAAAGCGAGAAGGATGAGGATCCTATGGTGAGGGTTGTGTGGTTGTTTTTTTTTTTTTTCCCTCTCTGTTGTGATTTGCTGTAGTTAGGGCCTTTCATTAAAACATACAGCTTTTGCTATTGCAAATGTCCGTGTAGAAAAAAACTGAAGTATTTTAGATTTCTGAAACTTAAGTTTGAGAGTCTTGCTTGTCAAGCTATGGAGAATAAGAGAGCATAAAACAAAGGCGAGATGGACAGTTGCATTGAACTGCGGGAAGGTTGGGGAAAAAAAAAAAGAATGCAGTGGAGGTTATTTAAACCTTTTGTAACAGAAAATTGACTGCAGTCAAGATGTAAATAGGGATGGTCATTGTTAGCAAAATGGAAAAATGTCCCTGAAACAGATTTTGAAGTGGAGGGTGAGAATGGCAGTATTTTATAAAAGTGACTTTAGAAATGTGTGAATCAACTGGTGAGAACAGGAGATCTCAAGTAGAGGGGGGCGAACGTTTTGGACAGTTTGTCAATTTGTGACGAAAATGCTCTAGTTAGACATGGTACCCAGCTATACACTGAAGCATGGGTTTTAAATATTCAGAATACTAGACCATGAAGCTATATAACGAAATACAACTCTCTTCAGAACAATCTTAAGAGCATGTTGTGGATGCGATTCATTGGGATGAGCTGAATAGTTCGGCTCTTATGCTGAGTTTGACTAGCACAAGGTGCAGCAGCAGCAATCACAGGCTGCTCCCAGAAGGTGCACGAATAATGATCTGAATCACTGATTTACCCTGTGTCAGGCGTAGATATGGAAGTATGCGTACAAAAAAACATAGTGAGCATGTTCCAGAAGGTGTTAGTGAGAGGTTAGCTAATTTTCTAATAAACAGGCAGGCTGGAGAGAAAGTAGCCGACCAACAGTATCTCTTGATGTCACATTCTTTGGTTGTCCCAAGGAGAGAAAGAAGGGTGGAGGACACTCTTGATTATTAAGTGGAGGAAACTCCCTCCAGGTCCTTAATGTAGCTCTGTTCCTTAACCCTGAAGCAATGAGCAGGTGGGGAGAGCAGGCAGTGAGATGTGGGCAGTGAGCATGCATGCGTTTTATGGAGATGGGGTGAACAAGGGAATACTCACTGCCTTTTGCCAAATGGTTATGAGGAAACTATGACCTCTCACAGAGGGGTTATCACAGGTACTAATAGATGAGTCATATTAATAAAACTGGCTTCATCAAGAGGCAAAGCTTAAAGATTCGTTAGCTGTCCGCCTGATCTGGTGCATATTTGGTTGGCTTGTTCAACCCCAGTAATACAGACTTTACCTGTCCTCCCACACACAGGCAGGACTTTTTGCTTCCCTGAGCGCTGTCACATGCTGACCCAAAGCCCTGCTCTGGAGAGACAGGTTGCGTGTCACCTCTGAGAGGAACATTCTCGGTCAGTGACAGCTCTTAGTCATGTTGCTCTAATGTGGCAATAACCACATAACTTTAACTGGTGCAGTCTCTGAAAAGATCTCAGCCTGGGATCTCAAAAAACCTTTATGGCTGCTTTGTATCTGCACAGAAATTACCACTTAGAAGAAAAATAATAATCCATTGAGGACTGAACAGCATGCAAAAAGAATGAAGTAAGATCACATCTCCTTGTTTTTTAGGATTAGACTTAGTAAACTTATATACTGTAATGGCAGTGGGATTCCATGACCTTTTAACTGTGAGTAATTCTAATAGGTATAGCAAATAAAAAGTTGTAATGTTCAGATGAGTGAAAATGCGTATTTTCTTCGTTAGCTTGTGAACTGCTTTTCTGAAATCTGTACCTGTTCGCGTGTTACTGCTTGGGCTTACTGTCATTTGTGAAAAATATTTCCGTCATGATTTTAAATGGGATTCTGCCAGTTTCTTGAAACAAAAATGGGATCTCAAGCCAGGAGTCCATATTTCTTCCTTATAGGAATTGATCACCCCTGCAGCGCCACCTCTCTTTAATCCCAGGAAACAGAGAAGGTAGCATAAATAAGTGTTTTAGAGAGGCAAAATTGTTACACCTTCTGGAGAGATTAATTCACTTTTCAGCATGGGGGCACTATGTTTCGGCTCTGATAACAATGAGAAGAAATGATTGGAATGGGGGCTCCTTGGCTTTGAAGCTGTGCCACTGCAAAGAAGAGAATTTAGAATTCATAGGCATACATAAAACAGGAGAAAATGGTTCTGTAACCCAGTGGCTAGGGCACCTGACAGGGAAAGGAGGGAGCAGTGTTCGTTAGGTCACTATTCCCTGCGCTTGCCCTGCTTCAGGCAAAGGCTGCTGCATGGAAAATAGAAAGGGGTTGCCAGCCGTTACGTATAAGCACCCTTCTTATACCCTGTATGTTCCTTTATAGTTTTTGCTTGTTTTAGCAGTCTTGAGACTTGGTTCTGATCTGCTTCAGTTGCTTCTGAACATGAGGTAATGTTAGCTATATGTGAACTGTGCTTGTTATCTTCATCATGTTCCAAATTATGACCTGAAACTCTTTACCTTTGTCCTAAGGAGTATTTTGCTTTGTGTCTGTCAGAATGGGGGAGGTGGCAGAAGGGGAAGTGGTTTTTGCTTTCTGTTATTTGTAAAATACTAATTGGACTTTTGCCTTCAAATATAACGGGTGACAATGGTGTCTGTACTGCCTGGCAGGACTGCCCCCTGCAGTTAGTTTCCATACCAGTGAGCACTTTGTGCATTGGAAAGAGCACCGTGAACAGCCCCAGTCCCTGCCTCTTCCATGCTCACCCCAAGTACGTCCTGTTAAAAACAGTGTGCCTCAAGAATATTTGAGGGTTTGTCATACTTCATTTTTCTCAAGCAGTAACTTAAAATCCTTGAAAGTTATCATAAGCTTGGCTGATTTACAAGTAGATTTTTCAAAAGGCGGTAAATTCTGCTGTTTTTATTGGAGCACCCAAGCCAGGTCTAGGGGAGTTACAAGCAAAGCAGTCTAACAAGACACATTTTTTTCCTTATTGGCTTTCTCAAGAAAATGAATTTGTTTTATGACATTTTCCATTCTTCTTTCATCTTTGTCACAGGAATGGATTGGATATTCCTTCTTCAGTAGATTTTTTTTTCTTGGAGTGTATTTTCACAGGCTTTTTCAGTTCTTACCAGACATTCACTTGCTTCCCCCATGGCTGGTGAGGTTGTAAATGGGGAAGCTGGTGCATTGCTGAAAGGGTGAGTCCTTCAAAATGCAGAATATTGAAAAGGTCAAAACGATTCTATACAGCACTGTGGTTCAGCGCATACTGCGGGTATTAACATTCAGATACCTTCCACTACAGCAAAAATTGAAACAGGGTATGAAAACAATCCCTTCTCATGACAAGTATTGCAAGTGGGGTAGAGAAGGGAAATAAAACACTTAACCTGTTTCTGTAACTATTTTCACATTTTAGTCATTTTATGCTTGTCTTAAATGACGAATTCTTATTTACTATTAGTTTCTAAGTTTTATTTTGCTACTTAAGATCTGAATTCTACTTTCAGAGCCTGTGATCAAAAATAAAACTGTAAATTGAGATTTTCTTTTTTTTTTTTCCAATTTTCTGACTGAACCAGAAAAAAAAAACCCACAAAATTTGTATTCCTAACCACCACCCAGCCATTGTTTTTCTTCTCTGCCCCCTTCACGCAAAGAAAAACATGAAGAATTGTTTCAGTGGGGTTTCTTTTGATTGCTTTAGCCTTCAAAAATTAAATCAACTTCAATTTCAGAATTTCTAACAAACTAGTTTTTGAGTCAAGAAATTGAAAAACTAAAATGTTTTGCTTATTTCAGATTTTTTTTTAAGAATAGTTTTCCAAATGTAAAGTATTCACAAATACTTCTGATCCACCTGAAACTGCTTTTTTGGTGCTTGAGAGGCTTGTTCTGGGCTATAGCCTGCCTGGAGCCTGGGCTATAAGGCATGGTATTAGGAAAGCTTAGTCAGGTATGTTGCTGTGCTGATATTGTGCATGTGCGTCAGCTGTATATTTAGTCCAGGTAGCCATGGGAAAATGAAGTATGAATTGCTTAGAGCAGAATGGGAAAAAAGGCTAAGTGACATGTTCAGTCTTACTAAAACAATTTCTCATGCTCCAACTTATCCTAGTCATTGTTTCCTGTAAGTCTGTAACAGTCAATTTTGCAGCTGATCCAGTACCTTCTTTAAAAAAAACCCCTATTTTAGCATGTCTGACTTCATCAGTGCAAGTTTAATTAAAACCTTTCACCAAGTGGATTCTTCTTCAGCCAAGTAACCCTTTTCCATTCATTGCAGCTGCTCAGATAAATACAAAGTAGGTTTAAATTCTCAAGGGTTTTATGTTGCAGTATTGACTGCTGAATGTTTTTTCTTCAGCCAAGTGTTTATTTTGCAGTCCTGGCTGGGTCTCTTTGGGGCAATAGTCAGCGTTGTTTGAGGCGGCTAACTTAGCCACTTGCGGCATCCTCCCAGTGAAGAGAGAAAGGCAGCATCTTGCATGCAGTGTGCTCTGACCCACTGAGTTAGGTGACACAAGCATGATGCTTAGAGCTGCACCGGTAGCACAGATTGCGTTCAGGGAAATTACAGGGAGGTATTGAAAAAATCATGGATGTTGGCAGTCTTGCACAGGAACCTGATGCATGCTGAGCTCCAGCACACGCTGAGTGAGCAGCAGTCTTCAAGTAGTTGCTGTTGTTGCAGGCTGATGGCTGGCTCTGCGTGAGAGTTAACGCACAGATACTTGGTACTCTTATTATTCCTCACTCTGCATTAATGGTATGACTGAATTCACCAGGTCTGTGGTGAGGCTGCGGCAAGGGCACAACTGGCAAGGTTTTCTATCAAGCTTTCTTAGCAACTGAAGTGTTAATTTTCACTTGAGTGTTTTGCAGAGCTGTTGTTAGATGTATTGTGGCTAATTTGCAGCTATCTCTTAGGCTTATTTTAAAGCTCTAAGAGACTGGGCTTTATATTAGGGTTTGCAATTGACAGCTTGTGAAGTTGGAGAGCAGAGTGAGTTGCTGTTTAGGATAAATAGGAAGCATTATTTATAAATAGGAGGGAAGAAAATTGACAGCTAGAGCAGCATGAAGAAATCCACGAAGGGTACTTTTAATAATCTAGCATTAGACTAACCCATTCCGACAGAATAAAATAAAGCAGGAAACAACTTGTCAGGAGATGCTGCTTTTCTGTGGAAGCGGCAGGTTTTGAAATTCAAAGGCAGGAGATCCTATACCTTGTCCTATACCTGAACTGTTAAAATGCATCCAGGTTAGGCCGTAAATCCCTGTATTTAGGCATGCTACACTCTGCAAATATGCCAGCCAAAGGCTTTCTAAACATGCTTCCACCAGGTTCTGTATTGTAGGACTTTGCAGAGAGCAGGGAGTCCTGGTGTTCATTGCTTATGCCTTGAGAAGGAACGGTTGAGCACCATTAACTCTGCTGTCGTGGAATGATGAGAGAGCACTTGAACATGCTTTTGTCATCCCACACCAGGCTAAGCGGTCCCAATCCTGCTCTTGAACACACATTTTGAACACCCCATACGCCAGATCTGGTGCTTCTCTAACCTTGTGCCTGCCCCATCTAGTGCGCTAAGCCTGCAGATGGCTAAACAGGCCCTGCTTACAGCTCTAACTCCTGCCGGCTTCTGGGAAAACCCCAGCCTGAGGGAGAGGAGGCTTACTTTCACCTTGTGCATGTGTAAGTAGAGACTTTTTTTTCACACAGCCAGTCAGTGAGCAAAAGAGAAATAAATTTAATTGGGAAAATGGACATTCTGAATGGATTTTTGCTTCTGCCCACATAACAAAATACTTACTGTCAGATCTCAAAGTGATAGCTGCCTTAGGAATGTCTGTAAAGAGAGCTAAAATAAATGTATTGATGTGAAGCTCGTAACAAAGCTTCTTACCCATGCAGCATCTTTTCAATTAACAGAGTGTATAGTATTTTAAGCTCACCACAGTTTAAATTATAACAGACACATCTTTTAATTGGCTTTCTTGATTTACGATGTAGGTAGGGAATCCTGAGTTCCATTTCATAGTATAATAATGAGACCTGTCCTAAAATACTGCCATTAAATTACCTTTTAGGTACTTACGGAAACTTGTCCAACTTAGGCATTAACTTTATAACAATGCATGGCATTGATTAAATACTTACACAGTGAAAATTTTTAAGTAGCTGTAATTGCAACTTTTTGTGTTGGAAAGTTATCTGTTTGATGCTTTATTAATTTGTTTCTAATACAAAAATTTATGTAAATTGTCTTTTTAGTGAAGATTCTTCAATATTTTTGTGGCGAGGTTAAGATTTTGTAAGAATTTAATTGATTTGCCAGTATAAAGAGGAACATAACTAAGAGGGACTGGTGAGTATGCCTGAGAGTACAGAAACCAAGAGGATGTTATGTGAAACTGTTTAATCTGAGACATCGTTCACCTGTTCTTCTTTGAAAACAATCCCAGGAAGGGGTACGTGTGAATAATTTTAGAGGATATGTGTTAATTAGAAATAAGACATCTGTTTGAGTCTGTGTCATTAATGAATGGCACACTATATTTATTCTGCTTCTGGAACATTTTGTTCTCTTAGAAAGAAGTTACCTCAGCAATGTAAATTGTACATACTAGATTATCAGTCATACTCCAGTAAGACTTAACACATCACCTGTCATTGTCTTCACCCCCTCACCTGGTTTAAATCTCTCCTCTGAATCTCTTCCCTTGTAAAAATAGAGTCTTCTTGTCTTTGTCTTTACAAGCTGTTGGCATGGATGAGGAATTCTGTACTGTCTTGTCCTGAGATCATTGCTGTGACTATTACTGTGCCCACACTGTTTGTCTTAATCATCTGATCCTTCCCCACACTTTTCACACCACCGCTTCTATGGTTTTTTTATATGTAGCTGCTTTGGGAGTGTGAATTTCTGTCCTACACCATCCTTGTTCCATGTCATTCCCTTTCTGTTTTGTAGTCCCCCTTTAAAACCTGTTTCTGCCCGATATCTGCAATTTATTGCTACCCAGCCTTGATATTGGGCTGGTAGGAAGCTGAGGCCAGTTTGAGCATAGCAAATACTAAAAATATTCATACTTATTGCTTCTTTGCTACATACCTCTCCCTCCTCTCTTAATTTGTTTACGTACTTGTCATAACTATGGATTTTGATTCCAAAAGCTCCCAGTCTATTTCTTTTTATTTGTTTTTACAGCACCTTCTGTTACATTCTTTTGTGGTTATTAATGGGAACTCTGACTCAGATTTTACAACTGTTGGGATGCTGAATCTTGAATTGTAAAACAGATAGATTAACTGCTGCTGGGAGGAAGAGCTTGTAAGGAAAATGAAAATGCTGAGGCTAGTTACCCTTACATCTGCTAGCCTGATGACCTCACATGTGTTGTAGCTTCTAGCAGCGTGTGTTATTGAGTCCCTTCAGCAATACAAGTAATCTTTGTGGTACTAAACCAAAAGTTTAGTATCAAAGAAATGTGAGGTGTTCCCTGCATATTGACCAGCTAGCCAGCTAGACCTCTGCCTGCCTCTACTCAAACATATCTGTATCATAAATCACACAGGCTGATGTGCTACTGCTGCCTTTGCTGAGTAGATTTAAAGGAGCTCACAGTGGTCCCTGAGCACATGGAGAATCCTCATTAAAAAAGAAAAAGAAAAGAAACATGCATATTTTGGAACAAGAAGAAACAATGCCAAAGTGTCATTTGTTAGGAAAGCAAAATTAAAATGTGGTCTGAGACAGGAAGGCAAGAAGTCATCAAGCTGAAACAGTTCCAAGGAAGGAAAGAAAACTGTGATGCTGTAGGTGGAGCAGAGAAAATGCTACAAATTGACAGAAAAAAAGCAGGCTGGAAAGTAAAGAAACAGATGTCCTACTTTGCCATTCAAGAAGTCATCGTCTTCTGCATTTAATCACTGCCTCTCATATTTTCAAACACTAATTCATTACCTGTACTATCAAAATCCTCAACTCTTCCTATATGTTGTGTGTTATAGATAACACTCATGTAGATGTGCGCTATGCTGTGGAAAAAGCTCAAAAAAAAGTAGAAGTACCATTGTTTACATCTTTTTGTAATTTCTTTGAACACAGAATGTGTGCTTGCAAATGCAGAGTTAACTTCTGCAAAAGCATGAAGCTATATGATCTTTTTGGTTGTTCTAACATGACCTCAAATTCTCAGGCTTCAGTTCTCTTTTTCATCTGAAGAACAAAACAAAACAAAAGAAGAGTTGCCATTGCGTAAAACCATTTCATTTATATTGCTTGAAGAGTTAAAAAAAATAACATTTACAGAAGTCATTGTTAATGATGGGCTAGGAAATCAAATCATAGAATCATAGAATGATTTAGGTTGGAAGGGACCTTAAAGATCATCTAGTTCCAACCCCCCTGCCATGGACAAGGACACCTACCACTAGACGTGGTTGCTCAAAGCCCCGTCCAACCCGGCCTTGGACACCTCCAGGGATGGGGCAGCCACAGCTTCCCTGGGCAACCTGGGCCAGTGTCTCACCACCCTCACAGTGAAAAATGTCTTCCTGAGATCTAATCTCAATCTGCCCTCTTCCAGTTTGAAGCCATTACCCCTCATCCTATCAGTACATGCCCTTTTAAGAAGTCCCTCTCCAGCTTTCCTGTAGGCCCCTTTCAGCTACTGGAAGGCTGCTAGAAGGTGTCCCCGGATCCTTCTCTTCTCCAGGCTGAACAANGGTCCCAGTACCAACCCCTGAGGAACGCCACTTGTCACTGGTTTCCATTTGGACATCGAGCCATTGACCACAAGGCTTTGAGTGCGACCATCCAGCCAGTTCCTTATCCACTGAGTGGTCCATCCATCAAATCCATGTCTCTCCAATTTAGAGACCAGGATGTCAAGCGGGACAGTTTCAAACTCTTTGCATAAGTCCAGGTAGGTGACGTCTGTTGTTCTCCCCTTTTCCATGGGGTATTCTATAACCCCGTCATAGAAGGTCACCAAATTTGTCTGGCATGATTTGCCCTTGGGGAAGCCATGTTGGCTGCTACTGATCACCTCCTTATTTTCCATGTGCCTTAGCAGAGTTTCCAGGAGGATCTGCTTCATGATCTTGCGAGGCACAGAGGTGAGACTGACCGGCCTGTAGTTCCCCAGGTCTTCCTTTTTTCCGTTTTTGAAAATGAGGGTTATATTTCCCCTTTTCCAGTCAGCGGGAACTTCACCAGACTGCCACGACTTTTCAAATATAATGGAAAGCGGCTTAGCAACTTCGTCCACCAGTTCCCTCAGGACCCGCAAATGAATTTCATCAGGTCCCATGGACTCATGTAACTTCATGCTCCTTAGATGGTCTCATACTTGATCTTCAGCTGCAGTGGGCAGTTCATTCTCCCAGCCCCTGCCTTTGCCTTCTGCGACTTGGGCAGTGGAGTTAGAGCCCTTGCCGATGAAGACTGGGGAAAAAAAGTCATTGAGGAATAAATAAAGGAACACAAAGTAAATGTGTATGTTTTCGTGTTTGAAAGGCAAAATTACACGCGAATAAATGGCTGTATTTGCAGGGAGTATTTGTATACAGACATAGGGACCCCTGCAGCTTACATATGATAACTGTGTGCTTAACTGTAAGGACAGAGAGAAAGCATTGCATCCTGAATGCAGTGCAGGGAGCCCTGGCTGAACTTGAGGGCCAGATCAATAGAGATAAAAAATGTAATGGTGTGGCCTGAAATGCAAGGTTATAGATTATGCTGATAAGAAGTAACGGTGATGCATACCAGAACAAAGCAAATCCTAGGATCTGTTAGTATTTTCAGGGTTTCCAACTCAGAGTAGTTTCAGAAGGAAAATCACTTTTAATGCCCAGACTGCATGCAACTGCTAGAACCTCTTCCTAAATGGTCATTTGCAGAAGGCAAATTGCTGTTTGCTTTACTGTATAGTGGTATATGTTGCAAATTTCTTTTTTTTTTCTTCTGTGTTTTTTCGCCCCTTCCTCAATCCCAAATGATTCTTATGCATTCCCATTTTAAAATTAAATAAGCACAGTGATTTTGGTTTCACTTATGCTATTTATGGATTTGTTCATGCAATACATTTTGTACAACAAGATTTATATGGGCTTATTTCTACATAGTCATATCTTTTGGCCACTGCCTGTTGATGAACTGGTCTTTCTGTCAGGTGCTATCCCATGCTGACAGAGTAAAGCGTCATTCGTGTTGTGAGGTAAGGTAGGAAGATCTTCCTGTAGGAATGGGATCATTGTAGCAGTTACAAAACTGCTACAGTTACAAAACTTCATCACCCTGTGAAATCAGTATTCACAGAGCCTTCATTAGCGAAGCAAAGACTTGATTATGGGCTACTGTTTATTGTGGGTAACGATACTTAAACTTGGGTAACTGGGGTTTTCTTACATAATCAAAAAACGTATGTAGAATCTCTTTTTCTGAAAATGTATTTCTTGTGTTTAGCACAGAGAGGAGAACTCTTCAGCAAAGCTTGTCCATATTAAATTCATTGAGGTGATCAGTCCTGGGTTTGTGAGTGTGAGAGGCTTTCATTCTGTGATTTTGCTTTGGATGTTTAAGATGTTTGAGTATCTTTGCTAGAGATTGTTGACTGGTTAGTCATGCCTTTGAATACATGCCGATTGCTCATCCATTTTCATAGGTTTTGTGCTATAGCTGGACCTCTGCTTCTGGTCTTCTCTGAGCTAGTCTGTACTGAAAGCTTTTGCCTGGTTTCCTCATGAGTCACGGTATTTTGGTGAGATCAAAACTAGATCAACAGAAACACAAGATTATCAAGTGTAAGTGTTATGTCATGGGAACAGTTGAGAAGCCATATTTAAACTGTGAAGCAGAAGGATATTTTCAGTTTTGGACATGACTAGGGAGTTTCGACTAGCTTGTTTATCCAGAAAAAAAACACAAAACTTTGTGTCATCTTCTCATCTTTTGATAAATGTAGGTTTACCACACTTCTCCCTAGGAGTGTCTTAGCAATGGCAAGGTGTTTCTTCCACCTTCCCCTGTTGACTTGGTGCATTGAGGAGAAGTTACTGCTTTCATCAGAAGTTATTTTCCATACCGTGATTGTGGGTTAGAGATCAGTATGTCTGATATGGCAGTTCCCATGCTTTTAGGCATAACTCTACACTGTGACTGCTTTTACACTAATAATGAAAAGTTATAAAATTTACTGTATCTTTTTATTTGCTCACTAATGCAGTTCTCTTTAAATTTTATGTGTGACCTTAATCTCCAGGAAGAGATTCACGAACAGTTTTCAAGGTTGCCTATGTGTTTCTCACTGCATCCAGCTTAGGGAGGCACCAATAAACTTCAGAGAAGTTCCAGACTGATCCTTGAAAGCTCTCTAGTACAGGCTTTCTCTGCTCAAAATTGCCTGGGTTCAGATTGAGCTGTTGTGTATCATAAATTTCATATATGATGTATTTTCTCTATAGCCTAGTGAATTAGAGGGCGTTAATTTTGCCATACAGGGGTGCAGCTGATAATTTTACCAACTGCTGCTCAGGTTGTAGTACATGAGCACTGAAATCTTGACATTTACAAGCTCAAAATTATTTACACTTTTAACAAAAGTTTTAGCAGTGTAAGAAGTGTTTGGCAACAGTATGCAGGCTAACCTGTGCCCTTTAATGTTATTACCTTCCAGAAGCTGCCAGTCCTTAATGGTTAAACGATAAATCATAACACACTGAGACAGCAGCAATCACTGAAGCCATCTGTAAAAGACAGACTTCTTGAATGTTCTCCTATTTCCTGGACATAGTTTGCTCTTTAGAATGGCTTACCAACAAGGGTAGTTGGATTAGAGGTTTTCTGCTGTTCCTAGTAAAATATTTTACCTCTAGTGTGGGAGGGTTTGTTTTGGGGGTTTTTTTTGGGAGGGTTGTAATTTGGGAGTTCGTATTCACACATTACTGGAAGAGCTGTAACTTGAATTACCTCATCTGAAGTACATAGATAGCACAGTTCTGGACAGACAGTTCGAAGTAAAAGACAGAAACTGTTCTGAATTCAGGAACATGCTTCTCATTGACATAGATGAACTTCCCATTCTGATAATGTTGCATTTTTTATAACTTTTATATAATATGAGCATGCGTTGAATACCTCCAGGAGAAATATGTTGATGTTTCTGCTCATGTATGATTTTGTGGATTTTCAGTCAAAACTATAAAACTCTGTAAAAATAAACTTTGAAAATTCTTTTAGGCATTAGGATGTTAGGATAATTGTAGGTTTTCATAGGAAGGTATTTATTTATATTAGTTTTTTATAAAAAAAGTAAAATTAGGTCACCTTAGCTGGGTTTGTTGGGTGAAGTGTCCGGTGTTTGACTTTGTTTCTCCACTTGTTAAATCTTCTCCATTCTTAACGGCAGTGCCTGTATTACAAGTGCTGTCACTGAAACTGAGATAATGGTCATGGTAAGGAGCAGTTTTCAGTAATTACGCTGCAGTCTGTGTGTTTTGGCACGGTGTAATTAGAGGAAAAACGTGTGTATTTTATGCACGTGTGTACCCATGTATGCACACACTAAAGTGCAACCAAATAAATTCAGAATTTTACTGAGTGGGTACCTGTGAGTCTCCACAGTCAAATACTAGGGAATTAATTTATACACATACAAACTAAGAAGAAGCAGCAGCATAAGGAGCATAATATTAATGTCTTGTCTGCAGAAAACACCGTATATGGCTGCCAGGGGTTGAATGGGTTTAATAGCATTTCAGTGCTTTTCTGGGATTTGTTTCTGGATAACATACTGGACTCTGAAGCACTGAATGCACTTCAGCTGCTGAAATGTTGCGAACCCTATCCCCTCTGCAGTTGCAGTATAGCCTGGCTCCCGACTTTCAGTGCTGTATGACTTTTCTCTCTGAGCCATTCCTCCCAAGTTGCCACAGCATCCCCTCTTACTAGTTCTTCCCACACACCTCACCATCCCAGGAAGCCACCAGTGCAGGAGCATCCTCTATTATTTCTCTGTCCAGCCAGGTCTTTTCAGGTGACTTTTGCTGGAAATGCGACTAGAAATTGCATGTGGCTGTCTCTACACCACCACCTCTGCATGCTTCTGCTGTTTCTAGCAAAGTGTGTGGGTGGGTGGCAGGCAAAAGGAACATGCATGAAAATAATGAAAAAAACCTCCCTTTCTGTGCCAGTATTGCTAAGCTCATCTGTCGAAGTACTCGTCATTGAAACACTGAATGTTTAACATCAAAAAAAAGTATCAAAATTCCACCCGTGGGAGATGTTATAATCCTGTCTGCCAAAATACGTGTTTGTTCTTTATAATTTCTCAAAGGAGGGGTTTGACTGCCAAAAACCCATTTGATCTAAGTTTTCTAATACTGTTTGACATTATGCTAATAAAAATTAACTTCGTCTACTTCCATTGCTTGTGAAACAAATTGCCAAACTGAGCTCAAATAAGCAAATGTATACTTAGGAGTGTCCTTAAAATCATTACTTTTTCTTGGAAATGACTTATTACTGATGCTGAAAAAGACTTTATTGAACTGTTTTGGGTTTATATTCTCTTAGAATCAACATTTGCTTTTCATAGTAATGGTACATGTGTATACTCCTTTAGAAGTGCAGTCATAAGCCCCAAAATCTTTTTTATAAAAGAGTTCTGTAAAAACAAAGGTATAGGGAACTTAAGATTAATAGAGATTTTAGTAAATACATTTCACTTCATACATTAATATGGTCTAAGAATTCAATCTGAAATAAAGGAAGGCTGTTCTTTTGGCCAGCTTCAGAACATTAATACCTTTATATTTTGTGAGGTAATGCAGGTGGTGAATGACAGAGGTTGTTCCTATAATGTAGACTACTCCAGGTTCAATTCCACAGGTGAGGAAGGGAGTCTGAACTTCCTCAGTCAGAAGAATTTTTTATCTGTGACAGAGACAGGCTGTGGTGATGCTGATTCACAGAGTCTCTGTGCCGCAATAGAAATATTGTCTCTTTCCTGGTTTTATTCTATAGTTAGTTCTTAAGGCTATTGAAAGTCTTTACATTAAAGGTAAGGTTTAAATTTCTACCACAGCGCTGTATTTGCTTTAAGTGTGAAGTGAAAAGCAATCCATCTAGTACTAATAGTATTGGACTGGCTATGGCTCTGCGAGGTGTCCTGCACTGGGATCCTGGATGGCAGCTACAAAAGCAGTGCTAAGCTGGTTGAAGGGGAAAAAGCTCTTTCCTGTGTTATGCTCAAAAATTACTCTTCAGTGCACAAGAAAGCTGTGATGAAGATGGTGATGATAGTGTTAAGACATTACTGAGGACAGACTACATTTTTGGCAAACAGATAAATTTTAAAATCATTTTCTTTCAAGAGCAAAGTCAGCATGTTCACAAAGTCTAACTTTTTTCGTAGGCAAAATATTGCTTACTGTGTATTTTGGTATACTCACAAATCTGGCTCAGTTTCTTTGCCTCTCCTTGAAGTGCAATGGAAGACCTCCCCCTAAATGGGCAGCGAATATACATTTTATTCAGGCAGCTATTTGACTTTTGTACAGTGGTGCAGCTTCAATAGACCTGCAGAGACTGTCCGTTTCGACTATGCTTATCCTCTGAAGTGATACTATAAGGGATCCTCAGCTGAAAGCAGAGAGGCTATCAAAATTTCCCTAGGCGGAGCAGCTTCAAACTTTGTATGTTATGGTGAGCAATTAATTTCTACACTCTTACGTAGTTTTAACAAGAGTGGGGCCAGTGCTTGAAAATTGCCATGGAATGTGAATCTTGATTTTAGGTATATTTTCTGTATTTCATAGGTTACCAAGCCTACCATTCTTGACCCTTACAGGATTTAGCTGTAGGAATGTCTAGGCATCACAAGTGATCTTTGCTGAGACATTTAGGCCCACTAAACTGGGCTTATGGCAGTTCTGGGAACGAGCAGAGGTTTTGTAGACATGCAGGGAACTTTGGTGGCGAAAACTTAGAATCATAGAGTCATGGAATATCTCAAGTTGGAAGGGATCCATAAAGGATCATCAAGTCCAACTTAAGTTGTTAGATTACAGAATGAACAGACATGGACTCCTTTTGTAGGTTTGGACAGTTAAATACAGACCTTTTTCTTTTCTGATTTCCTTCTCTATGTTGCTGTGCTATAAAGCATGATTTGTTCTCCCCTATGCCCCATGGGCATGTTTTCTTGCTTACAGTTTTCATCTAGGCACGTGATCTTTTCTTAGTTAAATGGGCATATCCAATTTCAGAGCTGTATGACTGACCAGATCAAAAACTTGATGGGCCAGGTCTTCACCTGATGCAGATCAGCTGTGCATCTCCATTTTTTTTTTTCCATTTGGCCAAAGTTAAAACAGCATTGTGTAGAAATAAAATGTAGGAGGTGCAGAACTATTTTAAAATGCAGTACATACGTGACAGACTTTTTACTGTGTTATTTGCAATACACTGCTCTTCTATTATAAGCAACCCAAAAGGTATGAAAAGATTTCCTAGTAGATATTTCAATAAGATCACTATTGGACTTAGGACAGCAAAGATCATTTTTCAAGCAAATATCAGCAAAGCTTTAATTAGATTAATGCAATATTTGGATTTTGTATATTTTTTCACTTTTCATATCAGCAAAATAAGCTCTACATATTTAAACAATATCAGCTGTTTTGTATGAGCAAAACCCACTAGGGAAAAAATAATAAAATTTTGATTTGTTCATTTTAGAAGTGGTGTTAAAATGAGCCTTATAAAAACATCAAAGAACATATGAACGACCTCTGAGAGGCAGAAAAAATGTAAAATGCTACTTAAAATTTTGTCCATTTTAAACCCCTAGTCAAGAAAAGATTCCCAGGAAACTGTGTATACAGAAGAAATACAGATCATTCTACATTTGAAGAAAATATTATTTCAGTGAGACCAATTTTTAAAAAAAAGTTGCTTTAAAGTACAAAATATCTGCAAAACCTCTCTTCAGTTAAACTGAACAGCAAATACAAGAACCTTAACATCTTTTGTATTTTTCTGTTCAGCCCCGCTCTTTCTACTGCAATTGATTTGATTTGGGTACTTAGTACCCAGTTCGGCTGTCCACATAGCTAAAGTAGAAAAAGTCGGAGGAGTAGCTGGATATCCAGCGGGCTTTCACGTGATGGTTGTTGCCAGGGAAACCACTCCCCTGGTACCCATGCAGTGAGCAAGTCCGCCTCTTCAGGCTCACAGACACAGAAGCATCAGTCTATCAGTTGATGGAAAGAAAGCAAAACAGCTGTGGAGGAAAATTAATACGGAGAAGTAATTAAAGTATTTAGATACTTCAAATTTAAAAGTTATTATATTATTCTTAAGGAGTCCACTAAGGGGACCTGCACTAGTGTGCTGGGAACGGAGCTCTCACCAGCATGCTGAAGGCCTTGAAGGGAGTTACACTTCGATTCGCCTATGTGGGGATAGTCAGCTCAGCCAGTACTAGTCAGTCACTCTGTTGATTAAAATTATATGTGTGGTGCTGCCTCCAAAGGGAAACGGAAATCACAAGGCTGTAGCTGTATCAAAACTTATCGAAATGCCTACCTCTTTGGAGAGCATTAACCCTGTATTAAACACAAGCAGATTTTTGAGTCACAGGTGTCCCTTAAAATGTGTCCCATTGGATGGTATGACTTGCTTGTCCATAAACTATTGGGAAAGAGATGTTTTTCCTTCTCACCAGCGTGCAGTTAAAATCAATGTATTGCCAGGAGTATACTTGAAAGCTCTCAGAAACAAATGATCCCCAGGACTACCAGCCACAGAAGATCGTGGTACTAGCAGCTGTGCCTTTGAAGGACATAATTTCCTCTGGTGATTTGGTGGTTTCACAGGCCTATGGGGTGTCCTTCACTAGAGGTAAAATGTCACAAGAGACAGGAGTCTGAAAGAAATAGTCTCCTCTAAGCATTACTTGAACTCGAGAATTTAGAAGCTGAGATCTTTACTTGGTTAAATACTTCAGTAGAAGTGCCCATTGTGAATACAGATTAATTTCTTCATCACTGGAGAGCTCATGAGCATATTTCCCCTTCTCTGATAGCATCTGCCTAACAGCTGATCTGAGGTCTAGGCCTTAGTTATCTAGCATCAAAGGAGCTGTTAGTATGTCATATTTTGTAATGTGTTGACTCAGATGATTCATATCTTATGTTTTTTGTATTGTATGGAACACTAAATGCCTGGTTTTTGCAAATTTGCTGGAAAACAGGACAGAAACAGTAAGAGAGTTCTTTTTTCAGACCCAAAGCTTTACTTTGACCAGATTATCTCACCAAACTCTTTTCAATGGAAGAGAAGTCATCCTGTGCCCACCTATGAAGCCTTCTTGCTCTAGAAGTCTTCACAAAAGTAAGAAAAGCAGTCCCATTAAGCACTTTCCTGCCAACGTGCTCTGAGTGAGTGATGATTTAAATTTACAAGGAAACCTGCGATAGTAGTTTGGAGGCCGATATGGCCATTTCTGTCTTGTTTTCCAAAGTTGTTCCTCTGCTTCACATGCTCCCTGTTTTTTCACTTGTGCATTTTGCATATAAAAGATGGGAAAAGGATATATTTGGTTTTGCTGTATTGGTGTTACCTAAGCTAAGTAATTGAAGAATATTAACTTTGTTCTTTTGGTCCAATTATAGTTTTGATAGTTATTCTGTACACTTAAAACTCTCTTGGCAATTCCAAATGATTCATCTTTCTCTCACTTCTTACTAACCTTTGCATATCGCTGTTGTGTATAGTAAACTTTAGCTATCTTTCTCCCCTGAGGGGCTGAAAATGATCCCTGTAAGGCATGTACTTAGCAAATCCGTTTGTAAAGTGCATTTGGAAAGCTCGTGAATGTGTCAGGGGGTACCGTATAAATGGAAGATTATTCATTCAGTGTGAATTTAGTTACACATTTTCTGTACAGTATAGATTTCCCTCCTGGAAATAACCCATAAAATTTCTATTGAGAGAGGGGAGGAAAAAACACAGCTAAATTGGTGTCTGGTTTTTCTCATGTATTTCTAGAAATATGGATTACTGAATGGATTATCATGATTTTCTCACAGCATGCCATTTCTTGAATGATGCTTATACCTTGATGATTGATAGTCAATGTAGATAGGGAGAGCATTAATAGTAAATACAATTGTTTTATTTCCCTGTCTATACATATCTATTGTATTTTGCCAGAAACACACAATTCTATAGCCTTGCTGTTTTTAAATGCTCCCACACTATAGTGCATGTCTTGAATAATTTTTTACAAATATAATTTGACTTGATTTAAAAATACCTATATTTATGGCCTAATAAGATTTGCTAAATTTGTTTTAGGCTTGAATACAAAATTTTATGAGTAATCGTATAGGTAGGTGCATCCATTGTATTTTGAAATAGCAGTAATTTCCTGAAATGCCTGTTTACGTAGACAAATGTTGAAATGTGCTAAGTTAATTGCCTTTGGACCTTTGTCTTAAAAAACAACATCCTATATGAACAAAAGATAGGTCTTATTAATTCGTGTTTTTCATGTTCACAGGCTGTGTTAGTCCTTTTTTCCATTTTTCTCACGTTTCCTCTTAGGAACTTCACTTCATTCTGTTTTCTGTTGCCTATAGGTCTTCCCTAGGAATGTGAAATGTTAAAAATAAACAATGGCATGCTTTTCATTTATAAATTAAATTGCCCCTTTAGCAGATAACTGTTCATTAGCCAGCGTGTAGTTAGTTCTGCAAGAGCTGATCTAAAACTAGCATCCCTTGACACACAGTTCATTTTGTTCTTCTCAATTAATGTGTTTGTAGAGAAACTACTGCAGGCCATTGCTGGCTTATAGCAAGACTAAACATAAAGTAACCTCCAGGGTGGATATCCAGGGAAAAACGACACTGAGCCTTACAGGACTGGCGTTTCATCTCTTTCTTCAGACCTCTGTACTACCACTAAACTTTGTGGAGCTCGAAATCCTCGGTGGCCTTCTTAACAGGTCCAGGACTTACCTTGCTTTATACTTACATGAGAGTCAGTATGTTGAAATAAATACTGCTCTGCCCACCTGTCTCCGCACTGCAGCCAGCTTCAGACCACCTTGGATTAGTCCCATTGAAATGATACATAAGGTTACGTGCATAAACAATGTACAGGAATTAGCTTGAATTTTTAAGAAGGCATTTGCTATATCAGTGCTCTATTAGTAATAAATGGAAGTTACTCTTAAGGATTGGGGATGGTACTTATGTTATTTAAGAAAACTGTTTTATTGTCTATAGTTGTCTCTATAGGTGTCAAGCTGCAGAGCAGAGATGTGACTGTACAACTCAGCATGGATCCCAGTTCTGTTCTAAATTAAAATTATTTGAGTTTAGCATTTCTAGGCCATAGTATTTCTGTCACTACCTTTCAATGCCTAAGTAAGTACAGATGGCAACCTGTCTGAATGTCCAAAGGATGTGCTAAATTGCTCTTTAATGTCATTGCTAAATATTGGGTTGGTTATTGTGCCGGCTAATTTGAAAGTACTGACTTCATTCAAAACATGTTACAGCTTCATTTATTTAGGGGAAAAGGAAAATTTCCCCTAATTTTCCCTTCAGGGAAGTTTCCACGCTGAATCAGTACTACCCCTAGTCTCTGGAAGTACTACCCCTGATTGCTGGAAGACTTTTAAACTGGAAGCAAAAGGAGACCACAGGATGCCATGGAATTAATGAAAATAGGAGGGCTGTTGTAATATTATCTGTAATAAGCGAGAGCGGTGTGAAGTAGGACCTCTTCTGTGCTGACCTTGTGATGACGACACCATCTTCTGAAACCAGGATATTTTGCCTCTTAGGGCAGCTATGGGACTTTTCTTTTTCTTCCTTTTCTTTTTTTAATGGGAATTTGTGTTTCTGTCTGCATAGCTCTAAACTCAGTGACTGCTCCTTCATCCTTTCTTTCTACAGTATACAGAGTATACACTGCAGCTGGTAAATCATAAAGGACCTGGGGCTTGAAGAGGTATGTGGAAGAATTTGGTCACCAAAGTGCTCAGCACGACCAGGGAAATAGCTTCCTCGGGGGTTCCTCATGTATTTGAATCAGCCCTGGCCGTGCCCTGAGCTGTCCTGACCCACAGCAGCTGAGCCAAGCGGATGCTGGCAGAGGCTCTCCCACTTAACTGCACTTGAATGTCCTTTTTGGATGGACTGCTGCAGCGCTCAGGATGTGTGCAGGTTAATTCTAACTTCTCACAGACCAGATGACAGCCCCATGAAGGCAGAGAAGCATTTAGGATTATGAGGGCTAAAATTAACCTCTACACCCAGCCGGCAGGCTGTCTGTTAGGAAGCCCTGCAGAACAAGAATATCGCTTGTTCTCCTACTGGTCGGAGGACACGAACACGATTTAGTGAGCAGCTGCGATGAAGAGAACAAATAGGTCTGGTAGAAAAGATTTCTGTTTGGGTAACAGAAAAATAGAAATTATTACAGAGTGGTTTGATTACTTACAGATTAGGTTCAGCAAGTCAGATCTTTTGCTAACATTCCACCCCCTTTATCCACTGAGGTTCAGTAAAGGTAATTGATAATGGTGTTTGGCCCAAGATACGCATTCGGTCCAGCAAGTCTCATTTGATGTATTTGAATCTGATCATTCAGGTGGCATTCTGGGTTACATAGTAAGCAAAAAAATTTATTTCTCCCAACACACAGAGGCCTTGATAGAAATTTATCATTGAGGTCTGTAAGATTTCAGACTGAGGAGAATGTAAATGGTTATGAAAAGCCCTGTGTGGTCAAGTGGGGAGAGAGTTAATCAGAGCAATGAAAGGTGGCCTTTGGAGTAGTGGGAATACTCTGGAGTACTGGGAAGTACTGTATCCTGTCCAAATGGCTGTGTCTCTTGCTATACAAAAAAGATTTTGTGTTTTTTACTGAGATATTTCAAAAGGTCTCATTCTCGAAGCAACTGTTAATTGTACCTTAGCAGGCTGACTGTGTCAGGCAACAGCTTAGGTATGCTATAAAAAACCAGTTGGATCTATTGATGCTTGCCCATCAGCATCAACTTCTCTGAGGATGAGTGATACATCTAAGAGTTAGATGGACCAAACCTTTGATGGACAGCTTTAAAATGGGATAAAAAAGACTTGGCAATTTTGAATGTATTTCCTGCCCAAGTTTTTTTTTTCTGTCTCTCTGGACTTTAGAGCACTGTTGATTATTTTATCCCATTTTATATATTAATTTTTACTCAGATTTTTTGACACATCTTTTTAGTGGATAATAAATGCTTCTATTGATTTACTGAACTCAATAAACTAGATTTTGATCGGCATACTTGATTGAACTTACAGATGCTGTCAGGGAACAAAATGTTGAGCTCTTCCCAAGAAGCACAGAGATTGCTGAAAGCTTCCTCTGAAGCTGGTCCAGTTGCCTCAGAATTAGAAATGACCATTAAATAAATTAACACTGTGAAGAGGTAGGATGCAGTATGGATATTGTTGCAAGGAATGAGAGCTGTGTAAACATTTCCCTGTTGTGAGATAGTACTGATGGACTGAGGGGAGCACTGGACTCTTCCCTACATGCTTATGTGTGCTAAAAAGGAAGCCTGTTTCCTGGTGGAAGCATCTTCAAACTAGTAGAGTTATCAGTAATCAAATAGGCAAAGGCAACTTTGTTGGAGTATATGGGGGAAGAAGGATTTTTTTTATACATAAATCTTATTGAAAATATCCTGGTAGTGGCTCTTTTTGTTGAGTTTTATATTCTTCATATAGTATAATGCTACCTGTATTTTCTGTGTGGTATTATTAGTATTTATTTAATGCTGACACGTACTCATGGCAAAATTACTTACCATATACTCCCTTACAAATATTTGTGTGCCTAATTTCACTGAAGCCTATGAGAGTATTTTCTTGTAAGTTAACAAGGTTTGTTCCTCCTAGATAATAAAACATCACATTTCTGAATTGATGAGAACTTCACATTTCCACATAGACTGAAACATACTGAGTCCTAAAAAGTGTTTGATGTTCTAGAGACATAGCTTGAATGAAAACATGAAAAAATACAGTGTTAAATTACAGTAATGTAAGTTAAACACTCAGAACAGATAAATTGTAGCTGTAATCTGTGTAGACCCAGCACAGTACATGAAAGTAGTATGGTTATTTCAAATGTGTATGACTATGGTTTTTAGTGATTAATATAGCTAAAATAATAAAACCAAACATAACTGATGACTATAAGCAATAAATACCATTTCAAGCATCACAGGCTGAAAAGAAGCTATACATTCTGGGCTGAAACATCCTCCTTTTCAGAGGCAAACCTAACTCTTTCTAGCTGTCCAACCAGATTTATTGGCTACAACGCAAGTCTTTAATGAACCTTAACAAAACAGTCAATTAGCAAAGAGCTTACCACTCTATTAGAGCAATTTTTATGAAAAGATGTTACTCTAAATTTTGAATCCCTATTATGTTTGGGAGTTTTTTAAAATTGACTTTTCAATTCAATTTCCTAATGTTGAGTGGTTCTTCCCACTTGCCCAACTTCTAGGCCTCATCACATACCCTACTCAGTTTTGGGCTATCGCTGCACTCATCATTCAGCAAGTTAACATTGCAGTAAGAACTATTTCATTGGCAGAGTGTAAATATCTTGCTTAATTTAGGAAATAAATAGAATTCCATGCTTTACCCATCCAGTATAATAACACGGAGGAAAATGTTTCCGAGTGAATATGCCTGCCTGTATTGCACAGTTAAGGAACTTCTCATTTGGAGCTGAAATTACCAAAAGTAAGAATCATAGAATCATAGAATGGTTTAGGTTGGAAGGGACCTTAAAGATCATCTAGTTCCAACCCTCCTGCCATGGGCAGCAACACCTCCCAGTACATTAGCTTGCTCAAAGCCCCATCCAACCTGGCCTTGAACACCTCCAGGGATGGGGCAGCCACAGCTTCCCTGGGCAACCTGGGCCAGTGTCTCACCACCCTCACAGTGAAAAATGTCTTCCTGAGATCTAATCTCAATCTCCCCTTGTCCAGTTTGAAGCCGTTAGCCCTCGTCCTATCAGTACATGCTCCTGTAAGAAGTCCCTCTCCAGCTTTCCTGTAGGCCCCTTTCAGATACTGGAAGGGGCTCTGTGGTCTCCCCGGACCCTTCTCTTCTCCAGGCTGAACAATCCCAACTCTCTCAGCCTGTCTTCATAGGAGAGGTCCTTCTGATCATCTTTGTGGCCCTCCTCTGGACCTGCTCCAACAGGTCCATGTCCTTCTTATGTTGGGGGCTCCAGAGCTGGACACAGGTGGGGTCTCACAAGAGTGGAGTAAAAGGGCAGAATCACCTCCCTCGCCACAGAGGGAGAATCTAGGAACTGTGGTATTACATCGGACTAATGGTCCATTGAGTCCAGAATCCTCTCTCAGGCGGTTTGCTGAATCAGATGCATTTAAGATAGATGCAGAAAGCGTCCCCCTAATGTAATTTGTCCGTGCTTTCAGCTTCTACCTGGTGGTACTTGGTTTACTTCCTGGAGCATGAAGATTTGTGTCCTCATGTTTGCAATTTTATTATGATCTGATGTAACTTCATATTCATATAGATGTAGTTTAAACAAAAGAATTGTCTGACTTGTTTTCAAGAAAGTCTTTCGGCTGTGAAATCTTCAAACTAACTTTTTGTATATAAAATTGTGTTCTCTTACACCACTTTCAAATTAATTGCTTTCCAGTGATCCCTTGCTCTCCTGTCATGAGAACGGTATCTTGCTATGACCAATTTTGTTTTCGTATCATTCATTAGCTTACATATCTTTGTTTCCCCTGTATTTCTCTCTTCTTCTAGCTAAATATTTATAATCTCTCATTCTTCTTTCATTATGTCTGTGATAAGTTTTACTGCTGTATTGTTTCCCACTATTCCTTTTTTAATGGGGAATGACCAGAAATTATGACAATAATTAATCTATGTTGATGAGTTTGATCAGTGATTCTTGGAGGTGCTCAACCTTATGAACTTGTGAACAATAAGGAAAGAGCTGTAGGAAGAGAGAACTATGAGTTAGGCTTTCTAGATTACTGTTCTATGGACCTATTTTTAGCACTTTACATTGAATGGGAATTGCAACAACTGTTCCTGGGTCAGGGACTACAATNTCTTATGTTGGGGGCTCCAGAGCTGGACACAGGTGGGGTCTCACAAGAGTGGAGTAAAAGGGCAGAATCACCTCCCTCGCCACAGAGGGAGAATCTAGGAACTGTGGTATTACATCGGACTAATGGTCCATTGAGTCCAGAATCCTCTCTCAGGCGGTTTGCTGAATCAGATGCATTTAAGATAGATGCAGAAAGCGTCCCCCTAATGTAATTTGTCCGTGCTTTCAGCTTCTACCTGGTGGTACTTGGTTTACTTCCTGGAGCATGAAGATTTGTGTCCTCATGTTTGCAATTTTATTATGATCTGATGTAACTTCATATTCATATAGATGTAGTTTAAACAAAAGAATTGTCTGACTTGTTTTCAAGAAAGTCTTTCAGCTGTGAAATCTTCAAACTAACTTTTTGTATATAAAATTGTGTTCTCTTACACCACTTTCAAATTAATTGCTTTCCAGTGATCCCTTGCTCTCCTGTCATGAGAACGGTATCTTGCTATGACCAATTTTGTTTTCGTATCATTCATTAGCTTACATATCTTTGTTTCCCCTGTATTTCTCTCTTCTTCTAGCTAAATATTTATAATCTCTCATTCTTCTTTCATTATGTCTGTGATAAGTTTTACTGCTGTATTGTTTCCCACTATTCCTTTTTTAATGGGGAATGACCAGAAATTATGACAATAATTAATCTATGTTGATGAGTTTGATCAGTGATTCTTGGAGGTGCTCAACCTTATGAACTTGTGAACAATAAGGAAAGAGCTGTAGGAAGAGAGAACTATGAGTTAGGCTTTCTAGATTACTGTTCTATGGACCTATTTTTAGCACTTTACATTGAATGGGAATTGCAACAACTGTTCCTGGGTCAGGGACTACAATGCAGGGCTCTTCGTCAGTTTAGTGAGTAGTGTACTTCCTTACATGTTGTTCTCTGTTTTAAAGTCCCCTCAATTTTAAATTCTCCTTTCTTTTTTTTTNCATGGAAAGTGGCATGACTTCAACATGAAGAGCTGGAAGATACAGGACAGTTGTGTAGCCTCTGTTTAGGGGAAGTGGAAGATGTCATTTTGGAGCCTTTCAGAATAAGTTTGGCAGAAAGCTATGTTCTCCCTAGGTGCCTCTCATAAAAAAGAGCTTACCATCACCATCAACACTTAACGTATATGTTGAGATGAAAGTGGCTTCAGGTGATGCAAGTATGCGAATTTGGTCTTGTCAGCATTGAAACTGTTTAATAGGTTCAGAATACAACTTCCAGGAAGTTTAAAGATGGAGGCACCCTAGTCTGAATAGACCAACTCGGTTATCATACAACACTGAACTTCTTAGTCCCATTGAGGCATAGGCAGTTCGTGCAGTAGCAGAACTTCATCTGTAATACCAAACACCTTGGACTTGACCCTTATGACTACTTGTGAACACTCTCATTCTCTTGGAATCAGCATCTTATTTTAATTTTTAAGTAGAGCTAACTACTACTGCAAGATTTATTTAATTTTCCAGAAAAGGTGAGTGAAGAGGCAGAGGTAGGAGCGGGTGCTCTGGTGATACAAATAAAGTGTTCAGAGACTACGTAACTACTTTTCCCTTTTCTCAGGTGAGCTGATAATGCTGACTAATAGTGCGGTTCAGGGCATGAAATCCCAAGGACAGTGAAGGAAAACAGATGTTCAGTGCAGAAATAAAGCTGTCATAGTGCCTACACCTGCATGCTCTCCTCTGCATTTGTGTGCTGTTATCAGAGTTCAGGAGATGTGTGGTACCTCACAACAAGAAAAGAGTCAGCATTGTCTCTGAGAGAGAGGACAACTTGCATTGCATTTTTAGAAGGTTTTCAGGCACTGTAAGGCAAAGAAACCTTGCCCCATGGTGTATGTAAATATTTTTCTATTTGTGCTAAACAGTCTGTCTGTAAAAGAAATGCAGTTAAGAGTAATGTTTTTGTCTTGTCCTCAAATTTCTATTTGTTTTGTTTACACTTGCGTGTGTTATCTTGTCTCGTTTGTTCCTAGACCAAACCAACCGTTTTATACTCAGACAGTAATATTGCATGCAAACAGCCATTCCCTAACAATTTCTGCCAGTCTAAACTTACCTGAGACAGGCTGAGCTGATTATTTGAATTGAGCTTGTCCAAGTACCTTACTGCATTGGTGAGACACTGGATACTTCAGTAAGTCAAGATTTAGCCAATTCTTGACATCCAGCTTTGTAGCTCATCAATACGTAATGCAAGTCTTCAAAGGTCAATCCAATAACATTGAAAAATCTGTCTTATCATGTTGCAAATACACAAGTGACACAAATACACATGCCAGCCTAGTAGGCATTAGGGACAATGGCACAGTTAGTTTAAAAAGATTCTTGAGTAAGCGTTCTTCAGGGATGTAGTTGGTTGTCAATGGTAGTGATAAAAGATTATTAAAGGCTGCCAAAAGTTTAAAAAATGAATTAATTGTTTAAATTGTTTTATCCACCTAAAATCCTATCTCTGTTTCTCCTGATTAAGAAAAAATAAATTACCTCTTTAGATTTCTGTTTTGGGCTCTTATGTCTGTCGTGCCCATATAAATTAAGGGTAACTTCAGTGAGACTGTTACGGATTTACACTGATGTAAACAGAGATGAGTATTAATCTGGTGATCAAACTATAAAGGGAGAATGCCATGGGTTGTGTTTCAAATATTTATATCGAGGGTGTTCAGCATTTAATAGTAGCTAAATAATTATGGAAGAAGACAGTAAGTGAGTACTTTTAAAGACTGGCTGGAGTAGAGCAGAGCTAGCATGGTTGGGAGTGATATGATAAATACCAAAGTTTGCTCTTCTCCCTCAGGCTGATGTGAAGAAGTCACCAAAGGAATGACACTCACCTTTTTGGCCATTAAAGGTTACACTTTTCTCAGAGTAAAGGTTATTAGCTTCATGGTCCTGGCAGAACTGTATTTTGCATAGATGTATTCTAGCTCCTCAGTTATTTCTCTTAGTGGCTAAGGGATTCTCCACTTCCTGTCCTAAACTGCCAGGTAGAAACTATTGTGCGACATTTAATGCCAGTGAATAATTGCCTTTGATGAGGTCTTCAGTGGAATACTTTTGGAAGCCATTTTGACATTAATGGGATGTCCAGTCATCCATCTAAAAGAATTTGTCCTGCATGTTAGACCTTTTATAGCTATGCAACATGTGTTTCTTGTCTGTGAAAGTCACTTACCTGACTTCCACCCCTCTGTTGGACCAAAACACTCCAACAGAGTAAAAACTTGACTTTATTCCCAGCTGTGTTTTCTCCCTTGCGTGGTGCTGAGGTCTCTGTGCTAGACTGTGCCAGCTGTGCGCTCCACAACAGGGAACTGTACGACATCGGGATTTCTTCTCACAGCTTGGTAGGCAGCTGGAAGGAAGTGGAGATTTCAAAGCTACAGTCCTTTTAGGGCAGGCGGAGGATCTGATATTCTTCGAGGTTTCTCCAGCACAAGGCATTGCGCCTTGCGCAGAAGTGTCCCTAAATAATAAGGGAATGCAGATTGCTGCCATCCTGATACTATACTATGATTTTATTAGTTAGTTCATACTGAATATAGATGACTTCATATGGAACTGAGCAATAGTGAGTCAACCCTTATATGTGCGAGTCCAGCCCTGCACCATAGAAATACAAAAATCGTAAACCAATGTGATTTCCTTTATAGCTTAATATGGATACATCAAAACATCGAGAAACTGAGATTCTACTATATCTTTTGGGGAAGCTCTGGACACGATTTGGTGCTATGGTACTGTAGTCATGGTTTATTTTTAGTGCATCTTTTTCTAGCTTCCATCAACAGCATGGAAGAACAGCCTTGTCTACCCAGAGGGTATGCTTTTGAACCATTCACGTATTTTGATTCTGGGAGGGAATGGTAGACTGTCTACCCTAACAACTTCCTATGCGTACCTGAACGGCCTTGTCTAACGAGTCTCTGTATTGAGACTGCCGGTGGTTTTCCATACAGCTATGCAGCAGTGAGATTACATTTGCTTAAGCCAGGGGAAGATTATTACCAAAGCTGCAAGTGCCTCATCTCTGGCATGAGCGTAAAGCCCCTGTAGCACAGTTGTTTGTGTGTCTTGTTAGGAATGAAGGAGTAGGGCCACAGAACACATCTAGTCTGCTCCTGCTTCTGTCTTTTCTCTTACAAAGTGCCTACCTCAGTTTTTTTTCAAGATTATCAAGCTTTATTTCAATTCCTGAGAAAAATCTGGAGCAAGTCATCCATCCTTGTAAGCTCCTAGAATTACAACATCCAGAAGGGATTTGTCTTGAGGAAAAAAAATCACATCTAGCTGATCTAATTTTCTCCTGAAACAGGCAAACGATTCTCATGGGTAGGACAAACACAGTAGGTGTTCTTTTCTGTCTCATCGGGGGGGATCCTCTAAATGAAACTATCAAAGAATAGATACAAATCTGGTTAGATAGCTATACCTGAGAGGAGTCATCCCCAGTTCACTACCAAAAGAGAAGGGTGCTGTGCATGAGATCTGCAGAGCTTTGTGCAGGAGACAGTTCTGTTCAGTGTTTTCATTACAGACCTGGATGATGGCATAAACAGCACACTTATATTTATTTGCTAGGAGGAACTGCAAGTATGTTGTAAGACCAGGTGAGCAGAAGAAATTACTGTATAAATTAAGTGGTTTAATGAAAAATAGGATGGAATTAAGCAGGGCATGATGTAACAGCCAAGTAGGAATAACTAACTGTGCGCAAAGATGTTGGGGCATAACTGGCCAAATAGCAGGTCTGTAGAAAAGGAATTAAGGGAAACAATCATAAGCTGAACAGGGATCAACAAGATTGTGCTCTTCCACAAAAAGAAATCACACTGGGGTTTATAAAAAGAAGTACAGTTTACAAGATGTGTAAAGCAATCCTCCCAAATTACTCAGCATTGGTAGTATTGTGTCTGATTTAGAGCAGACAAAAAGAAAAGAAATTAGGAGGACTGAAAGTGGAATTTGAAGTGCAAATTTTTGCAAGACCACAATGAAAAAGAATATGAAATGTAAAGGAAACAAGAACTTGGTGACATTGTTGAGCAGCTAAATGGCTTGGATCATCACTCTGCGCTACTGGTAAGAGTAGGCAGGTCCTACTCAAGACTGGCTATTTTCCAGAAACTGAGGAGCAAGATAAGGAGATAGTAGAAAAAGACGCTGGTTTGAAAATGCAGTAAATTGCTCCAGTTCCAGGAGCTGAATTATGAAGTAGATGAGCTAATTAAAAAAAAAAAAAAAAAAAACAACACCAAACCAAAAACAGTTGATGGGAAGGAGGTGTCCATTAAAAACAGCAACTGTATGTTTTTTTTTTTTTTTTTTTAAGAAAAAAAAGTTGTAATACTGATTTGGGGAATTAAAAACATGTAAGATTTACACCTGGACCTGGCAAGCAGGACAAAATGCTAACTGAGAATAGCTAATAGTCCTATGAAAGGTCTAGCCAGGATGGATTCAACAAAGGCATAACTGTGCCACCCCTCTCTCTAGCGATGTAAGTAACGTAGGGGATGTAGAAGCAACACCTGATTTAATTAAAGTAAGTATTCAAGGGGCCCTTCATATGGCCTCCAGAAGGCTGTTAGAGATACTATCTAATCACAGTACAAGGCACAAAGTACTTTTTTGAGCCACACACTGAGTAAGAGATGAAAAGTAAGAAGGTATATTTTTGGTTAGGTTTCAGTAGGAAAAAAAATGACAGCATGTGTTCTCGTTTGTTGTATTTATTAATCTCAAAATACAGATCTGTATTGAAGCAGAAAATTTGTAAAAGTTAGTCAGCTCTTGCCCTGACTTGGGTCAGAATGAGGAATGCAAAAAAAGACATTAGCAAAAAGGTGAATAAACAATGTGGGATGTTGACAAATGCATTAGAAAATGTTCAAAAGGGCAAGCATACCTAGCTGTGCCTTTTGGTTACTATGGTTAAGAGATGCCAGTTCTTACAGCTTACAGCACAGGAGAAGAGTACTCATGTCCTAGCACCTCTGAGTCCCCAACCCGAATAACTCTGTCCAGTGCCCTTTGAGACAGGTTACAGTCTTCAGCAGAGAATGACTTCTATTTCTCTGTGGCCCTAGTGAGATGGCTTCAGTCTGCTGCCTCACTTAGCACCGGTGAGGCTGCTAATGCTTTACTACAGGTGCTGGCAGGCCGAGTGATCCCCTCCTAGGATCCAAGTGAGTGCTCCCAGAAAGGGCTTTCTTTCTGTTCAGAAAGAATTCGTCGTACACATAATCTGGATATGAGAAAGGGTGTATACAGGACAGGTGCTACAGGGCATCCGTCTCTTCCAGGTGTCTCAAGGGCTCTTACTTAGGCCTGTAGGGGGAAAGACCGGTCATGTCACAAGAAATTCTGCATGAAAAGCAGTCATGCCATATTTCTGCTGTTAAATGGTTCCCATAATTATAAACATGCCCCTGACATGGGGACAGCTTCTGGCATCTTGTCACAGAAGCTACCACTGCATCTCCCCCACTATAAAAACGTTGCCACATAAACCCAGTACAGTAGCCTTTTCAATCTTCTGTGTTATAGTAAAGTTTTTACTTCTCCTGCTTTCCTTAATTGAAGATGGTGGCATTCTGATGATAGCTGATCACCCCCAAATACTATGCTGGACCTCATGTCAAGATTTATGAGTATTTTGGAGTAGATTATAATGAGCTCAACTCTTTCTTTCCCGTTTTATACGTCAGGATGTACTCTTCAGATGGCAAGAATTAATGATATTTGGGTTACACTGGAGTAAATCCCTTGGGTAAGTGAATATATGTTTTTTAAATTTGTATCGATTATTATTCACATGTCACAACTCAGAGAAGTTTTGCTGCATTTAAAGGTGGGGGAGACGTGCGTGCGGGTTTCTTCCCTGACCTGTATCTACCTACGTTTGGGTTTGCTAACAGAGAAATCAACAGAAATACAGAAATGCTTATGTTGAAATTTCAGCTGTGGCTGTGCTTGTTTCCTCCTAGGACTGCTCATTTCCCATCTGCTTAACTCAAGAGGTTAGTCCGTATGCCTCAGACAGTGGAAGCTAAATGTGTCTTTCCCAGCCACTGAAAGCATAGACTATCCCAGGCATGCCCTAGCAGCCTCTCAAGGCTGCTAGGGAATATAGGAAGAAATAATATTCAGCCTGTTTTGTGAAACGTAATGTGTGGGACATTAAACAAGACAGCAAGTCTAGCTATACCATATGCAGGGAGCTGCAGAGGTCAAACACTGAATGGATGTATAAAAAGGGTTTCTGAAAGAGAAGAGAAAAATTTACATTTCCTGTAAATAATCCTGAAATATTTTAAAACCACTCTGATACGTAAGACCAACCTGGAAGGCAGGTGAGGATCAAAGTATTGAAATACATACTGGAACACAATTCTCTAAATGACCAGGCAGACCCATTCTGGTGGCAAGCAAGTGGAGGGCCCCACACTCAGAGTGTGATGGATAGGAACATGTTCACCCCTCTGTCATTAGATCTGGAGGGTGAAAGTTAGCTGCGTGGCTCTGGGCTTTCCGGAAGGTTTGGCAGAACTGAGTAGACGATTAGATAATGGTGGAAATTGTTACTTCAGTAGGTGATCATGTTTTTAGGCATTGTCTTAAGATATTGAATACAAATTTTAAAATATTAAATAAATAAGAGGTAATATTTTTCAAAGGTCTTATATTTTATTTGTAGGTAGGTAATTTCAAAAGCTATACAAAGGTATTTATGAACCACAGATACAGAAAGGTTCCCAACAGATAGTAAAGTGATGTAAGCACTAAACGTCTATTGACTTTGAAGAGTATATAGGCATTTTAGTTGTTACTGTATGCATCTTGCATTTGTGTTTTAACTTTGTAATTTAGTTACTGGTAAGGTGTAATCACTCTTGATGTATGTGCTAACAACTAAGCCCTAAAAAAACTGCTGAGTGTGTTCTGGAAGCTGCTAATTATTCTTAGCTGTTATTAGTTTTAGTACCAGCCAGAGATATTCAACTCTTGTCTCCAGTATGTTCTGTGCCTATGAACAGAAGTCTTATTAGTGTTAACTTTCAAAAAAGTACACCTGGTTTTGACAGCTGTCCCTAGGCACTACAGAAGAGTAGGGAAGTAATGGTCACTGGTGCAAATCAGCCCTTTTCCTGGGAGAGGGATCAGAAGCTCTGAGTGAAGTGCATCCCATGTGAGATGCACTTTCCAAAACCTCCCTCTGCGCAGTATCACATTTTGGAAAAGTGGGACTATGTGCTGTACTTGTTAAGAATCATAAATATGTTCTCCCTTGTACAATAGGCTTTATATTTGCTATTATCCAGTCTTATTTTCTGGTTCGAACTATGATGCTTTCTGAGCACAGCACATTTATTTCAGATTATTAAAATTTACCCTTGTAAGAGACTCTGACAATGTTTTTTTAGAGGCTGAAGCACCAATGTTGTTTCCTGTGATCCTTTGGAACTTGGCAGGGAAGAAAATCGCCAAAATCAGAGCAAAGCATTTATTATTTTATGAAATTCTGTTCAGTTCTGGCTGAGTTCTAAACTTGGTAATTTCTCTTTTTAGCACTTGATTTCTAAGCAAAATGCTGGCAGTTTGTCAAAACATAAACAGTGTAACCTGGCGCACTGTGCTGCCAAGAATAACAGCATCTCGCCCTGGCAGGGACGCAGTCTCTACAGGGAGCAGAGAGAAAAGAGTCTTGCGTAGACTGAACTTCTAATGAAATATTCTCTTACCTGTTCCAATGATTGAGCCAACGAATAACCTCAATGCCCCACTTCCCAGTCAGGACAAAAACCTCTTCTCTTGGCAGGTGATGTAGTTACTCCTGTTGTGTAGCGTTTGTACGCAGCTGGTGATAGATAACTGGGAACTGTTGTGATTTCTCTTTCCCCTTGTTCTCACTTGAAGAAAAGACAGGGGAAACACCATCCCTCTTTTCTTTGCATCAGTTTTCTTGTGTTAAAAGCCACTTCAGTTGCAGAGTCAGGCACTTAAAAGTTATGAAAAGCCAGAATGACAGTCATCGGTGTAACCTTTTAATTCAGCCTCTGTGTGCATATTCATTATGATATAATCTTTAATTATGGCACTTAACTCTCTTGCCAGCTGTTTCACGTACTAGTATCTAGATGTAAGTATTTATGTGTGTGTGTGTCAGGAAGATTCTCAGTTCATGGTAGAAATCTGAAGATGCATGGAGAAGAGAACAATGAAGGGTATTGTTGAAAGAGAAAGGATCATCCTGTGATTAAGGCAGGTGAATGAGAAGAATTCCTCTTCTATCCCTGTTTCTGCTGCAGTCTTTGTACGTGTTGCTGAGCAAGCCACTTCAACCAAAATACCTTTTGTGGTGACTCTCGGTGTTTGTCTCATCTCCTCGACCCCTCAGGCCTAATGTGCAGAAGTGCTGAGCACTCACAGCTGCAAATGAAATCAATGGGAAGCATGGTCGCTCAGCGTTTCTGGAATTAAGGCTGAGTGGATTGGGTGTGTGGACATGGGAGGACAGTAGGTTCTGGGTGCCAGCCTTTCCTCTGCAAATGATTTGCCCTCTGGCGTGGGTTGTTGGGTTTTTTTGTCTTAGTGTCTCTGTTGTGGACACAGTACATCTTGCAGTAAGTGTAAATTAATTTAAGTCTGTGAGACAGTCCTGGTGAAAAATTCCCCAAATAACACAGGTGAAATAACACCTTTTCTATGCATAGCAGATTTTGGATGGTATTGAGGATACAATATTCATGCAGATATATACTGTACACAGCATACATGTCACACAGATGTACATACACACACATGCACAGACATCCCTAGATGAATTTATATGTGTACATTTTAAAAAATGTAGACATAAAGGTAGCTTTCTGTTGATGACAGAAGAGTTTAGAATAGCAATTATTTGGATTGCCTTCACAAACTTCCAATTACGAGGTGTTACTAATTTTTTTTTACAAGACCTCTTCTAACTCAGCACATTTGAAGGCTCTCAGGCATCAACTGAATACACTGCTTAATGCTTTTATTTTTACATATTGATAAATATATTTGAAAATGTATTCTTGATTCCTAAATAGGGGCTGGGTAATATCTCTTTTTCCTGAATGGATAGCATTTGTAATTCAAGGGTTAAGGAGGAGAATGTTTATTAGCAAACAGGTGGAGAGTCATTGCCCTTTGTCCGGATCTGTGTGAAGCTGTCAGACTAACTAGTGGAAGCTGTTTCAGCCTCTCCTCACACTACATCTGCTAGTATTTTCAAATGGTTTTAATTAACTTCAAGAAGGCAGGCTGGGACTCAGGCAGTATTAAAGAAAAATAAATAGGAATGCATAATTAAGAGTGAGGGTTAGAGTCTTAGAAGATAGTGTGTCTTTCTAGTGGACAATTCAAATGTGTCAGTAGAGTTACTCTGGATTTACACCTGTAAATGTCAGACAAGAAAATGGTCTGAAATGGGCTAGCACATAAAGGAGCTGCGCCTGCTTTTACTGAAATCAATATCGAAATTTCCATTCGTTTCAATAGCGCTAGGAGATGATGGATTAGGAGAACTTAATTTGGGGCTTTGGGGAATTATATTCACAACTTTAATTGTATTTATATAAAATGCACATTGATCCTTGAACAAATTCTCAGTACAGCTGGCCATTGAAAAAAATCAGAAGTGTTGCAAATGCCTCTGCACAATCTTCCTATGATTAGCTGCTCTTTAAAAGAGAAGAAAATGTAGGGATGTAATAGTAGGTATTGCCCTGCTTGCAATTATTTTGAGTAGTAAAACAGATTAAGCAGAGGCTTAAGGCGTGAGCTTAGTGAATGTAGCCATATCTAAACAAACAGTGGCGAATCTGCTCTTTCACTCTGAATTTTAAGATTAAATAAATGGCAGTCATTTAAATTATATGTAAGCGCATGCAAATATTTAATTAATGGGGTCTCAACACCTTAGCTGGTAATTCCTACTCTTATTAAAATCATCCACCAAATTTTCAAGTAGAAATTAAATCTTTCTCTAATTAAAAGCATTACTTTTCAAAAAAGATTGTGTATTGTGACAAGTACTTCTGAATTCTGTGTTAGTACAAAAGCTCCTGAGCTCTCAAATTTGTAGGTCCTCTATATAAGCAAACAAGATTCTCTGCTAAAATCTCTGACTCGTCTAATAATGGTGGCAAGAAATACCCGGCTAGTGCAATAGTGGGCTCGAATGTTGCGATATATTTTCCTCATACTCAATCTCCCTCTGCTTCCTTTTCTTCCTCCAGTAGTTAATTTGAAGAATTTCAGTGTTTAACAAGCCTGAGGGAAGGGAACTATGGCATGGGGGAAGAGAGACTAAAAGTCATTACACAGGTTTTCATTCACCTGTGTGCTTACAAATGATGCTGAGGCATGAACTGTGAGCTTATTTCCATAGTGCACATTGCCATGTAAATATTTATAGGATTCCTGTAAAGCACCAGGACATAACAGGGGTTAAAATTCATGCTCTTACCACTTTTGTAGAGGAGAGGACCCTTAAGAAGGCCCCATCTAAATCAACAGGAGTTTTGCTTTTGACTTCAGAGAACACATGGGATCAAATTCTGGACTCAGCTGCAGCTGCGGGATTTAATCTGGATTAACACAGGTGAAATTGAGAAGAAGAGATCATAGGGTGGCTCAGTAAATTTAACTACTGGCAGCTGAAGGGTTTGGTCTTGTACTACCTGCATGGTGTGTTTGTTCCTGACATGCTCAGCAGTGGCTTTGCTGCTTATCTGACTCCTCACTGATCCCACTTGGCTTGTTAAAGATGAAGGAAGCTCTGCTTTTCTCTGCCAAGTTAGTTTTCTGCTGATTTAATGAGTTGAACTGGCATGCCACCGGGTCAAGCAAAGTTGCTACAAGGAAAAGAGCAGAAACTTGTGGCTTTGGAGCATGGATAACTTCTTTTGGTAGCAGAGCTGCTTTAAATAGCTGCCATCCCATATTCCCACCTGTGTCACTTGCTGTCTGTAGTTGCACTATTGCAATGGTCTGTCCACGGGGCCCCTGCAAGAAATGCAGTCAGAGAATTGATCCATGCTAAACCAAATCTAGAGGAAAAAAAAAA